>CM039681.1:2023707-2164365 GCA_022537955.1 Schmidtea mediterranea | reverse complement strand
AACTGGTCTATGCTGTCTCACCCAGACCGCCCACATTTTTATCCTACCACTATTAGCCATTGAGCAATCATTTTTGGTACGGTATATAGCATGAAATTCGATGAGCAGTGAGCTCTATTTTGAACTACTCCTCATGATATTTCACGTTCGGGTTCCTGGACTGCGATGGAAGTCTTTCGTCTCTTTTCTATCTATCGCTTTCCATACTTCATCTTTTTACATATATATCATTTGTCATCATTCTTGTTTATTAAAATTTCAAATTTGGGCAGCGTTCCGCCTTATTTTATGGAAAATTCCTTGTTTCATACACGTTAGTCTATGGTACATTGAAATGAATGATTATCATAAGATCATTATTTTTAGACCAATACTTATAATTTGCTTTCTATGGTCCGCCAAGTTACCCACATTCGTAATCTCCTATATTATCATCTCACAGATCTATATACCAAAATGTATCCTTTTATTAATTTTCCCACCACGATGATTATCAAACAAGTACGTGATCTAACCTCTTATATACTTTTCGTTGACTTAAATTTCTATCCCGAGTCGTTACCCTCATGACAATATAATAATCGGCAGGAGTTAAATTAAAAATTTCAATTTGTCCTACTTAAACATTTACACAAATGTTATCCCTTAATTATGGCGATCTTTCCGAATTATTAATTTTTACCGTTCCGAGCCACATTGAAATTGGCACGCCGGTGAAGTACGACGGAGTCCTACCCGCGATCAGTTGTAGAACGGACCTGACCGGACTAATGCAGACACCGAAGGGTGGTTAGCGACAAGGCAAACCTCAACATCTCAATCAACTGAGGAATTTTGAATATTGCCTCACACTTTCCACGAACTAGTATAAGAAATGATATAAATAGTTAAGTGGACTAACAGAGCGATGCCAAAAGGACATCGCGGCCATCCAGAATAAGTTAAATTAACAAAACATATAACTTAGGAAAATATTATTTCTACAAAAAAACAATACTTACATCAGTCAAGATCAAATTTGAAAAAATGTCATACACCGTCATAAACATTGACACTGTCTAAAAATTTGTGTCAACAAAATGGCTACCAATGTCTAAAAATTTTGGTGTCAAAAAATGTCAAAAAATATTGAAATGACTGCCTGTATTGTTTCTGCCTGCCTGGGGTGCGACCTCAGAGTATTTTGAGCCTTTTTCGGCTATTTGTCGGGGGTTTTATTGCTTTAATTTTATTTTAAAATAATTTATTTTCTCCTTATCTTTTCTCTATTTTTTGATATTATTTTCTCAATATTTGTAATTTTATTTTTATCGGTTTAACCATTCTTTTATTATTTCTCTTTTTTACTCTTTGATATTTAAATTTTTTTGGTCGCTCGCCGCTTCCGCCTATGTATTTTCTAAACCTTCTTTTGCAAGGTTTTGGGCGGTTTTATATTTTTGGTTTGTGTTTCTTTCTGCATTTGTAACTTTTCAATTGATTTAATTAATATTTGGGTTTTATTTAATTTTTGTTATGTTATTTGTTTTATTTTGTTTTATTTTGATTTTTTTGATTTTCTTGCGATACGTGTTTATGTTACAGCAGCCATTTATTGATAATTTTCAAACCTCGTTATTATTTTGTTTTAATTTACACAACTTTTTCTTTTTTGTTTAAATTATGGCTTGTAGCCCAACAAAACCACTCCGGGCCGTTTAAATGCGCCCCGCAATTTTCGGTCTAGCCAATTGCCTAGCGCCACATACATTCTTAATACATATGCCATATAGAGCTAATACTTTTACGCAATTCATTGAACAGAGTAATGTCAATTTACAAGCTTCAAGCAGAAACACATAAGGCGGTAGGTCATGTATACATCGAACATTTTTTGTCACAGTTGAGAATGCACGTATTTAATAATAATAGTTTAGGTAATTGTCACTTTGGGCGATTAATCTATGTATTGGATTAGGGATGCATCTTCATTTGGTGTCTTTGATTGGTTCGACTGTTGCGTTTGAATTGGACGAATTGGTTCTTTGATTGTTGTGATATTGGGTTTTGCTTTTAAATTCTCTTGAATTTGATTGTTTGATTTGGGTTTTCTTTAGACGTGCAGCTTTCTTTGCATTTGCAGCGTTCAACTGTTTTCGATTCGATTGATAGTTACGAAGATTAGGATATAGGATTGCACTGTTTTCAACGACGTACCAGGCTTTGTAGGAAAGTTTCGAGATTTGGTTAGTGTTCGAGTTTTCTTAGATGGGTGAGCAGGAGAGGTTGTTGTAACTGCTAAAGTTCTTCGAGATTGGTTTAATTGTTCTGGTTAGTCTGTGCGATTGATGTTTCTACAAAGGGGTTTTCTTTCAGGTCCAATTGAATTTGTATTCGGATAAGTTCTTGTTTCAGGGGTTTCGATCTTACAGGGCTTCTATTTGTTCGATTGTTTCAGGGTATTTGTTGCTCTGGATCTTTTTTGGGTTTAAAGATTGAATTTGATGGAGAAGGTAAGGGTAACAACAGGGTAGTTGAGCCACTGTTTCATTTGTTTTTATTTACACTTGGATTTTTGATTGTTAATTAGCGATGAGTTGTTTTCGTCTCTCATGTGGTTTACTTACATTCTGCTTTAGAAGGCGACTTGGTTATTATTTTGTTTTCGGGTATCGTTGCGATTAATGTTGTCTTTCCTCCATCGCTCTCTTCTGTCTTTCTTGTTCTTCTTCTGCGTTGAATTCCATTGGTTGGAGTTTAAATGGCTTTCAGTATTGTTTAATCGCTCGCTTTTCAAAATTTCTGTATCCCAATTTAACTTCTTTTTTCCCCCTATATTTCCTTGGATTCTATTTACTTCCGTTAGCTTATGGTCTTCCATACATTGTTTGCTCATTTCATGACTATTCTCTCTTTAAGTTCTCTATTTTGTCCCATTTTTGGCTTATATCAATTGTCGTCTCAGCCATTCATTTTCCTCCTCTACTCTTCTCGCTAGTAACTTAATATCTGACACTCTCCCTTAGCGCCTTTTATCAGGTTCTCCCCTGAAACCATTGATCTTGATCGTATATTTCTTGTGTTTGTGTTCATCTATTATACAGGTTTCTATCTCCACCATCTTGATTCCGCTGATTCAGTTTTTACTATTCTCTTCGATTTTGATTATACTGGTTTTAACCTCGTTTAACACTCCCAATTTTATTGGTTTGCGTTGTACATTCTTGTTCATTACAACCGGTCTCGCAGATCTAAAACCTTCTTGTGGATTAGTTTTCTGTTTTTTTATATAGATTTGTCTGATTTTTTGAATTTTCTTTCGTTGTTATCTTTTTGATATTTTTTTTGGTTTCTATTTTTTATCATTTTGTTTCTGATTATATTTCGTTTTTCGTTTTATCTACACTGTCTCTATTCACAATTTCTATTTACACTCTACACACACTCTTTTTTTATGCATACGTGTTTTATATCTTTCAACATCCTTCATTCTTTGATGCTCTTTGGGTTGTGATGTCTGTATTAATAGTATCCATATTACTGGGGGGTGTGCTCACGAATTCGTTTATTCTAGCTTGTTACGTCCTGAGATGCTTAGTTCCTCATTCAATAAATATGATAGCTGGCTGACTTATTCATTAAGTCTACTACTTCTACTTCCAATATTCTCGTATTTTCTCGGATCTTTAATCTTTCGATCTCTGTTTGCATCTCTTTCACTTTCGATTGAATGTTTTTTTTCGCTTTCCCGTAATGTTTTATGTTTGTGCAGCGCCAGATCTCTTTGTTCACTCATTACTTTGTAACCATTAGAGTCTCGTTACGCATATTCTAATCTTTGTCTTTCTATTTCGATTTGTAGGTCACTTTGTTCTTTATCCTCGTTGCTGTTTCTCACTGTGGTTTGCATTTTTTCAGCTGGTTGACTTTGATAGTGGTGAATTTCTGAGATTCTCTTCCCTTCTTCTTGTAAATTAAGTTTCGTTGAAAATCTCTTCTATCTGTTCCACATCCTCCAATCATCAAAAAAAATGTTCATTTCTGTGGTAAATCTTTCAGTTCTTTTACTGTTGCGTGGTACTTCTGCTTCCCTGATTTTGTCTGTTTTTTTTTTTTTAAATTTTTTTATTTGGCCTATTTACCATTTCTTACACTTTTTGATCCTTTGACAACTCGGTCACTTGTAATATCTGTTCCTTTTTGGTGCGGTATAACTCTTCTCGTACTCTGATCTCGCTTCTGACTTGTTCAACTTGAACTTCAAGTTCTTCTTTTTGTTTTCCCGCCAGCTTGGCATTGATGGTAAATGCCTTTGCTATTAGCTAAGATATTTGACCCGCCTTTTTTCCAATTCATTTATTTTCCAATAAATCGTTGGTTTAAGTCATTTACTTTGTCTTTTAGCTGGTCATTATTTCTGTTTAATAACTTGCAACATTATGTTTTTGTGACTAGTTTTTATCTTCTGGTCTTCCGCTTGAGTTCGGAGTTCTCTTATTTTTTTTTATCTTTCGGTTAAGCAACTGGTGTATGCGACATCTATGACTTTGCTTGGATACTCTATTCGGTTTCTTTGTTTAGTTTATTCGATTCTGTTTCAATCCCAATTCATACACTTCGTTTTCAAATTAGTTGTTGTTTCTGTTTACCAATTCTAACAATACTTTTCCATGGCTTATTTTTATTTTTTTGTTTCTAATAAATTTCGTAAATTTCTCTCATTTATTTTAATTGTTCCTTTTTTTTCCTGACCTCTCTTCCATCCTTCAGCTCGCTCTTTATATTGCTTAGTTTTCTCCTTTTGCGCTTTCAGCTTTTGGTATGACAGGTTTGATATTTTCTCCTTTTCGGCCTTTTGTTTCATTTTCTCTTTTATCACTCTTTTGAACTCTTCTATCCCTTTTTCATATACCTTTTTAGTTTGTCTCATTATGTGGTTCATTGTTTCGTTTTAAGGTTTTTTTGTCTTCTTCGGCTTTTCTTTGTCATTGTTATTCCATTTATTCGCACTTTCTCATCTCTGTTTTATTTTATTCACTATTTCCATCTCTTCGTTTTTTATCAATATAGTTCTGTTCGTTTTATTAACTCATCATCATCAATATTGTGAGGTCTTCTCTTACTTCGATAATTATTTCTCTGATATTCATTTTCTATAATTATACTTTACAATTAGTTTTATCGTTAACGGTGTCATCATTTTAATTTACGCATCTGTATTTTAGTGTTTTATGGGTTCTACTTTTACATTATATACATATATTTATATACAATTTTCACTCCTCGGCGTACTCGATCGGTTATCCATATGTTCACATGCTCTTCGACAGTATCTTGCAAATGTTAAGACATTTCCTCTTTTGGTGTCTTTACGTCGAATCCCAATTTCTTCACTGGGAATTCTGTTTTCTTTTTGTTACACTTTTCCCAGTGCTCGTTTAACTCTACTTCCTCTTCCATTACACATTGATTTGGTTATAATCCTTGAACTTTTTGCAGACTTTCTTTTTATTTTATTCACATTTTCCTTTTGTATCTGCTTCCAAGTTCATGTTATAGTGCAATATTCTCATTTTACTTTCCATTTTTCACAGATTTTCTCATGTTGTTTTCCGTTCACTTTGTTTATTGATTGTTGATATCTTTTGAGAAGGTTCTCTTTTATAGTAGTATTTGCCCGCATGTTCCATTGCATTTTGATTTTTCATTTCCAATCGCATGATTGATTCGGACAGTTTATCTTCATTGTTAATATCTCTTAATGGTTGCCCGATCTCCTGCGTTTCTTTTATTGATTTTATTCCTACTTCTCACAATCCGGATATATTTATAATTAGACTTATAATGCAATCTGTAAACAATCTATATCCACATTCTGTTTGTCATGACTCCTTTAACAATTCTGTAAACGATCCACATCGAAATCTCGCATCTAACTTTGTTTGCGGTGGCTTTCGGTTTATTTCGATTACTCATTGATTTCCGTTATACTTGTTACTCGATAATATACTTTTGTTTTTATTTTTTTTATCGTAATTTCTTTCTACTTCTATTCATTGAAGCTTTACATATTTTTTTCTACTTTTATACATTTAGTCTTTTTGCATCTATACTTGTTTCGCCATTACTCTATTCTATGCTACTTGATGAGTCCGGCTCTTGTATCTCTTTCTCTTGATTCGATAACCATTAAGTCCATTTTTTCACTTTTGTATTTCATTTCTTTGCCTATGATTCTGCGTTTTTAGCTTTTCAATTAATCTTTCCATTTTAGTAATTCTTCTCTGTTGTTTCTTCAATGTTCAACATATGATAATAATTCGTATTTAACACTTCTCTCAAAATCATCTGACTGTCTGCCATGTTCTTGTAGTAGGTTTCCTGTAATTGTTAACGTAATTCTCTGCTGTTTCCACATCTCAGTGACCGCTTCTCCGTTTACGCCTCCTTGATAGTTTTGATTCATTTTCCTTTATTTTATACTCACCATTCTCTTTCTCATCTAATTTAAACGTTAAAAAAAAATTGTAGGGTTATATATTATACATACCGCTTTTATAATACTTATATACATATATTTATACAATATATACACTCATATACCGATTAATTATACTGATTGTAATTTAGGAGGGGTTCTGACTTGTTGAACCACCTCATTCCACCGCTTCTGTTTGCACAGTTTATTTTCGCGTTAAAATATTCCATTTTAGCTTCTAGTATTCGTTCTCGCAATTTTGACTCTCGCCGAATTTTCCCAATTTTAGCCAATTTATTTGCTTTCGTTTTTGAGTGCCTCAGTTTTTATTTATGCGGTTTCCCATTTGCCCTTCTTTATCGGTTGTTTTTCATTGTTTTTCTTCTTTCATCACATATTGAGTTATTGTTGTTCCTTTTGTTACTTCTATTGGTTTTTCTATTTTTCTCTATCTATAGGTTTCCTCGCGTTTTCTTTGTCATCCAGTAATTCGTTAACCATTAGGCCATGTCTATGTATTTGATTTTCTTGTACTAATATTAACTCTTGACATATTTTGTTTCTTCTTTCGTCTAGTTCAATTCTCGCTATACATATTTGATTTATCGTTCTGACCGTTGATGTTGACATTTCCCATATAATTCGTTCTTATACTTTCTCTTTCCTCAGGTGATTGTTAATCGTTGCTTGGATATGGTTAATCTCTACGTTATTAGTATCATTGATAACGTCATGATATTATTTTTCCAATTTATTTCTACTTCAGGTAGGCATATAGTGCGTTTTCCATATTTCGTCTTTTTGTTTTCGTTTTTGTTGTTTCTGTTGTTTTTATTGTTGTTACCCCCGTTAGCTTTCTTTTCCTTGCCATTTCCTTTCTTTTCGTTGTTTCTTTTCTCGTTGTTGTTTTATTGTTGATTGTCATTGTCTTCATCCTTAGGCGTATCTTCCTCGGTCTTCGCAAAAATGTCGTCCTCGACATTGATTTTTCTAATCAATTTTTTTTATGCTATCAAAATTCAATCTTCGGTTAGGACTGCTTTTTCATTTTTCACTTTTCACTTTTCACTTTTTTTTTAAAACTACATATACACCGATACTCGGTTATGTCTACATTAAAATCTACATCTATATCTATTTTTATTTTTGTTCCTTCTATTTTATTTACTTATACATAGATTTCTTCATATACTTTGATACTACCTTTACGTATATACATTTCTTTTTGAACCTTTTCGTCTACACTTCACTGTTTATCTCCATTTTATTCTCCATATCCCTTTTATTCTTCTTCAGCTTTGCCACTTTTGTACATCCAATCAGTATTTCACATTTTTTATGTTCCACTTTTATATCGTTTATTTTTAATTCTGATAACATTACCTCTTCCTTCAGTCTGAGTACTGTTGACATTAGTGTTTCACTTTCTCTTGATTTGTTTTCTGCCACTTGCTTCCACATTATAATTTTTTCATCCTGATTAGTTACTTTACAATCAATTCCCTTATTATTCTAATTTGTCCTATAACTTTCCTTCTTGATATTGCGTATGGATTAATTTCCGGCTGTTTATTCGGTCCATTCTTTTGCCTTTCTCTATTTGTAAATTGTTGTCTTGTTATTATAGTTGATTGATACTTCTCTATTTTAGACTGACAAATTCTTTTCTTTACATACATTTGATTGTTCTGTTATCTATTATGTCTTTGTAGCAGATTTCTCAATTTATCTTTCGTATTTGGGCAGCTGTTCGCTAAATGTTCTTCTTTGCTACATTCGTAACATAACTTTGCACAATACCGCTAATTTTTCATGTGTCCATTTCTTTGATCATTTCGACTTATTTCATATCTATAACATTTGCATTCATTATTACAGTATTTCACCGCGTTATCATAAGTTTTATATGCTGGTTTGAATTCGGTTTCATTTCTCCTTTTCTTCTTGGTTCCTTTTATTTTTTCGATTTCGGTAGTTTCATGTATTCCTTTTGTATTCTCTTCATTGACGTTCATTTTCTTTTCGTTTTTCTCGTTTATTAGCAATTTAGAGTTCTTTTGTGACATTATATTTCCGAATTGATTTATTATTTAGTCATTTCTCTTTACATCATTTCCGTTGTTGGTTCATTTTGATCCTCATGATTTAACTTCACGTTTTCCATTCTTTCGATTATCTCACTTTCAATTCTTAATTGTGGAATTCTTTGCACGCTTGGTTCATTATTATTAATTACTCGCATCATATTGATTTTCAGTGCCTCATTCCTTCATTTTCTCCACATTTAGTTAATCATTTTTGCTCGGCTATCATTGTTCGTTAACTTCGTAATATCATCTTTCAACAACTCCTCTTTTCTTCTTCTCCAACGTTCTTCTTCTATACGTGCTTGAAATGTTCTTATCTCACTATATCTTTTTTCTGCTTCTAGTGCTTCTGCAATCTGTAACGTGTTCCAGTCTTGCTGATGTTTTATTCACATACATTCTATCCGATGTCTTGTGAATACACTTCGTAGTACCTTTATTTCTGGTTGTTGATTCCTTTCCTCGTGGAGCTTGTTATTGGTCAAATAGCTACACATTCTTGTAGGTATGTCAATCTCATTTTGCATCTCGGTTAATTTTCTTGTTGGTGCTTTTGTGTTGTTATTTTCTTCCTGATTTCTTTTTGTTGGACACGCAGCTGCAAGGTGATTTTCTTGTTCATATTGAAAACATCTCTTAGGTATTCTGCATCTTGTTGCGGTATGCCCTAGTTTTCCACAATTCCAACATTCACGTTGCCCATGACATTCACTAGATCTGTGGCCTGATCTTAGACAGTAATCACAATATGTCTCAGAGTTCTCGTTATTCATCGTCGTTTTCGAATCTTGTCTTGTTGTTCTATTTCTTGGTTGACTTGGTTACAATTGATGCTGGATTATTGACTCGTTTGCGGTCGATACTGGGTGGTTGGATTGGTTGCTGTTGATGCTGGATTATTGACCTGTTTGATGGATTTACCTGAATAGAAAAATATCGCCTCTTCACTGTTTATTATACATTTATGAATCATGCATCAAAATGATTACATAGTATAGCACTTTACCGCTCGTTTTCCCTGCGTTATTAATTTTAATTCCACCCAACAGTATTTAGTTTATAGTTGCGTTTAAAATATTATTTATTCCCTCAAAACTTTCTTTACTCGTTTGTTTTTTATCAATATTAACTTATCCTCGTTTCTCAGGATTCCTATATTGTCAGTCACTTCCAATTTTATTATTTTAATTTTACTCACAGCTGTAATAATTCATATCCCCCGGTTTTATCGCATTTTTGTTACAACGCAAATACGTGTTATTTATTTCTTTTGATTTTATTTTACGACAATTGTTAATTATCTATATTTAACAAATCGTTCGGCAATGTTGCTTTCCACGCTATTTTACTCCCCATAATTTTTTATTCCGTTCAAATCCCGATTCCCATTTTCCATTTATTTTATTTTTATTCATATCACGCTCCGCATTCCCTTCTATTTATCTCTATATAATTTTATTTCCCCCTTTTCTCCTTATCTTTTATCGTTTTATCTATCTCAGTTTTGTTTTAATCTCATCTGGTTTGTCTAATCTCATCTTTTATCTTATCATTTCGTTTTCTCATTCCATATTTTCCGTTTCCTGTTAGTTCTTGTCGATAATTATCGTCGGCTGGGTCATTTTCCGTTTTCTTACTTCTTTCTTCATCTTAATAATCATCATTTGCTAAAGCTTTTAAACACATAACTCTCGTGCACGGATGTTTCCTTGTTCTTTATTTCACTAATTTCTTCGATTTCCTCAGCTGAATTTTCCTTTGGCCATTTCCTTTATTTGAGAACTACGCTCTTTAACATAATCGAGAACTATGCCCCGTTAATACGAATGAGAACTATGCTCCTGTAATACGAATGAGAACTATGCTCCTGTAATGCGAATGAGAACTATGCTCGTTAATACGAATGAGAACTATGTCCTGTAATGCAATGAGAACTATGCCTCGTTAATACGAATGAGAACTATGCTCCTGTAATGCGAATGAGAACTATGCCTCGTTAATACGAATGAGAACTATGCTCCTGTAATACGAATGAGAACTATGCTCCTGTAATGCGAATGAGAACTATGCCTCGTTAATACGAATGAGAACTATGCTCCTGTAATGCGAATGAGAACTATTTTTTCTAATTTTATCTCCCACCGGCTTCATTAACTTTCGTTGTCTGATTTTCCTCTCCATACTTTTCTTGAGCTCGTTATTTATTTTCTAATTATTATTTCTTTAATTTTCGTTCTTCAACTTTCGTCTCATTTTTCAATCTTCACTTTTTATTCTGTTGTTTTCTTTTACGCGAGCTTTCTTTTTTGCTTCTTCCGAGAGTTCTTCGCCTACCCCCCAAATTAAAAAAGATAAAACGGCTTTATTGATCCACTACTGCAACGGTAAGGTGATCAGTCTTACCACAGTAGCTTCTCAACTTGGCAAACCTATCCGAAAGGTCGTCATATACTTCTCTTCTGGGTGATCGGTTATTCCCTCCCGATTTGGTTTTTAATCGTACTACCCGAAGATAGCTCAAAAAGGGTTTTTATCCCTTTTCAACTCTATTCTGGATGACCGGGCGCTTTTACTTTTAACTTTCTCGATTCATTAGTTTCCTACTTTTACATACAAATATTCATATTTTAAATATAGAGATATAGGCGCAGGATGGGTCAACTACTAAATATTGATTAATTCAATTACATTTATTCATAAAACTTGACTATTTTTTTTTCAATGTTATTATTACAAAGTACCCAAGTTTTCATTGTCTCAGCACATTGTCGACAGTAACTGAAGTGACCACAAGGAAGCATAAACACTTATATTCTCACTTTATTTGACTAATGCAACATTTGTGTAAGTATTCTACTTCTTTATGAATCTCATCTTTAACCGCGTCTGGTATTTGTTTGACTTATTATTCTATCGCGTGATATTACATATTTAGGTCGGCGTTATTTACTATTTCTCTGTACCATTGATATTTGGTCTTTGTTCTCACTGGTTGTCTTTTCACATACCTCCTCTTTTCAATATTTTCCGATTTCAATTTATGATTTTTGATATTATAAATTATCCGTTATTATAACATTCAACTATGTTATTCCCAGTTCAATTTCTCAAACTTACTATTAATTATGGTTAGTATTTTTATTTCACCCTTTTCGATATTTATTTATTTATTTTCTTTATTACTTGAATTACTTTCCAGTATGAACGCTGTTCAACGACCTTCGATATATTCTTACCATTTTGGTGTTATTCATTATCTTATTAGTTTCATTTTAATGCTCCAACCTTGATTCACATCCACTCTACCTCGTGATTTTGTTGTTCTATATTGTCACTGAATGTTAATTTATTTATACTTTTATTCAAATTTTTTCACAGTATTTTTTCGCTATTTCCAATACGTTTACATTTTCCGTTATTAGTGGTCATCATAATTACTTTCACTCTATTTATTGTTTTATATATTACTCAAAGATTTTTATTCTCTTTTCATTTCGTTTATCGATATTCATGTTCTTTCTGATTCAATCTCATTCGATAAATGTGTTTCCATTCTTTATTTTCTATATCCATGTGTTATGTCATTCGCTGTTTTCGTTCCTCAACTGTTCAATATTGTTTGTTTTTATTGTTTCAACACTTCGACATTCGATATTTTGTCGCAATTCACTGGCATTACTTTTCATTTTATTTGTTCGTTGTATTATAACTTTCATATTTCCTTGTTGACGCTTTTATTGTTTTGTATTTTATTTTAACATTTTACTTTGAATCTTCACTATTATAATTTTTGTTTGACATTTATGCGGTTCAGTATATATTCCAGCAATATCAGTTTAAATACTGTCCAATGTATTTCTCGTTATGCGTCTCGAGTATTATTCGTTGTTTAGCTGATTTTATTTTTCGACCATTTTTGTTGTCGCCACGTTATAATTTATCCATGATGTTTTTAATTGTTTCTAAGCCTTTGATTTTCCATTTTTCAATTCCCAGTAACTTTTAATTTATTGACAATGTTTTCTTCGATTCGTCTGTGTTTCTGCATGCATTTAACTGCTTTGCACTCTTCAATCTTTTCTCTTTACTGCGTTTGACTTTATTCACTTTAATTGTCTCTGTGATGTTAATTCTTATCTTTTTAAATTGATTCACGATCTTACTGTTATTTGTTGTCCTTGCATTTTCGCTACTTAACGCTTATGTCTTTCCTTTCAATCTGTACTTCAACTTTCGATATTTTATTGTTACTCGTTTTTCATTATACATTGTTCCGATATTTATTCATTTTGTATTTTTCGTTATTCAACTTTCGGTTTATAAAGTTATTCTTTGCCTCTTATTCTTCACATATCATCTTTGAATCTATTTATTCTTTTTAATTCTTCTTATTTATTCTCTTTCATATCGTTTTGATATTTCGCTTTTAACTGTTGTTGAAATTCATTTTTCTGTGATATTTTTCACTGTCTTTCTATTCCGTCATCAGTTTACTCTCAATAACTATTTTCATTTATTTATCGTTTTTATTGCTAATATTTTCGCGTAGGATTAATTCTTATTGTTATTTTTATATATTTTTGTCTGTTATTTTAATTTTTGTTTAAACCCCATCATTCCACATTCTCACTCCATATTTTTACTTCATCAAGCTCCATACCATTCAATCATTCTATTTTATATACATTCATCATACAATGCTTCTACCTCATCATTCCAAATTTTCACCAATCATTCAGGTTACCCATCCTTGCTTTTATACTCTATAAATATTTGCGTGCAATGTAATAATTCTATCATACAACAAAAGCTCAAAATAAAATTTTTGTACAATTATTATTACCATTATTACTATCCCTATCATTATGATTATTATCACTATTATTACCATCATTACTATTATTATTATTATTACTATTATTATTATTATTATTATTATTATATTATTATTATTATTATTATTATTATTATATTATTATTATTATTATTATTATTAGTATTATTAGTATTATTATTAGTATTATTATTAGTATTATTATTATTATTATTATTACTATTATTATTATTATTATTATTATTATTATTATTATTATTATTATTATTATTACTATTATTATTACTAATATTATTATTATTATTATTATTATTACTATTATTATTATTATTATTATTATTATTATTACTATTATTATTTAATATTATTATTATTACTATTATTATTATTATTATTATTACTATTATTATTATTATTATTATTAGTATTATTATTATTATTATTATTATTATTATTATTATTATTATTATTATTATTATTATTATTATTATTATATTATTATTATTATTATTATTATTATTATTATTATTATTATTATTATTATTATTATTATTTATTATTATTATTATTATTATTATTATTATTATTATTATTATTATTATTATTATTATTATTATTATTATTATTATTATTATTATTATTATTATTATTATTATTATTATTATTATTATTAATATTATTATTATTATTATTATTATTATTATTTATTATTATTATATTATTACTATTATTATTATTATTATTATAATAAATTAAGAAAAAAAAAATAAATATAATTCAAGAAAGATAATTAATAAATATTAGTATTGTTTTAAGATAAATTCCTTATAACAAATTATTATTATAATTAAACAAATTAGGGTGATGAGCATTCTATCATATTCTAAATTCTAGTAGACAATTAGGAAAAAAACAGCACACAAATTTATAGAATATTGATTATTATTATAGATACTTTCCAATAATCTTTTCCATATAATCTTTTCAACGAAATGACTTCAAATCCCGGCTAAGGGTGCATTGATAAAATTCTCTGTAATTTCTTAAATTTTTCTTGGTTTTCATCTTTCTAATTGACATTGCTTTCAATCCCGGCTGAGCCCCCTAAAATCATGCTGGTGTACTGGGTGTAATTAATTTGTTTAAATCTGTGCAAAGCTTATTCAAAAATAACAAAATCAATAACACTATAGAATGCAAACGAACACATCTGCATATTTAACAGACATTTCTTTGAAAAGCACATTAAAATCATAAAACAAATTGACAATATAAGCAAATCAGATATAGAAAAACTACAAAAAAGTTTTCAACAGAATTTATTTATCAAATTTTCCAAAAGACTTTCAATAATCAAAACTTTATCAGTTGAACCCATTTGTTCACAGGTTTGTTTTATTGATGCCAATAAGGGATAACATTCGCGTTTTATAAAACCTCTCCCACCCATGTGATATTGATAGTAAATCAAATTGTTTTTTATAGCTCTTATATAATAGAGCAAATCTGAAACATTTCCATTAAAACATTTAAATTCCTTATCAATATCCCAAAACTCATAAAACATAAAATTAAGATAAAATAGACCTTCATAGCAGATGTTTCTTTGTTTATCATTATCCAATAATAATTCCAAAGTGCCAGACAAATGCTCTAGGGTACCAATGACCATATCCATTCCACAGCTATTGAAATGCGCATCAACATCTACATCATCCTCACCAAATATCATCAATTCTAAATCTTTCAAATAATTTGTTCTTTCTTCAATGTCAATGGAGAAATCTGGTGAGAGAAAGTTTTGCACAATTGAACAATTCCAAAAAATAGTTTCTGGCTGCTGAGATTTATTGCAGGAATTATATAACAGCTTTATTAACCATCGGATATCAGTGATATAAGCTTTGTAAAGATGATGATATTTATCTATATATTGTGAAAGGAGGCGAAAGCAACTCATAAGTTGCGAACGGTCAATTATCAATTCTTTATAATCACTTATACAATCATTTATAAATTCCAAAATCCGGCATTCAATATCATTGGAAGCAAATTTTGTCATTTTTCTTGTGTAATATTCAAATTCAAGCAATTTAAAATTGTTTTTTTTCAGCTTATGATGATTCTTTATGATGTTAATGTCCATTGAAAATAATTCTCTGTGACAAAATTCAATACGGTCTTCACTCCAATCACGCATTTCATTCAATTCTGTGTCTGACATTTCTTCATTGATAACAGGCAAAGTTTTCTTCTCAGAAATCTTTGAAATCGATTTTAATATTGATAGGAAAGGCGAAATATCTTCAATGGAAATGACATTTTCCTTTGATCCGGTAATTGATTTAATTGATTGTCTATCGAAGGGACAAATACGATTAGTAACAAGTATTTCTACCAAACAATCAACACAAAAGGAATGCTCACAAAATCCAATTGTCACAACTGTCTCATCGCTCATTGGTGAATAGCAAATGAAACATTCCTGAGTGTTTTCCATATATTTATAATTATTATTTAACTGAATACTTAAACAAATATTTATCATTTATTTTTATCATATTTTAAATCAAATTTCAACTGAAATTAATTTAAATTTATGTAAAATATGTCGATAAATGACATGATAATAATACTTGATTGGTGAAAATTTAATAAAAAACGTCAAATGCTTTCAAATATTCAAACATTTATCCGCATATTCACAAAATGCAATTATCAGACAAATATTTTTACATTAAAATTGCAATTTAAAATAAATATTTAAAATTTATGAGAAATTATATATTTAATTTTTCAAAACTAATGTAAATATTTAGGATTTGATATATTTCCGATGTGTAAATAATACCGGAAATACTAGTTTAGAAATCCGGAAAATGATGATAGAAGTAGTGGCGATTCGGCGCCTTGCTCCTACGGCAACGTGTCCACATCCCGGGGGTAAAAATATTTTAAAAGTGATTTTTTTTTAAATAAATTTTTGTTTAAATAAATAAAAAAAATTGTTTTCTTAAAGTCAAAATAATGATCACACAATAGTGAGACTTATAATTAGTCTCGTTAAAATAATAAAAAAATAATTATATTAACAATATCAACACATGTAAAAATATAGATTTCTCACAATAATAATTGCAGTACTGAGGGTATAAATTGCCTATTTATATAAAAATAATTATAAGTGAAAATTAATTATTTTTGAAAATTATGGCGTAATTATAAAATAATTAAAAGTTATTTAAAAGGTTAATAAATTACCAAATTTGAACCCTTTAATATGAAAAGGTTATACTATTTTCAATGTAAAAGGTTATATAAATTATGTAATTAAATATTTATAAAAATAAACAGTTTACAATCAAATTATCAATCTAAACTATTTATAGTAGATAGATATGTCACCGCTAGACCATGTCACCGCTGGACCACATACCCCCTCCCCACCCCCCCCCGGGGAAAAATTTTCAAAGTACAAAAGTACAAATTTTTTAAAAGTACAAAAATTTTTTAAACAAAGACAATGACTCATTCAAGGTCATTGAAACAAAGACCATGACTCATCAAAATTTAAACAAAGACCATGACTCATTCAAGGTCATTGGATGACTCATCATATTTTTCAAGGTCACTAAAACAAAGAACATGACTCATACAAATTTTTTCTATGTTGAAAAGTACAAATTTTTTCAAGGTCATTTAAAAGTAGGTCAAGGTCATTCAAAAAAATTTTTTTCAAAATTTTTTTATGTTGAAAAGTACATATATTTTCAAGGTCATTCAAAAATTTTTTCAAAAATCTTTTCTATGTTTAAAAGTACACGATTTCCTATGTCACCGCTGGACCAAAACATAGAATATTTTTCGAAATTTTTTCTATGTTGAAAAGTACAAATTTTTTCAAGGTCATTTAAAAGTAGGTCAAGGTCATTTAAAAGTAGGTCAAGGTCATTTAAAAGTAGGTCAAGGTCATTCAAAAAATTTTCAAGGTCACGGATTTTTTAATCATTTTTCAATTATAATATGTCTACTTACTTTTATAAGTAGTATATATTTTGTAAATTTAATTTTATTATTATTTTATAAAATATTATTATTTTTTATTATTGTACTACTTACTTTTATAAATAGTATATATATATATATATTATTTTTATTATTATTTTTATTATTATTATCATTATTATTACTAATAAAATTATTATTATCATTATTATTACTATTATTATTATTATTATTATTACTATTATTATTAATAATAAAACATTTATTACTATTATTATTATTATTATTATTACTATTATTATTATTATTATTAATAAAAAACTATATACAAATAAAACAAATTATTACTATTATTACTATTATTATCATTATTATTATTACTATTATTATTATTATTATTAATAAAAACTATATACAAATAAAACACATTATTACTATTATTAATACTAATAAATTTATTATCATTATTAACGATAAATACTCTAAATAAAATTATTAAAAACAATAAAACACATTATTATTATTATCAATAAAAAACAAATAAAACAAATAAAACAATACATTATTATTAACAATATAAAAACAAATTAACAATACATCGAAAATCATTATTATTAAAATACGTTTTCATCAATAAAACATCGAATATTTTTCTTTCTCCATCCATTTTTTCATTGAACATAAAATAAAAAATTATTATTAATAAAAACTCTGAATAAAATATGATTAATACTAATAAAATTATTAATTTAATTATACAAATAAAAAACTCTAAATAAATTATTATCAAAATACGTTATTATCAATAAAACATAGAATATTTTTCTTTCTCGATCCATTTTTCATAAAAATCATTATTATTAAAATACGTTTTCATCAATAAAACATAGAATATTTTTCTTTCTAGACCCATTTTTCATAAAAATTTATTTTATTATTATTTTTGTCATAAATATTATTATTTTTATTATTATTTTTTAAAATATTATTATTTTTCAAGGTCATTCAAAATTTCTCAAGGTCATATTATTTTTAAACATTTTTAAATTTTAATTTACTACTTATTTTTATAAGTAGTATATCTTTTGTAAATTTATTTTATTATTATTATTACTATAATTAATATTTTTATTATTATTATTATTATTATTATTATTATTATTATTATTATTTTTATTATTGTCAAGGTTATTGGATGACTCATCATATTCTTTCAAATTCATTGAAAAGTAGGTCAAGGTCATTCAAAAGTAAGTCAAGGTCATTCAAAATTTCTCAAGGTCATATTAATTTTAAACATTTTAAAATTTTAATTTACTACTTATAAAAATAAGTAGTATATATTTTGTAAATTTATTTTATTATTATTATTATTATCAATATTTTATTATTATTATTATTATTATTATTATTATTATTAAAAATTTCATTGTTATTATTAAATAATATTATTTTTAATATTATTATTACTTTTTATTATTCTATTATTACTTATAAAAAGTTATTAATACTTATAACACTTTAATTATTATTATTAATATTAATATTTTTATTATTATTATTATTAATATACTTATTACTTATAAAATTTTTATTATTATTATTAATAATACTTTTAAAAACTTTTATTAATTTTATAATTATTATTATTATTATTATTAATATTTATTATTATTATTGTCAAGGTCATTGGATGATTCATCATATTTTTTCAAGGTCACTCAAAAATTCTTAAGGTCATAGTATCTTTAAACATTTTTATATAAATTAACTACTTATTTTTATAAGTAATGTTTTAATGTTTTTTAATTTTAATTTTATTATTATTATAATTTTCTCAAAGTCATAATATTTTTAGTCATTTTTAAATATAAATTTACTACTTATTTTTATAAGTACTGTTTTAATATTTATTATTATTATTATTTTCAAGGTTATTGGATGAGTCATAATATTATTTCAAGGTCATTTAAAAGTAGGTCAATGTCATAGTATTTTTAAACATTTTTAATTTTAACATACTACTTATTTTTTATAAGTAGTGTTTTAATGTTCTTTAATATTTATTCTATTAGTATTATTATTATTATTATTATTATTATTATTATTATTATTATTATTATTATTATTATTATTATTATTATTATCTTATAAGTAGGGTTTTAATGTTTTTTAATTTTAATTTTATTATTATTATTATTATTATTTTTATTATTATTATTATTGTTATTTTTATTATTATTATTAATATTACAAGTTTTTATTATTATTATTTTCATTATTATTTTATATAAATTTTCAACAAAGTATATAAATTAATATTGAATAGAAAAAGTTTGTTCAATTGTGGTTCATAGTATACAGGGATAGAACAATTGTAAATGTTTGTAAAAAGTTAAAGAAAAATTCTATATTTTTAAGAAAATATGTGCAAATAAATATCAAAACTAATTATGGCTCAAATGTGTGTGTTAAACCATCGATATGTTACAGCGTTTATGGAAAAACTTTAATGAAAATATGTGTTATTTTTCAACAATTTATGAAATATTTATTTTATGGCTAATAATGTGTATGTGTTAAATCATAAAAATAGTTCAATATTTATGTAAAGTTTGAGATTGTTAAGAAAATGTATATAATTTATGATACACACGTGTTTTTTTTGATTGAAATATGTGTGTTTGTTTTACCGATATAAGAAAAACTATGGACAATTTTTAAGAAAATACACGTAATTTAAGATTATCATGGGATTAGAATTTGATTAAAGTTGTGAGAAAGTTGTTAAATTTGAGATAAAACTCATTAATTTGTAAATAATGTTATTACTTTGAAGAAATTTTAAAATAAGACCTTCAGCAAATTGTTAAGAAAATAGTAGTTATTGAGTAATACTTATTAAAATTACCAAAGTTTTATAATTTTTGACAAGTCTTGATAGATCTTTAATAAAATTTGTTAGTACTTTGAATAAGAATTTAAAAAAAAGTTTCAACACAGTAGCAAATCGTAAAGAAACTAGTACTTATCAGTTAATTAAATTAACTAAGTTGTAAAATAATTGAAAAATTTGTTAGATTTTTTAAAATTTTAAGATTGTTAGGTAATTGTTCTAGGTACTTGTTGAATAAAAATTAATGTATTTTATCAACAGCTCATAGTTTTTAATCGTACAATTTCTCTTCATTCCTGGAAATTTCAGTAATTTTACCGATTTTAGTCACTTAATGTACTCTCTCACCAATATTACTTCTTCACTGAAAATTTGTATTCGACAAAAATAAAATAATTTTAGGCTATGTAAATCAATTAGAGCTTTTAGGGAAATTTTATGATAATTTAAGTGATTTCTAGTTTTACGATGTATTTATTTTAGTAAATTTTAATCATCTTTGTGAATTTATGGTTTTCTTTTGAATTTTAATGGATTTAGTGTTTGATTATGTTTTAAATGAAATTATTGAAGAAATTTGGGTAAATCTATAATTTTAGACACTTAATTTCTTGAAAATTTATTAGATTTGACTTGATTTTAGGATTATTTTAAATAAAAGTTAAATTTAGGATCAAAATGTTTATGAAACATCTATTTAAGATAATTACTTAAGAATTAGAATCAAATTTGACTGATAGATTTAATGATATTTTAATTATAATTTTATGTTCTATTTAAATAGTTGATTAAATCAGTTAATTTTTAAAAGTATTTTAGTGAAACCTACGATTTTAACTGATTTTACAGTGTAAAAAAAATGAGATCAATAATTACTTTCATTTTCAATTTTATTGATTTCATGGATATCAATCACAAAAGTAGTATAATTTAGAGATTTTTAAGACAATGCTCAGTGTGGTTATCAGTATACTTATGAAAATCATTGATATATCTCTTTGGGTTGACTGGTAATTTTTATTGAATTTATACTTGATTTACTGATTAATTTTAATTATTTGAGCAACATGATATATATTTTACAATAATTTAATTTATGTGGGAAACATAGACTTTATTCGATTTTAGTCATTTTTGATGAATTTTTTATTTGATAGAATTTTTTGCCAGAATCAAATTGTGGTGATTTTCAACGGAAAATGTTGGGTATCGATAACAATTTTGTAATACTAAAGAAAATTTGTTTTTATTGGTAAAAATTTGATTTTTATGATAATTTTAAGTGGGAATTTGATTGGTTGAATACATATAGTAAATATGATCCGAATGATGGATTTTTAAGGATCTTATTCGGTTAAATATAGATTTCTAAAGAAACTTTACCTTGTACGTTTTTTACAAAAAATATGTATATTGTTGGTGTAGTGAGGAAAATTGTCATTTCAAGGGAAATTATTGATTAAGAGGAAATTTTATGATATTTTAAGGAAATAATGGATTAAGAACAAGTTTGTTGCCATTTTTAAGGGTATTGAGTTGGTTGAATATCTGTGTTCAAAGGGTAAATATTTTCTAAATGGAGAATATAGAGGAGGAATTTATAATATTTTTAGGGGGGATTTATTCAAATAGATATTAATATGTGTGTGTAAATCCTTTGAGAGAGTGGGAATATTGTCATTTAAAGAGAAATGATAAGTTAAGAAGAGAATTTATGATCTTTTAAGGGGGAAAGGATTGGTCACGAGATGAATTCTATTTTAAGGGGATTTCAAGGAATTTATTCGGTTGAATATCGATTTAAGTCGGTGATTTTTTATGAAAATAATGAATATAGCTTGGATTAATGTCATTTAAAGAGAATTGATTGGTTGAGAGTAAATTTTATTTTATTTTAGTGAGAAACAATTGGCTAAGAACAAAATTTATAATCTTTTAAGGGGAAATAATCGATTAAGAACAGATTTGTTGATATTTTTAAGGTACTGAGTCGGTTAAATATCGTTATTTAAAGGATGATTTCTATAAAAAATAATGAATATAGTTGGTAGGGTAGAGGTAAGTGTTATTTGATGGGAAATGATTGGTCTAGAGTGGAATTTACTTTAGTGAGAAATAGTCAATTAACAAGTTTGTTGTCATTTTTAAGGGGGTTGGGTTGGTTAAATATTGTTATTTAAAGGGTAAATATTATCTAAATTGGTATTTTTATGATTTTTTTTTATGAAAAATATTGAATATGGCTGGAAATATTGTTATTTGATGGAAAATGATTGGTCAAGAGAGTAATTTATAATATTTCTAAAGAAATTTACTGGAATGAATATTGGTATTCAAAAGGTAAATATTATCTACTTGATAGGCTTTTATCAAAATTATGAATATAGTTGGTATAATGGAGTGAAAAATGACATTTGAAGAGGAATGATTGGTTGAGTCGAATTTATAGTATTTTTTTTTAAAGGGGATTGAGTTGGTTGAATTTATAAAATACTTAGGAAAATTGTTACTTTTTTCATTGATTTAAGGTTAATCAGAATATATCGATAAGATTTCAGTTCTAAGAAATTGATTGATTCATGTAACTATTTGTATACAAGTATTTATTTTATTATTATTATATTTGTAATTAAATTAAAAACTAAAATTGACTAGTATTTAAAAGTATTTGGTTACCTATTATTTATGTTTTTTATTGACAATTTTCTGAATAATTTAAATATTTACGATTAATTCCAGGAATGAAGAGAAATTGTACGATTAAAAACTATGAGCTGTTGATAAAATACATTAATTTTTATTCAACAAGTACCTAGAACAATTACCTAACAATCTTAAAATTTTAAAAAATCTAACAAATTTTTTCAATTATTTTACAACTTAGTTAATTTAATTAACTGATAAGTACTAGTTTCTTTACGATTTGCTACTGTGTTGAAACTTTTTTTTTAAATTCTTATTCAAAGTACTAACAAATTTTATTAAAGATCTATCAAGACTTGTCAAAAATTATAAAACTTTGGTAATTTTAATAAGTATTACTCAATAACTACTATTTTCTTAACAATTTGCTGAAGGTCTTATTTTAAAATTTCTTCAAAGTAATAACATTATTTACAAATTAATGAGTTTTATCTCAAATTTAACAACTTTCTCACAACTTTAATCAAATTCTAATCCCATGATAATCTTAAATTACGTGTATTTTCTTAAAAATTGTCCATAGTTTTTCTTATATCGGTAAAACAAACACACATATTTCAATCAAAAAAAACACGTGTGTATCATAAATTATATACATTTTCTTAACAATCTCAAACTTTACATAAATATTGAACTATTTTTATGATTTAACACATACACATTATTAGCCATAAAATAAATATTTCATAAATTGTTGAAAAATAACACATATTTTCATTAAAGTTTTTCCATAAACGCTGTAACATATCGATGGTTTAACACACACATTTGAGCCATAATTAGTTTTGATATTTATTTGCACATATTTTCTTAAAAATATAGAATTTTTCTTTAACTTTTTACAAACATTTACAATTGTTCTATCCCTGTATACTATGAACCACAATTGAACAAACTTTTTCTATTCAATATTAATTTTATATACTTTGTTGAAAATTTATATAAAATAATAATGAAAATAATAATAATAAAAACTTGTAATATTAATAATAATAATAAAAATAACAATAATAATAATAATAAAAATAATAATAATAATAATAATAAAATAAAAATTAAAAAACATTAAAACCCTACTTATAAGATAATAATAATAATAATAATAATAATAATAATAATAATAATACTAATAGAATAAATATTAAAGAACATTAAAACACTACTTATAAAAAATAAGTAGTATGTTAAAATTAAAAATGTTTAAAAATACTATGACATTGACCTACTTTTAAATGACCTTGAAATAATATTATAACTCATCCAATAACCTTGAAAATAATAATAATAATAAATATTAAAACAGTACTTATAAAAATAAGTAGTAAATTTATATTTAAAAATGACTAAAAATATTATGACTTTGAGAAAATTATAATAATAATAAAATTAAAATTAAAAAACATTAAAACATTACTTATAAAAATAAGTAGTTAATTTATATAAAAATGTTTAAAGATACTATGACCTTAAGAATTTTTGAGTGACCTTGAAAAAATATGATGAGTCATCCAATAAACTTGACAATAATAATAATAAATATATTAATAATAATAATAATAATAATTATAAAATTAATAAAAGTTTTTAAAAGTATTATTAATAATAATAATAAAAATTTTATAAGTAATAAGTATATTAATAATAATAATAATAAAAATATTAATATTAATAATAATAATTAAAGTGTTATAAGTATTAATAACTTTTTATAAGTAATAATAGAATAATAAAAAGTAATAATAATATTAAAAATAATATTATTTAATAATAACAATGAAATTTTTAATAATAATAATAATAATAATAAAATAAATTTACAAAATATATACTACTTATTTTTATAAGTAGTAAATTAAAATTTTAAAATGTTTAAAATTAATATGACCTTGAGAAATTTTGAATGACCTTGACTTACTTTTGAATGACCTTGACCTACTTTTCAATGAATTTGAAAGAATATGATGAGTCATCCAATAACCTTGACAATAATAAAAATAATAATAATAATAACAACAATAATAATAAGAACATTAAAACACTACTTATAAAAAATAAGCAGTATATTAAAATTAGAAATGTTTAAAAATACTATGACATTGACCTACTTTTAAATGACCTTGAAATAATATTATGACTCATCCAATAACCTTGAAAATAATAATAATAATAAATATTAAAACAGTACTTATAAAAATAAGTAGTAAATTTATATTTAAAAATAACTAAAAATATTATGACTTTGAGAAAATTATAATAATAATAAAATTAAAATTAAAGAACATTAAAACATTACTTATAAAAATAAGTAGTAAATTTATATAAAAATGTTTAAAAATATTAGGACCTTGTGAAATTTTAAATGACCTTGAAATAATATTATGACTCATCCAATAAGATTGAAAATAATAATAATAATAATAATAATAATAATAAATATTAAAACATTACTTATAAAAATAAGTAGTAAATTTATATAAAAATGTTTAAAAATATTAGGACCTTGTGAAATTTTAAATGACCTTGAAATAATATTATGACTCATCCAATAAGATTGAAAATAATAATAATAATAATAATAATAATAATAAATATTAAAACATTACTTATAAAAATAAGTAGTAAATCTATATTTAAAATGACTAAAAATATTATGACTTTGAGAAAATTATAATAATAATAAATTAAAATTAAAAAACATTAAAACATTACTTATAAAAATAAGTAGTAAATTTATATAAAAATGTTTAAAAATACTAAGACCTTGTAAAATTTTAAATGACCTTGACATACTTTAAAATGACCTTGGAAAAAAAATTAAGACTCATCCAATGACCTTGACAATAATAATAATAAAAACAATAATAATAATAATTATAATAATAATAAAAATAAATATAATTAAACAATATTAATAAGTAATCATATTAATTAATAATATTAATAATAATAAAATTATTTCCTTATAATAAAAGTTTTATACATTAATAATAATAATAATATTATTAAAAATAATAATAATAATAATACTAAAAATAATAATAATAAATATAATAATAATAATAATAATATTATAAAATGTTTTCAAAGAAATTATAATAATAAAAATATTAATAAATTTCATAAGTAATAAGTATATTAAAAATAATAATAATAATAATAATAATAATAATAAATATAATAATAATAATAATAATATTATTAAAAGTTTTCAAAGTATTAATAATAATAAAAATTTTAATAAATTTCATAAGTAATAAGTATATGAAAAATAATAATAATACTAAAATTTATAAAAATATTAATATTAATAATAATTAAAATTTTTATAAGTATTAATAAAATTTTTTATAAGTAATAATAGAATAAAAAAAGTAATAATAATATTAATAATAATATTAATAATAATAATAAAAATATTAATTATAATAAAAATAATAATAAAATAAATTTACAAAATATATACTACTTATAAAAATAAGTAGAAAATTAAAATTTTAAAATGTTTTAAAATAATATGACCTTGAGAAATTTTGAATGACCTTGACCTACTTTTGAATGACCTTGACCTACTTTTCAATGACCTTTAAAAATTATGATGAGTCATCCAATAATAATAAAAATAATAATATTAATAATAATAATAATAATACCAATAATAATATTAATAATAATAATAAAAATATTAATAATAATAATAATAATAATAATAATAATAATAATAATTATAATATTTATAAAAAATAATAATAAAATAGAATAAAATTTTCAAATTTATAAGTAATAATAATAAGAAAAAGTAATAATAATATTAATAAAAATAATAATATTATAAAAAGTTTTAAAAATATTAATAATAATAATAATATTAATAAATTTTTTAAGTAATAAGTATATTAATAATAATAATAATAATATTAATAAAAGTTTTTAAAAGTATTAATAATAATAATTAAAGTTTTTATAAGTAGTAAATTAAAATTTAAAATTTTTTTAAAAATAATATGACCTTGAAAAATTTTGATGACTCATCCAATGACCTTGACCTACTTTTGACTGACCTTGAAAATTTATGATAAGTCATCCAATGACCATGACAATAATAATAATAATAAATATATTAATAATAATAATAATAATAATAATAATAATGTTAATAATAATAATAATAATAATAGTAATAATAATATTAATAATAATAATAAAAAAAATATTAATAATAATAATAATAATAATAATAATAATAAAATAAAAATAATAATATTAATAATAATAATAATAATTAAAGTTTTTATAAGTATTAATAAAATTTTTATAAGTAATAATAGAATAATACAAAGTAATAATAATATTAATAATAATATTAATAATAATAATAATAAAAATTATAATAAAATTATTAATGTTAATAATAATAATTAAAGTTTTTATAAGTATTAATAGAATAATAAAAAGTAATAATAATAATAATAATATTAATAATATTAATAATAATAATAATAAAATAATTTACAAATATATACTTCTTATTTTTTATAGTTAGTAAATTAAAATTTTAAAATGTTTAAAAATTCCGTGACTTTGAGAAAATTTTAATGACCTTGAAAAAATTTGATGAGTCATCCAATGACCTTGACCTACTTTTGAAAGACCTCTACCTACTTTTGAATGACCTTGAAAAATTTTTGATGAGTCATCCAATGACCTCGAATGAGTCATGGTCTTTGTTTAAATGACCTTGAAAAAGTTTGATGAGTCACCCAATGACCTTGAATGAGTCGTGGTCTTTGTTTCAGTGATCTTGAAAAAATTGATGAGTCACCCAATGACCTTGAATGAGTCATGGTCTTAGTTTCAATGATCTTGAAAAAATTGATGAGTCATCCAATGACCTTGAATGAGTCATGGTCTTTGTTTCAATGATCTTGAAAAAATTGATGAGTCATCCAATGACCTTGAATGAGTCATGGTCTTTGTTTCAATGATCTTGAAAAAATTGATGAGTCATCCAATGACCTTGAATGAGTCATGGTCTTTGTTTCAATGATCTTGAAAAAATTGATGAGTCATCCAATGACCTTGAATGAGTCATGGTCTTTGTTTCAATGACCTTGAATGAGTCACTGTCCTTGTTCTAAACAAATTTGTACTTTTAGACTTAGAAAAAAAAATTTTGCCGGGGGTGTGGGGGGTATGTGAGCTAGATGGCCTCTGAGCTAGATGACCGGTATCCCACTACTATTTATATTTAAAAATTTTTAATCTCTAATTTATATACCTAATTTTAAATCATTATAATAATAACTAGAATTTAAAAGTAATATTATTAAAATTATAAAAATTTAATTCTTTATTTAAAATATTACTTAAAAATCATTTAAAAAAATTCAAAGAATATTTACATTTAATTTTCTTCCCATTTAATTTAGCATTAATATGGAACATATTTGATGAAGAATTTTGAAGATTCTGATTGTTCTTAAAATTTGGAATATTTTGCATGTTTTGAACATTTTGAACATTTGGCATGGTAAATTGGAAATTTGGATAATACCAAATGTAATGTATGTTGGTATATGGCATATTCTAAATAAATAATTACTAAACATTTAATTTAAATTTTAATCTTACAAAGTTAGCATTCATATTCTGCCAATAATTTCACCAGGAAAGTTATTAGAATTCTAAATAAACTTAATAATTTTCAAATAAAATTTAAAATTTTCCATATGATTTGTATTTGGTATTTGTTTGGAATTATTCGTATGAGATGAATTATTATTACTGTTCTAAATAAAATAATTATAAAATTAAAATTAAAATTAAAAATTTTACCATATTGATTATTGTCCGAAGTTGGGTATATGTAAAAAGTGACCATAAAATGAAAAATATATCCTTATATATGAATAATTACGTTATTACTACTACAATAAATTAACCAATCTAAACACGGTAAATTGCACACATAAATGTTTAATATTTCAGATAATCTAAAGCACCAAGTAAACAGTTTTTATAAGCACAATCATCATCGTGTTCATAATATGGACAAGATATGTTTCTTGGAAAACTCTGATATTCTTTTAATCAATACTTTACAATTCTCAAAGATGGAAAATATATTTTTAAAATCTTTTCTTTTGTTTCATCTGTCACATAGAAAATAGCTGTTTTTCGATCAGAACCGATAGTACTTAATATACACGTTGGACAGAAAAAATTCTGACCGTTAAGTATTTGATCTTCATGATATTCGTTTGCCGAAAACACCCAATGTAATGGTCTTAAAATATTATTAGTCTGGATCATACATAGTTCTTTTATAACTAATCCACCAAATTTATTTTCAAAAACACTAATATCAATAAAATAACTAGACATTTTAAAAAACATTTATTTAAAATCAATACATTTATACATTGAGTTTAGCAATCAAGACAATGTTGACCACAAGTTGTTGTTAAAGGATTTTGATATTGATTTTTATTGTATACAATTGACTTTCCTATTGTTTGTAATTTACTAACTAATGAAGCTGGATAATAGAATTCCATTGGATCGAAAACATGGATTTTATTTGGTTTCACATATACAGCAATCCAGTGTTCACCGCCAAGATTAGATGATTGAGTATTAACCACTATTGAATTGTTATCATCAAGATATGGAATTTTATCTAAAGGATATACACCAACAAACTCTTTCCCCAACAGCTGTTTTCCAATTTTATCAATCTGAATAGAACTAATTTAATAAAATTAATTATTAATTAAAATCTTACTTCATGATAATCTGATTACATAGAGTTACTATATTTATACCAGTACAGTTCGATTTGCAGTAATTTGAATTTCGTTTTCAAATACGCCATATATTATTACATGTACTGGTTCTTCAACAGCTTTAGAAAACTTTATATCCAATACTTAAATTTCCATTTTGAGGTAATTGACTTTGATTTAAATCAAAATCAGGTGCCAAAACAAATGTGAAAAAAGGATATTTTGATTTAAAATCATCAAGAGATATTCCACAATTTAGGTTTTTATCTAAATAACCCATATTTCTCACAATACTTTGCATATATGTGGTACATAAATTGTTATTTTCGAAATCTTGAGTATATGTCTCGCGATAATCTGTGTTTTTTGATAAAGATAATGAAGTGACATTATAATGTGTCTGAATTTTGAGCTTGAATCAGTATATGAACCGTTGTATTGAGATTCACTTTGAAAAGTTACAAGAATAAAATTAGGCATTCTTCTATCTATAAATATCTGTTCCTTATAGAATGATGATGCACCTTCATCAATAGCAAACTGAACAATTTCTTTTGTTTTAATTGGATAAATCGCATGTTTTGAATTGAGACCAAATTGATGACCTGCTAATACTGATGATTCAACACGAACTCTTCGAATCATTAATTTAGCATCTACTAATTGACATGTTGGTTCCCCAGTTTTTGAAAATAATGATAATTCAGAATCAGATCGTTTCAATGTAATGTGAACATTGACACCAGGAAGTAAATATTTTGGTTGATCCATAAAATCAAACTGTAGTGAGGAACACGTTGTAAAAACCTTTGAGACTTTAATCCAACTTTTACTTTCTTCAGAATTTCCATATCCCATAGGTGTAAGACAAGTATTTTTAGTATCACCGTTATAATTTAATATAGTTTCAATCAATGCTTTGTGTGCATAAGTATTGTTACCTCCCTCAATTTTAATATGATTAAACCCAAGAATTGCGTCTTTAAAAAGTGTATGAAACATGTAATTGTTTGGCTTAACATCTGAAGTATCCACCAAAATTTTTCTGTCGACATTTACAACTTTAATTTGAACAGTTAATAAAGTATCATTCAAATCCAAATATTCAGTTTGGGAACCATTAATGTAAAATTCAACATCATTTCTACTATCAGTAATTGAATTCATCGGAAATACTTCTTCAAATGCACCATATTCAATTACTGCTTGAGGTGATGGACGATCAAAAATGCATAATTCAGATTTACCACAAATCATTTTCGAAATATAGTTCCATGTCCTTTCATTCGATTGTTTATATACCTACCATGTTTTCTACGTTTTGGCATGGATCCACCTGATGCAGTATATTAGGGCTGAGGTTTCTCACTCTTAAACATATTTGCAACACCAGGTATCATTGTTGATACAGTCAGTAAAGCTTTGCTAATTTCAGACAGAGCATTTGATTTTAATGATGGTAATATTTTCTTATCATTCATTATCACGTCCTTTGCTGTTTTCATTCCAAAACTGCCTATACGCTTAAGAATTGGTAATGCAAATGTTCCAATTGTCCGTAACCAACCAGACCCATACTGCTTACCAATAAAATATGGTATTTCGCCACCAGTTTGGCTATTACTATACAATGAAATTATATCTGGATTAATCATTTAATTTACGAAAATGTAATATCAACTGTGTTTTTGAAGTTTTTGGAAAGTTGATAAGTTTCCCACTATCATCACGAATAATAATTTCTATATTTTTTATACATGACGTGGAAAGCGATAAATACATTGGATTATCCAATACAATTTGTACAACTTCATCTTGTTCATATTTCTTAATCCATACTGCGTTCAATAAGGGAACCAAAGAATCGCAAACAATTATTGGTTCAATAATGTTACTATAGATGAACATTTGTTGATGATGATCATATAACGTTGCTTTATAAAAACTCTCAAATTGTTTCACATTATATGTTTGGTTTCTAATCCGAGTGAACTAGCCAAGTTTTTATCGAATACAATCTCTGTAATATTATCGTGAATACTGAATGTGAATATTTTATCCTTTATTTGAAGAGATGTAAAAATATGAAGACAGTTGTACACTATATAATCATACAAGTCTATAGGTTTTGTCAAGTACAAATTATCACGAAATGAGAAAACTGATTGAATTACAGTGTTATATGTTAACTTTATTTTTACTACATTATTCATATCTGTATTTGGTGGAACTACTATTTGAAATGTCTCACTGGGACTTGGAATTATTGGTTCAGATACACCCATTCGTTTTGCGCTTTGCGTATCTTCAAATGATATTTGAAATGGGTAGAAATTACAATAAATATGTAAAACTCCTTTGGTTTTGTACATGTAACTATGCTCGTTGAATTCTTTTATTGGCATTTCTTCTTTTTCCGAATCAATAAAGTAAAGACTGCTAACTGATTTTGATACAATTTCTTTGTATTCAATCTTTGCTTTACTATAGAATAGGAACGTACTATACACAAATGTAAAATCTTGCAAAGCTACTTCCCAATTACCCTGTAAATAAATCGGGTTTTGAAGATTGACCATAAATTTACTGGCTTGATTGTCTGGATGAATTGATGGACAACTATTGCTCGGTAAAATCATGTAGAAATTCATTTTACTAGATCTTTTGAGGATATCCATGATGGGTTTTGATATCCATGCCACTTGATATAATATTGTTTATCTTTATTCACCATTTTAGTTTTCAAAATCTTTTCAATTCTAAATACTGTTGGTGAAGAAATAACTTGCAGCTCTTGTTCGTAGAATTTATCAGATACCTTAATATTTTCTCCATCTTTTGTAACATACATGATCGGATTTTGAACTGTATTGATCTTTCAGATTTGAAAAACTTCATCACTCCAATTGTTATCAAAATTCTTAATGAATGGTGATGCTGATATTTTAGATATTCTTACATAATCATCGACATTATATTTTGGCTTTTTAATTTGTTCTTCCTGAATAATCCTATCTTTTGAAGTTACATCTATCGGTTTTAATCCCTTTAAACCTCTATGAGACGAATGATTGTAACTGTAAATCATTTTCGGTAAAACATTTATCCATGTTTTATTACCCTGATGCACGAAATACCTTTTAAGTTTATCCATTAATGTTCGATTAAATCGTTCAACATGTGCTGCTTTGAATTGTGAAAATACTGAGTAATGATTTATTTCTTTTATTATTTCGTTAACTTTACTGTTGTAAAATTCTTTAACCAAATTAGTTTGTAAATTAATTGGTTTTCCATTTTTAAACATTGATTTTATTGCTAAAGCCATTTCATTTGCAGATTTTGTTTTTGACTGGTATATCGCGAACAAATCTACTAAAAACATCGATGCATGTCAAAATATACTTGTAGCCCTTGTTAATTTTAGAAAATGGTATCATTTCCATCAAATCCATTTGCCATAAATCATTAATTCCGTATGTTTTATATGCTCTTGTTGGAAACCTTTTCCACATCAGTTTGTCCAAACTGTAAGCCAGTTGACCGGATAACCATTTTTGCGTCTCTTTTTTCGAGTTTGTAACTTTTTTCTTTAGCTTTTCTACCCCACTGAAACCTGCTTCGTCTTTTGGATTTGGCCAAATTTTCTCCATTACAACAGGTAGACTTAAAATTAAGTATAAGATTAGGTAATGAAGTAGTTGTATCCATTGTTTATGATAATGAATTTCCTATTACTCCACCTAATAATGATAATGATAATGGTAGCAACGCCGCAATAAAACCATCTTGTTGTTAATATACGATTTTACGCATCTGCTTTCGATTTTTTGAATTTACAAGTGATAACAGTGGTTTTTTGTGTTTGTCTAATACCTTTTTACTTGATTTACTGATTTCAATTTTACCTTTGACAACTTTAACTATAATATCAAGTAAATCGTCAATAACGTAATTTGGAAAAGATTGTAAGATATTCATTCTTTTCACACTTGGAGCCTTTAGTAAAGCATTAAAAAACTCAAAACTACGATGACTTGATTTTATAGACTTTTCATTTTTATTCGGAATTGATTTTGTTTTTAAATTGTGTGAAATAAGATTTTGTGCAGGAATATTTTCAGTTATAAGTTTTTTAGATGGGGTGAAACTAGTCGTTGGTGGAATCAGTGGTTCACGAGTCTTTTTAAACACTTTTCGAACTTTTGATAATTTTGGTTGTTCAACACGAGATTTAAGTAGCATGATTGGATGTATATAATATCATTTTCAACCTTGTTTAAACACATTGCACCTTCTTTATTGAAAATAACAGTTCTAACTCGTAAATCATCTGGACACTGCTGTGTAAAATCAAGAAAAATATATCCATGTGGAATTTTGGGTGCATATAGTTACATGAATCAATCAATTTATTAGAACTGAAATCTTATCGATTTATTCTGATTAACCTTAAATCAATGAAAAAAGTAACAATTTTCCTAAGTATCTTATAAATTCAACCAACTCAATCCCCTTAAAAATACTATAAATTCGCCTCTCAACCAATGATTTCTCTTTAAATGTCATTTTTCACTCCATTATACCAACTATATTCATAATTTTCAAAAAAATCTATCAAGTAGATAATATTTACTTTTTGAACACCGATATTCATCCCAGTAAAAAAATTCCCATTTAGATAATATTTACCCTTTAAATAACAATATTTAACCAACACCTCCTTAAAAATGACAACAAACTTGTTCTTAATCGACTATTTTTCACTAAAATAAATTTACTCTCAACCAATCATTTCTCTGTAAATGATAATAACCCAGCTATATTCATTATTTTTGATAAAAATCACCGACTTATTTCGATATTCACTGGAATAGATTTTTTGAAATCCCCTTAAACGATCATAAATTCATCACTTGACCAATCATTTTCCCCTAAAATAACAAAATTCAACTGACTCAACCTCTTAAAAATATCAACAAACCTGTTCATAAACGGTCATTTCCCCTTAAAAGATTATAAATTATCTTAACCAATCATCCCCTAAAATATCATAATTTTTCTCTCAATCAATCATTTCTCTTTAAATGACATTATTTCTACCATCTTTTCACCGACATTTCAATATTCATTCAAATATAACCCTCTAAAAATATTATAAATAAACCTCTTAAATAATCATTTCTTTTTAAATGACAATATTTCTTCCATTTTAATTCATTATTTTTGTAATCATAATTTTAGTAATAATAATAATAATAATAATAATAATAATAATAATAATAATAATAATAATAATAATAATAATAATAATAATAATAGTAATAATAATAATAATAATAAAAATAATAATAATAGAATAAAAATTAAAAAACATTAAAACACTACTTATAAAAATAAGTAGTAAATTAAAATTTTAAAATGTTTAAAAATACTATTACCTTGACCTTCTTTTAAACGACCTTGAGAAATATGATGACTCATTAAAATAATAATAATAAAATAAACTTTAAAAAATATTAAAACACTACTTATAAAAATAAGTAGTAAATTATATTAACTTGAAATAATAATAGTAAAAATAATAATAATAATAATATTTAAAACACTACTTATAAACATAAGTAGTAAATTTAAATTTAAAAATGTTTAAAAATACTATGATCTTAAGAAAATTTTAATAATAATAATAATAATAATAATAATAATAATAATAACAATAATAATATAAAATAAAAAATTAATTAAATAACAATAATATTAATAAATAAATAATTAAATGAAAATAAAATAATAAAAAATATTATTGACTTGATTAAAACAAATAATTAAAGTATATAAAATAAAAAATAATTAAAAAATAAATAAATAATATTATTGACTTGATTAAAACAAATAATTAAAGTATATAAAATTTTTAAAAAATAAAAAAAATATTTTGAGTCATGGTCTTTGTTTAAATGACCTTGAAAAAATATGATGAGTCATTCAATGACCTTGACCTAATTTTGAATGACCTTGAAAGTTATGATAACTCACCCAATGACCTTGAATAAATCATTGTCTTTGTTCAAATGACCTTGACAAAATTTTTGATGGGTCATGGTCTTTGTTTAAATGACCTTGACAAATTTATTGATGAGTCATTGTCTTTGTCCTACAAAAATTTGTACTTTAAAACTTAGAAAAAAAATTTGCCGGGGAAGGGGAAGTGAGTATATGTCTTTGTCCAAGCGGGCCACTGGTTTAGCGGGCCACAATTCCACTACTCATCATGTCTTGCTTGACTTTCTCTCCGTCAGTAAATGGCTTTCCAGCAATTGCTACTAATTGTCCCACTTGATAACTAGCTCCAGTTGCTACTTCTGCTCCAGAATTTTATTTCCTAAAAATCATTTGCTGAAAGTTACTCTAGACTTTCAGTGGCTCACATCTTCCTGATCAAAATGTTGAAAATTATTAAATAAAAAGTTTTATTTTTAAACCTTTCTCCATGCAATGAACGAACAAAAGTGACAAAATCATGAGGTGAATTGATGTTCAAAAACGTGCGTAGAATACATAACTTAATAACACATTTGTCCATTGAAATCCTATGGCAATCACATGAACCACCATGTCTATGGCAATAATTAAAGAATAAAAGACTTCACCTGCAATTTTCGGTTCAAGAATGGATCTAAATAATCCGAAAGAATTTTCTTATTAAATGGAATTTGAGAGATTTCGTAATAAAATGAAATTACAAATTTAGCAAATTATGTTGAATCACAGTAAACTGATTGAGAATTACTGAAAGAGATCTTGTTAACTACCCCCCCCTCTTTTGTTGGGAGATATCCCATTAATCAATGCTCGAACGGATAATTTCCAGTGTTGGAAATTTGATGAGTCCTATTGTCTACAAATGGCACTTGTGTAATTGCAGCATTGCTAGGCACCGTTTCTGAGGAAATCAATAATCTCTCATTAATATGGATTAAAATTGGAAAAAGTCACTCGTATATTGATTGATGCTTGCAGATATTTGATGAGCTCATGGAGATTAATTATTTAAAGGCACAGAAAATGAATTTCCCTGTTGGAGCTTTGAAAAAAAATTAATATTTGGTTTTCATAACTTCAATCAAATTCTTCAGCTGAATATTTTACTATTTCCAAATAAAAATATATGAAGAAATAAATAAAGAAATAAATAAAGAAATAAAAAATAATAATAATAATAAATAATTTTTTAAGGTTCTCCTGATATATAACTTGGAGGCTACAAACAGCTCAGGTGTTATTTTATAACCTGGGTACCCATTTAATAATCCCCAACGTTTATTTTGAATTCCAATTACATAACCTAAACAAATTGTTCAGAAAAGCCCTATTTATATTGAAACGACCAAACAAAACATAAAACTAAAATAATTTCCAACATTTCATCACAATATAAAAAACAAAACGCTCAAACAGACGCGATAACAAAATTAGTATGCTCACACAAGCGCGTAACCATAATTTACAATTTAACACTATTTATGAATCATTAAAATTTAAGACATTTAAGTATTTTTAATAAAACATTTATCTTGGGTCATTCCATAAATGTCTTTAGACGATCTTGATCAATGATAAACCCCTCTCACATCACTACATATCGTTATAATGTATCAGACTCATTTGAATATGACGTCACAAAATTTGAGTTCCCATAAAGTAATATCCAATATAGAGAATTAAAAATTTAAATTAATTAATTAGAATTATCAACAAAAAATTCTAAATTTTTTTAGAATTTATTCTTCTTTATTATTCCAGGGCGAAGAAAAATCTTCATTTATGAAATATAAATGGCGAGCAAAGATTTCTTAGTCCTTTGGAATGGATATTCCATTGGAATCAAGCTTATCTTTGTCCATCAAATCTCCATTTTATCAGTTTAACTCATTCGTCAATTTTCTTTAAAAATATATTTGTATTATAATTCGAAGGCTTTCAAAAATATTTAGTTAACTTAATATTGCATTTCGTATATAGAATTTGCTATCATCCTGTATGTTTTGGCTGTGGGCAGAAAAAGGAAATAAATAAATAAATTATACCGTTTTAAGTGAATCAAAGTAAATGCCTCGATGCAAAATCTCAGTCATAAAAGTTTATTTGGCATGTCACATCCCACATAATTGTCGGAAGTTCATAAATAAACATTGTCAATTAGCAGCATCACAAATCATTTAATCAATATCAATAAATTCATAGTGAAGTCATTCATATAGCAGGTACACGTTTAAATCATAAGTCAATGCACACCAGCTGAGAGTTGTCGTGTCCAGACAAAACACTTACCAGTGTTAATTGCCTGAATGCACGGCTCACAGCTGTAATACACCGACTGAAAATAAGACTGCAAAAATAATCCTGCAAATTACGACTGAAAATTTGTCAAAACACATCATATACATCCTTACAATTTGACCCTAGCCTTGCGTGTTATTTTTATTGCGATATAACAAAATTTGACCTTGAAATTATTTGTGCTATCTAAATATAATTTTATTATTTTCTTAATTAATTGGTAATTTATTTTTAACATTTTTAATTAAATTTATTCATCCAAAAATATTTTATTTTTACTCATTTAATTCATTAATTTTTTACTTTTATATAACTTGTCGTTTTTCGTTCAAATTTTCTTGTTATTATGTTATTTTTTATGTAAATGTTGTGCGGTTTATGATACAGTTTGTATTTATTTTATTTTACTTTTATGTTTTTTGATTTTATATTTATTTATATTCTCTCAAATTTTAGAGTGTTTAGTTGATGTTGTATGTTGTATTTTAAGTTATCTTGGTGCTGGGCTTTCGTGCTATATTACTGATACATTTAAACAATTTTCAAGGCCGTTTGTGTTCTGGCCCAACAAGTTGTATTATAATGCAAAGGCTTTCAAAAATATTTAGTTAACTTAATATTGCATTTCTCTTATTAAAAAGAAATAAGCATAATATTTAGTTCAAAACCTTAAGATATGTAAAGATATTTTTAATTTAAAATTAAAATTTTATAAATGATTATAATTTTTAATTAAAAATTTCTAAGATATTTAAATTAAATATTATTTAAATATTTAATCTATTTATTTGTTTATTTAACGTAATGACTAATGAACTTAATTGCGACTTATTAAAATTAAATTTTCAATTAAATTGTTACTCATTTTCAATGTAATATATTTTCGATAAATTAATATAAAAAAATTTCATAATTAAAAATTTTATTCAATTTAAAGATTATATTATTTTTGAATGATTAAAATTTTTTCCATAGAAATGCGATTGGTTATTCTTGACACTCCGGACGATGTTAGTAAATGGGCCGCTATGTTTGTTCGGCGAAAAATCTTAAACTTTAATCCAAATAAAGGTAAGCTTTTTACATTGGGCTTGCCGACAGGTAGTACGCCGTTGGGTATGTATAAGCAATTGATTGAATACCACAAAGCCGGTGAGATCAGTTTTAAATATGTCGTGACATTTAACATGGATGAATATGTTGGTCTGCCGAGAAATCATCCCCAATCCTATCATAGCTTTATGTTTGATAATTTTTTCAAGGTTTTCAATGATTTTTTTATTAATTTCAAATTTAATTAATATTTAATTAAACTGGGATATTATCATAATTTATTGTAAATTTGATGACGTTTTGTAATTTATTTTCATTTCGAGGGATAATTCAATGCATTGCAGCTAATAATGTGAAATGCGGCAAACGGAACTGCTGCACCCCCCCTCTGTTAGTATTTGTTCATTACGGCTAGCAGGGGAAATGCTTAGGTGCAGTTGAGATGTCCAGATCGTTTTCTGGTTTCTGGAATCGAGTTAAGCAGTAGATTTTGTTCTCTTCGGTTCAGTAATGTCGCGTTTGTGTGTATGTGTGACGCGGGGGGGCTCGGCTGTGTTACCCACTTATATTGAGGAGGCCTTGACCGGATGCTTTCATTTCTATGGGTTTTCGTTATAAATATGATTCGGTGACTTATTGGGTTCGATATAATAGTTTTTAAGGATCATTATCGATTATAAGGAACCGGGAGGGTCACGCACTAGAACACGGATATATTGATTTTTAGGATCTGCCGGGTGCTTTATAATGCTTAATATTATACTGAGAAGGCTTCTGCTGCTTTTTGTGCACATGTAACACCTCCAAGGCGCCAAAAATGGATTATACGGAACAATGGGGCTAATGCACCGTAACCCAATTTATTGATCTTAAATAGCTTCTGTATATCCATTAATTCAATAAATATTACTCCGAGAACGATTACCCACCTAGTCCGACATTTATCGATTATGTAATAGCTTTAGGGGACCTAATAATCGATTATAAGGAACAAGGGGGGTCACGCACTGAAACACGGATTTATTGATTTCTAGGAGCTGCTTGGGTATCTAATAAACATTTAGAGTCCCTGCTGACCTTGTCCTACATTTATCGATTACGTAACCGCTCCGGGTGCGTAATAATCGATTATCAGGAACAACGGGGGTCACGCACCAAAACACAAATATATTGATTTATAGGAGCTTTCTGAGTCCCCAATAGACACCAATAGTCGTTGTTTACCTTATTCTACATGTATTGATTACGTAACCGCTCCGGGTGCGTAACAACAGGTTATACGGAACGTGGGGCACCATGAACCCCAACCAGTCAGAACATGTAACAGTTGATGTAAATCACACCAGAAAGACCTATAATTATCACTGGACAACAATTAGACCGACTCCATTCTAGATAGCACAAAATAAAAGGTTACAAATGTTTGTAGCGAGACTTAAAAGCGTGAAAGGTGAAAAAAATGTCTTTCTAATCGCGACTGCCGCCAATCTGGAATTTATATCGGATTCTCTATTGCAAACGACAACAAACACTAATAGGCAGCTCCAAGGATATTTCTAGAAAATTGACTTGGACTCAGTCGACCGTTCATTTCTCAATGAGTTTTCCACCGATATTATTGCCACTCATCCTTTCAGCACATCGACATTGAGCCGAGCAATTGTCACATTCTCGATGGAAATGCACAAGATCTGAATGAGGAATGTGATTCATTCGAGAAACGGGTATCTGAGCACGGGGGAATTGAATTGTTTGTCGGTGGTATCGGACCGGATGGTCACATAGCATTCAATGAACCCGGCTCAAGTCTCGTTTCACGGACCCGTCTCAAAACTCTTGCTCAAGACACGATAATTGCGAATTCTCGATTTTTCGAAAATGATTTATTGCAGGTAAGAATAAAACAATAGTTTTATTTATATTATTATTTTTTTTAATTTAATTATTTTAGTAATTTTTATTATTTTTTAATTTAATTATTTTAGTAATTTTTATAATTATTTTTTAATTTAATTATTTTAGTAATTTTTATTATTATTTTTTAATTTTATTATTTAAGTAATTTTTATTATTTTTTTTAATTTAATTTTTTTAGAAATTTTTATTATTATTTTTTAATTAATTATTTTAATAATTTTTATTATTATTTTTTAATTTTATTATTTTAGTAATTTTTATTATTATTTTTTAATTTTATTATTTATGTAATTTTTATTTTTTAATTTAATTATTTTAATAATTTTTATTATTATTTTTTAATTTAATTATTTTAGAAATTTTTATTATTATTTTTTAATTTTATTATTTTAGTAATTTTTCTTTTTTAATTAATTATTTTCTTAATCTAATTATTTTAGAAATTTATATTATTATTTTAGTAATTTTTATTATTATTTTTTTAAATTTAATTATTTTAGTAATTTTTATTATTATTTTTCATTTTATTATTTAAGTAATTTTTCTTTTTTAATTAATTATTTTCTTAATCTAATTATTTTAGAAATTTATATTATTATTTTTTAATTTTAATTTTTAAGTAATTTTTTTTTTAGTAATTTTTAATTTAATTATTTTAATAATTTTTATTATTGTTTTTTATTTAATTATTTTAGTAATTTTTAATCATTTTTATTGTTATATAAATTTTATTATTTTAGTAATTATTATTATTTTTTAATTTAATATTTTTAGTAATTTTTATTATTTTACTAACTTTTTTTATTAATTATTATTTATTTTTTAGTTATTTTTATTTAATTAATTTTTTATTATTTTTCTTAAAATAATGAGATTGAAAATTTTGTGATAATAATAATAATATTAATAATAATATAATGACCTTGAACTAATAAAGCGTAACGAATTCAAAACCGATGAAGTGCGACTGAATCCTTTGGTGCTAATCAATAGCAGGTGTAATGTGAAATATTGCAATGTCCTGTGTTTACATAGTTTGCTCTTTGTTTACGTTCGCCCTTCGCGTCTTATCGGTTGCGCAGTGTTGCCGGTGAACTTATTGATCGGAGGTCCGTTATGAGATTGGCGAACAAATCAAGCATAAATTTATCACTTTCCAATGATCCTATCTATAACAAAGTGGCACTCCACCTTGGTAATTTCCCATGGCACTCAAACTTCTAATAATATATTTCTACACGTGTATATTTTGTCGCTTTGCATGACAGTTGTAAATAGTTTTTAATATCGATTAAAATCAATAACAATCAAAGTGCCTGCGCCACTCCTCATAGTATTTCGTGTTACCCCGGTTGGTTACCCATGGCTTAGTGTCATATGATCGGTTGGGTAAGAAAATATCGTTAGGAAGGTCCGTTAAATGTCACAAATGCTTAGGAAGAAAACTCTCTTTGACTATCTGACTAACTATTATAATTGTTCCCAAAATATTTTGGACAACAAAATTTATTGTCGATGTAAATAGCACTTTGTGATACATTACTCAGCAGATACCTCTAATCATCTCAAAACTGACTGGACTGAGACTCATCTGCTGTGCAAAGGGGCAGTCCTTAAATGACGTCACGCACCTAGGGGCATTGGGTGTTTAAGAACTGTGACGTCACGTCTTAAATTTTGTATTTTTTCAACAGAATTTTATACTAATTTCAGCTTTCCAGGGCCTCCTTTTTAATACATGTTTTCTCATACGATATTAGAGTGCAGCATTACACTAAATACATACTAAAATGTCAATAAAATGGTTTAAAATGCGACTTTTTAGGGGGGGCCAAGTATTTGTGATGTCATATTCGAATGGGGAGGTCTAATGTTTTGTGATGAGGGGAGTGAAGGGGTAAAAATTGGCCAAACTCATTTGTCCTCATTTATGGACGTCCCCAAATGTATTAAAATGAATTATAATTCAGAATTTAAGTTTCTAATGATTTCGATTGCAAATTAATTAATTTTCAAGTGTTTACCCCAAGACTGCTTAAAAGCTTCCAATTGTCTGCTTCATAAATATTGTATCAGTTCAGAGGTTTCAAAATTTGGCGCTGAAACATGTCAGGGGTCATTAGCGGATTAATAATCTGTTTATATTTTTTGTCATTAATGAGGAATTTTACCGCAATTGAAGCACGAGCAAAGGTCTGTCTCAATATGACAATGTCATCATGTCACGGTGAATAGGGGCTCAGGCTTATATAATGATCATAATTTGTTTAGGTTCCTACTCAAGCCCTAACTGTTGGCGTGGGAACAGTGATGGATGCCAAAGAAGTAATGATTCTCATTACCGGAAGTGCCAAAGCATTAGCTCTGCATAAAGCGATTGAAGAAGGAGTGAACCATATGTGGACAGTTTCGGCATTCCAGGTAGCGAAAAGAAATATTGAATGTGTGTGTGTGTGTTCGTGTTAATATTAATATTTGTTTCCAGCAACATCCGAGAACTCTATTCATTGTAGACGAGGACGCTACGCTAGAATTGAAAGTTAAAACGGTCAAATATTTCAAGGGTCTCAACATGTTGCATACGAGGGAGTTCACCTAATTGCAAAGTTTATTGGTGACCTTAGGTTACATAGTCATCGTGTTCTTGATGAGTTAGTTGTGAACGTTTTTATAATGTGCAAATCGATTTTCGCCCTTTTGCCCTTAACTATTATTATTATTATTATAATTATTATTGATTTAGCAAAGTTCAGTTCCTCCAATTTCCAAGTGATCAGGTTTGCATAAAAAAAATTATTTTGTATTTCATATTTTATTGCAAATCTTCAAACCTTCAGTGAGCTCTTCAATATTTCCGATTAATTTGACTCCTACATCACTAGCTCCCACTTTTTTGATTTTGAGATAATTTCCGTAGATAATAAGCCTCAGTGCCGAATACATTATTTACAACATAACACAATTAAAACTTACAAATACTCATTCGAAACAATATAGAAAACACTAATGGATATCGCGTCGACTTTAACCTGGCTTGACATAAATCTGCAAACTTTAACAACGCTTTTCTCCTTAAAAAATCCTCTAGTTCAATCCAAATCGCTTTATCTATATCAAAGTTGCACCACAACTTGGTAATTTCAGTCCTCATTCCGAGTTCTCAGCGTTAATCAACTCACAATTTGGGAATTTTCTCAAAGAAAAATAACAGCCAAAAATAAAATTTATCTCCTCTTGTTACGTGCCGTTCGTATCGAGAATTCGTATTGATAAAGCTGCATGTGCTCATGGGAAGTACATTGCGTGAGTTTCAGGGCCGACTCTTCTTTCTGATTTCAAGGATTGAAAGCTCTAAATTTCACCTAGGGGACCATATATTAAGGACGTCCCACCAAAAATAACCAATTTTTGATCCCCTTCCATGGTCTCTTTTCACGAACACCCATTTCCCATCACGACATCCCTCCAAATATAGAAATTTAAATAATCCAAAAGCATATAGGCTAAATTTAATATTAACATTACATGTAGTAGTACCCGATAATGGTTGAAAAATAGAGAAAAAACATGCATAAACCATTAAAATGATCAAATGGTGAAAATATGGGACATTAAACATACCGCTTACTTACTTACTACATAGAGTATGTAAAAAGATAATAGAAAAATTTTAAAAAATCATTAATCCATTATATATAATATTTAAACGATCAATGCTAATGGGGATGTCTTAAGCACTGGACCTCTCTCAAAAGCGTCCCTTCTTCGAAGAACCCCCTCTTAGGAGACGTCCTTAATGTATGCTCCCTAACCAACTCAATTTGTTATGCAGAACCGTAGCATGCGCATTGCATATATTTTTATTAGTTTATAAATTAATATATATTTGATAACCCAGATCTATTTACCATCACAATCAAGCTTAACCAAGTTACTAATTGTTGGGCAATTTGGCTCTTTTGGTACAGAGTTTTTGGGAAGGGTTTTCGCAAAAAAAACTGTAATATCATATTTTTGAGTATTTTTTACGCTCATCCATGCTGTATTTGAAACTGAAACCGAGGCAATTCAGTAAGTGAATCTAGTTCTGCTGTTGTAAATTGATGATGAAGATGACGATGTTATATGTGCTCTGTAAATGAGAGTTTCCCAGGTCTGAGAGATTGATAATCAGTTTGAGTCAGTTTAAATTCATATAGAGACATCAGAGCTCATCCAATCACTCACCCGTAGACCAATTCACATCTCGAAGCAGTAGCGATCCTGTGAATACCTTCATTCCTGTTGCATAGTTATATTCAACTTGCGTTCTTCTGATTTTTCTCTTCTCTACTTGCAACTTGATTAGCAGTTAAGCAATTGTGGGTTAGTGGCTACTATCCATGACCCCTTGACATACAATGCTTTCTTGCCCTCCAATGGTTACCCGTTGCTAGGCAACATTGAACTGTAACCACTGGTTACGAGACTGCCAAAGGTGACCTCTAACTGTAGAACTGCTAAGGCCCAGTTTCATAAAGCCCAACTCATGGATCTAACGCACTGCCGATAGGAGGTCTACGCGCGATTTTCTGCCTCGGTCCATTCCTTATGAATTCAATAATTACAAGAATCAATAATTTCACGAATTCTACTCGCACATTTTCGATTGAACGGATTTATTTTTAAGTCAATTATTAAAGTTCCAAATAACGAGAAGAATAATTTATTTCTTAATACAATAACAGTAAAATCTTGGGGACACTTAATTTTCGATTCTGATTTGCGGATTGTTGCGCGCGACGTTTCACTCGTTCCGTCTTTCCTTGACGTCGCTGAGGACGTTTAGCGGCTACCGGTTTAATGGTGCTTATCGCATCCGGTAGGCTAGCTGTGCTGACGCGAACACCAGTGGATAGGTCACTGCGTTGACCTCCTGGCAAGCCGATAGTGCCACTTCCAAACTTCAGATTTGAGTCTTTTGATTCTGCGCCAACTGTTTCTCTTCCGCCCATCCACGCTGCGCGGTGGTCAGTCGCTGATAGATTGCCTTCACTTTTGTGGGTTCTACCCATGTTGCGCGAATCTTCTGGATCTCGCAACTTATTTGAAGGAGCTGACTGTAGAGCTCTATGTTCTTCCTTCGAGTTTTTATTAGCTCCTTACTCAAGATACTGAGGAATTCCATATCTATAAATAAATTACCAGTTAACAACTCTGCGGAATTTTATTATGAAAGTTTTTAATTAATTATTGATGGACCTTTTATTTTATTATCTACCAGGAGCTATTCTACCTAGACGTCTATTGGGACTCTACTAAAATGCAGTATTTAGATTACTACAATTCAGCATTATCATGTCCATTATTCGAGAATTAAAATTTTGTATACATTAGTAAATTAAATAACTAAATATTTCTAACGATATTAATATTTTTAATACAAAGAGATCGCTTCTTCTATCTTCTTGGATGATTTTCATGACGCCAGCCTGATTGGAATCTAGATCGATCCCGAGCATATGGGTGCTCCTGCAATTTCGGTGACCTTCTGTGGAGGTCTTGCATACTCCTGGGTAGTAGTCGTCTTGGTACTACCACATTCATTGACGTTGTCACTTCTGCCAGAGCTGGATCATCGAGCTCATACAATACTCGGTAGTTTGGAGCATAACCATCCTTGCTGGGGATTCTCCCGGCGGCGATGTCAGCATTTATTTTGGCTAGCCGCCGTCTGGTCATGGTTACTTGCCAGTTGGTCTGTTGTTGGCGTATTTCAGACGAGCGAGGGTAAATTCTGCTCTCTTCCTGACTTCACGGCTGGATTGCGGCCAGGCTCTCACTTGATTGCACATATGGCAAGTCCACCTCATCGTGGTTGAAATCGCGAACTTCTCTTTTATTTAATGAATAAATGGGAATTTAATAAACAACTTATTTATGTTGTGATAAATACCGTGATACCTCAATTTTATGTGTTAATAGATAAATGATAATTACTTAATGTGTTCTTTCAATTTGCACTGACCCTAATGTCCTTTTATCTGATGTTTGATACAGTTTTGGAGGTGAAAAAGTGGATGAATTAACGGTCGCTATGTTTATTATCAAAAGAAAATTATAATCCCCGTTTAATTATATCCTTGAGTCTGCCTTATCGGGTTGCTTTCTGTTTGCTCCATGTCTATACAGTAAGGAGACATTTTGATTCGAATTGGTCCCCCGGCGTACATTATATTCACTATTCACAGGCATAAAGGCACAATATTTGGTCTAAGACGAAGAAAACATAAGAACAATCCGAATTGTCATGATAATTTATTCATTGATATCATAATTAGTTCAGTCATGAAGCACGGTTTTACATTTCAGAATTTTCTAGATCGTTCATTTTATAAGATCGAATCCCTTTGATGGTTTCATTCCAGCTGTCTCGCTAGTGCTCTAGGCAATTGATTCGAGGACTTTCAGGTTTTGACGCTTGGAACATTGCTAATTTTGGCGGCTTAGATGCTCCTTGTATATGAGAAATAAAAACTTTCATTACACAATAAAACATAGTGTTACCTTTATCGTCATTCATATCCCTCAGGTTGTCACTCCTGGTCTTGCTTCGTCTATCGAAATCATTGTTGTTCGGCTTTTCATTCTTGGACTTCACGGTTATCTGGATTGCACTCTGTTGATTATTCATTAAAGTTGTTTGAAAATGAGACGAATTTTAATGCGATCGACTATATATCCAACGGCGTAGGCGTAACCTTTTGATATCGACAAATCAATATATTTTCTTCCATCACGATTGAATTGACATTTAGAATTATAAACAAAATCTGGTAAAGAAAATTTTATTTCTTCTGCATGCATTTTCTGTGCTGCCGATCATCAATGATGTGATGTGACATCGTTGAATATTATATCCTCCAATCGCTGATTTTGTCATAATTTATTTTGTTATCGACCTTGTACGAATTTTCTAATGAATCGTCTCCTCTGAGTTATAATTTCCTTTATTGGTTTTGATTTATGCTGAGGATATTATTATAAATTGTTTATCTAATTATACTCACTAGATTTTTAGGTGCTTAGATTGATAATTCAAATTGCTATGAAGTTATTACGTCAGCTCTTGTTGGTCCATTATCCCAGTAATGTTCGATCTATATACGAAAACTTCATGTCATTCTACAACGATTGGGTGGATGTTTATTTTTAGCGTGAGAGATGGGAACAATTGAATCAATTGTATTATTTTGATTTTACATTAATTTGTTGTTGTCTTATGTCAATTTTATTATTAACTTGAACGTTAGTGAATTTCAATGTTTTCATAATTTAATTCTGGGGATGTACCTTTCACTATTTCGGTATGAAGGAGGTATATCTCTACATCAGACAGTGGGTAGAGTATGTTGTCGTGATCGTTTACTCTCGCGAAGTGGTCACTATTATTATTCTACAACAATTCACTTATTTCTTTCATTATTGTACTAAATTTGATTTTCGCTGGAGTTTTAGACTAATAATTTACGTTTAAATTGATTTAACAATAAATTATCGGTATATTTATCCTGTTGAGGATACCTAAATAATAGAATAAAATAATTAATAAATATGTAAAATGATTGGGGAAACAAGAATAAGTGATTAAGATGTGGTTCTGGGACTTAATAAAAAGGGAATGAAAAAGAAATGTCGAATAACGAGAAGGGAATAAGAGAAAATCAATAAAAACAGACAATTAAATAAAAGAAGGTCATTTATAATTAACAAGTGCAAATGTAGGAAAACAAAAAAAAAAGCTGTCAGTGATTATAGAGGCTCAAATGGAATTAGCGGTAATAGATATCAGAAATTCTATTGGATATCAGTAAGTATTATTGGATGACGGAGTATAAAAAGGAAGCGCAATTGGAATCAAACGAAGAAAAAGAGATTATTAGAGAGAAATTGGACAGAATTTGACGAATAATTGGAAATGAGAAAATTACATAAAATTATTGAAGAAAGTATTAAAGGGAAATTTGGAGGAAACTTAAAGTTGAAATGAAGGAAAATAGAAATTTGAAATAGTCAAAGCAAAGCAACTACATCAGTGTTACCGATCTCAGAAACCCGTCACAGTAGTCAAGTAATTGTGAAATCCAATTGATTCGAAAAATGCTATTCTTCTTTCACTCTTTTCACGCTCTCACCTCCTTTATTTAGTCCTAAGGTTAGATATATCGAGATTATGATTTTATGAGTGCCCACTGAACTATTCGGTGTGAATGATTTTGAGCCGAGAAATAAGATGATTTTAGGTTGAGTTTTCGTGAGATGGATGACGAAGAGACAGCCAAAAGACTACTCCTCTATCTTCCATCTTCCCCTATAAACGGCATGACTTGACGTTTGGGTTTGGCGTTACTCACACCAGAACCTTCGCGGGCACGAGATATTGGCGGATGAACCGCACTTACACATCTCGATAGGTATATAAAGTTTGCTAACTTGTAGTAGTGTTTCGGCTGTGGGCCGGAAAAATTTCGACACAGTAGACATCTTTCATAACTTATATATTTCATGAAATATTGTTTATACATAGGATTTAACTCCCGTCATTCATAATAAATCATCTTCCCATACCTACGTTCAAGTAGAGCTTACTTGAGATTGCTTGAAACGCAGTATGGAAAAACTGTTGATAGTTGAATTTTCCGAGAGAAAGTTTGAATTTTGCTCACAAAAGTTAGCATTAAAAATTCTATGAAAATGAATTGGTATATATACCTGTTCTGTGACCCTAACCTTGCGTGTTCTTTTTGATGCGTTTAAACAAAATTTGACCTTGATTTTATTTGTTATATCTAATTCTTATTTTATCAATTTTTATATTAAATGAATAATTCTTTTTATTTTACTTTTTTAATAGAAGATTTCTTATTGAAAAATATTTCGTTTTATTCGTTCGCTGCTAGTTTTTATGAATTATCTATTTTGCGGTCAAATTTTATGTTCTCTTGTTATTTTTATGTTAATTTCGTTCTGATCTTGATGCGTTTTCTTATTATTTTAATTTACTTTTATGTTTTTTGATTTTATATTTTTATTGCATCTTTCTCATATTTTAAGGTTGTTGAGTTGATGTTTCTGGGTCCGATTTTAAATCTGCATGTTATGTTTGAGTGCTATTTCCAATTCATTCAAACAAAATCCAGTGCAGGCCCAACACAATATTGATTAATTTTGCTAAACCTTTTCTCACAACACTTGCTCAAAAACAGAAATATAATAATCTCTTCTGACGGCTCTTTCAAAAAGTGACATACGATGAGTTTGTCAGCTTTAAAATTTCAATTAATTTATTTGTTTGATGTTCTCTAGATGGCCTTCCATTAGGACGTTGCCGATTCACTATTATTATATTCCTATTTATGCTTGCATTTGCTTATTCATATTTTTGCCAATAAATATTGATTTTTGCACATAAATCTTTCTGCATTCAAATTTTATTTTCCTTCAATTAAAATAACCCCACCACAAATCGTATTTATTTTCATAGATTTAAAGCTCAAATAGTTGTTCACTGTGTAATGGGATGCCAATGGCATTATTCTGTCTGATTTTGTAGCAAGTGGTGCTCAGACTAACACTTTCATTGCTTCAAACTTGTGCAAAAAAGGAAACTCCATTATTTACACGGTAACGCTCGCATTCACAAAAGTGCAGTTTCAATGGGTTCTATCGAGAGCAGTGGACCTAAAGTACTTCCTGAACCACCCTACAGTTTGAATTTTGCTCCAGGAGACTTCTACTAATGTTTAATCACCTCAAAACAAATCCATGCAAGATTAGAAGTTTGTCATAAATGATGACTCAAAAGATGTGCGAAAAGCATCACGATTTCCTTAAAATTGCTTTCCAAAACCTGAAATATGTCAATGCGAATGGAAATGATTTCGAGCTTATTGTCAATGTGAAATATTTCCATGCGCTCATTTATTTCATTCTATAATATAACTTATTGGGAGCAGTGAAAATGTGTAAGGAAAACGAAACGCACGTAATAGTTTGTTGCCCCCGTGCAGTGCATATGTTCAGCAGTTGTGAAGCATCTTTATTACCCCATGAATGAGAGCGGCGAGTACTGAAATAGGACAAAACCATTGCTGGAACATATTTGTGGATATATTACCTGGAAATGAGTCTGAATTGTTATTTCCTCCAACTGAAATTTTGAGCTGTGCAAATAGAAGGGGAAATGCTATTGTCAAATAGTGGCACTCAAGATATGGTTTGATAATATTAATGCTTAAATAAAAAGCGAACTTTTCTATAGCTGCGATATTGAGATTCCAAAAAATAATTATATAAATAGGTTTGTCTATGAGAGCACTTCCCTTGAGGGAGGCATTTCTTCCATCAGTGCAAATCTTCTAATTAGCTCGCGAGTTATGAATAGCGTCCTCGGTAGCGACTCCAAGAATCCCATTGTAAATTTCAGCAGTCTTTTTTCCCGTGTACTCGAAAAAAATTATTGTAGGACATTTACCCATACAAAATAAGTTTTGGGGGCCTCATTAGCACTGCAAGATTTTCCATTAAGGCAATTTGGCAGATTTAATTTTGGAAATTCAAGTCTCAAATAATACTGAAATCTCTATATAAAGGCTTCATATATGTTTTTGTTTAACTATTATGCAAGGACACTTTGTAAACTCATTTTGGGGAAAATATAATTGAGTTGCATAGAAAGGGAAACAATTTCAACGCCAACAAAACGAAAAACAGAATTTGGCTATATTTTTCTGTAATAATTTCAGGTTTTATTTAGTTTCACTTAATCTAATTAATTTTTCGCAGTTATCAAATGGCACTTACTGATTACTCACGCGCACTTACATATCTAGATAAGGCAAATTCCTTTCCAAGTCTATATTTAATTTGTTCGTACAAATTTATAATGAACTTGTCCTGTTTAGCTTCATTAACTATTGATTTAAGTCTTCAGAGCGTTGTGTTCCCTCTTTTCAATCAATAAATATTTGCAGAAATTGCTCGATAAATTCTAAAATCCGAGTGCGTCGGTGCGCCATAGCATTAAATGTGAATAAATCAAGCCAATCAGAACGCCGACAGGAACGGCCTTGACTACTGACACACAAAGCCGGGAACAGATTCGACCAATCAAAACACACCAATTACAAACCGATCAAAACGACTTATTAAATAATTTATTCGACACGGGGTCACACAAAAGAAACAATAATAACAATAAGAAAATCGGCTGATGCGGCAAAGGTTGCAGTTACCCATAGCAGGGTTTCATTCGGTACTCGAGCAGCTGTCAATAACGGGTTCGAGGGGTTCTGTTTTCGGGATGTCGGTAACGCATAAATCTTGTGGTTCTTCTAGCTCTTGTTTCAACTCGGTTTTCCTGCGGCGCTTCTTTTTCGGCGTGGCGATTTCCTGAGATTGATTAACGGATTTTTTAGGACGGCCGCGCTTCTTTACGATTCCGTTGTCACCGGGAGCTGAAATCGTGTTCTCAAGGCCGCACAGCCCCGTCGGGGAGTCTGGAATGCCGTCGGCACCGGCACAATCACCGTTGTCGAGACTCGAAGGAGCCTTCATCGGTTTCAGGATAGGAATCTTTCTGACAAGGTCTTGTGCGAATTCAAATTCTTGGATCTCCTCAATCACTTGTTTCCTGAATTGATAATGTAATTCCGAAATTCTTTCCCAAAATTAATTTCAGTGAACTGAGTAAATAGATTAGGAAAACTCACAAGTGACTTGGTGTAACAGTTCTGGAGTTTCTGGATAATGCTAATTCATATGCCTTTGTGACTAATTGACTGATACATGTTTCCAATGCGCAAGCTGAAAGCATTAAAATAATTGATAATAAATTAATAAATCGATTTCATTAAATTAAAATTAAAATAAAATATTTCTTACAAACCACTGATGGAACTGTTGCAGATATTTTACCAACATCTTCATCTACTTGCATTATTCGTTTGATTTTCGCCTGATTACGATATTTTATAACCACATTACAATGAAAAAGAATTTAACCTACCGTAGGGAAACGAGCTGTAAACTTTCTTTTTGTTGGCATTGAAATATTACTAAATTATAATTATTACTCAAATCATAAAGAATTGCAATTAATTATTACATATATATACATAAAGAAAAGAAAATTTTCGCACGTTAAATAAATTACTATTTAAAACAAAGCTCTAAATTATAAAGTTTACTTTAAAACCGAATTCTAAATTTATTTTAAATTTATTGAAATTTTAGAAACAAAATTATTTTGCTGATATTATCTAAGTAATATATTTTATAGTTTGAAAAACAAAAATAATTATTTAAAAGAAATTTAAAAAAATATATATTGTAAAAGTTTAATTTTATTTAATAATATTTTTTAAAAAATTATGTTTAGGCTAATTGATTGTATCATGTCAAAATTCGTTATATTTTTAATAAAAATATTTATAAAAAACTTGTCAAAATTATCAAGTGTAACTTATAATTAGATAACTTGACAAATAAAATATTTAGTCAACAATCATTAAAATTTATTATTTAATTAAATTTTTTAGTTATACATGGACATCTGCCTATTGGATGATACCGAATTCGGCGTATCTTTTACTAGCATTAGAAGGTCTAGAAGTAGTGAAGATCTCTCTTCAAAGTTATCTGAAGGGTTTGTTCTGTTTTTCAAATTATTTAAAATCTTTTCAGAAATATGTTTTTAAGAAGAGGTGCAATGAGGAAAAGACAGTCCAATGCAAACGAAGATAAAGCAAGTTTTACAATCAAAGGTTTAATTTATATTTTCTAGTAATAGCACCATTCATCAGACAACCTATCAACAAATGAATACACCGACGACGATATTTGTAAACACTTTAAAAAGGAAAGGTCTGTATTAATATATAAAAATTATTCATTTTATGTATGTAGACCATCAATAGGAAACGAGGCCTTTTTTAGGTCACCGTCAAAATCTGCAAATGGATTTATTCGAGTACTCAACGTCTTTCAATCTGGGAAAAAAGGTCCATCTCCGTTTTCTTTCGTATTATTATTATTATTATTATTATTATTATTATTATATTTATTAATACTATTTTAAACCAATATTTGTAATAAACATTATTAGGAACTCAAAACCAATTATATATTTTAATATTTAGATATTGAAAAGGAGGATGGAAGAAAGAAATCGTACAGATTAAAATTTTCTGAAAAAAGGAACATTTCAAATGAAGTAATTTCCTAAAATTTAATTAAAAACATTTGCAATTTCATCCAATGGAATATTTTTTAAAAAACAATAAGAATAATTAAATAAACTTCTTTTAAGAAAATATATTAGTACTCAATAAAACAACAATTTTTTTTCCTGTGACAATAAAATGATGATTAACTTGTGCTTTTAAAAACAATAAATCAATAAATAATTATAATGATGATGATGATGATAATGATAATAATAATAATAATAATAATAATAATAATAATAATAATAATAATAATAATAATAATAATAATAATAATAATAATAATAATAATAATAATAATAATAATAATAATAATAATAATAATAATAATAATAATAATAATAATAATAATAATAATAATAATAATAATAATAATAATAAAAGTAAATAATAAAATTGCTGCAATGGCTTATTTTATTATTTACTGGTTTGAAATTTTAACTGATGTTGCTACCAAGTAATCATCGTTTTCTAATAATAATAATTGGCAATGTAATATGTAAAGGTTTTACTTCCTTATAATGATTGAATATGCTTAGACAAAGTCTTAAAGGGTCTAGTGGGTTCAGATTTTAATTTCATTGCTCCTGAAATTAAATAAACACATGATTTCTTACACGTATTCTTTATTGCGTTTATGATCTCTGTTCCACGGTATTCATTGGAATGATATTGCATTTTTTTATATGAACTATAAACAACAATTATAATTTTATGTGCCACGAAAATTGTGATGGAGGGGGTGAAATTGCAGTTATAAATTCTTAATATCAATTTTAAGGTAATATAATGGTAAACAAAAGTTATGTTAAAAATAAATGTTTATGGGTGGCAAAGTGAAAGGCCACCTACAATCACATAGTATTTCGATCTCCTACTGTGAAAAACAATTGTTGAGTAAATACTCGTAAAACTATCAGTGTATATATTTTTTAAATACGTCACAAGAGAATAAAGCTCTATTTTTTAAAATTTTTTAATTTTTTAAAATTTTTTAAATTTTTTAACTAACTTTAAAATCATGTCAAATATAACAAAACTTTTGATTTATGAATTAATTTAAGGTTTTTCCATTCATTATTAATAATATAGATTTGTTTTAATACAATGTCCAATTATAAAATCTAAAAGTCAATGTAAAAGTGTGTTTAAAACAAATATTTTAAACATTTAAAAATTGAAGTTCTCGTTAATTTGGTTGAAATTCTCTTACTGTGGACATCACTGGAACGCGGTGAACTTTTTTGGAGACTTCTGTAAAAGCTTTATAAAATTTTAAAAGTCAAAAAATTAAAAATTGAAATATTGAAGATTTTAAAAATATTCGATTGATAAAAATGCGATGTGAAATTTTGAAGTGTAATGAAAAAATTTGTCAAGAGTTCATTTAAAAATAAATTGTGAAATAACAAAGTTTTACAATAAATTGTAAATTATTTTTACAGTTTTTAATAAATCTTTATAAATGCTTTCAATTTTAATCATAGCTCTGTTTGATGAAATTGAAATTATTAGTCTCATACACCAAGCCACGTTGAGACAAATCACCTATAATATAAAACAAAAATCAATAAATTTATAGCATATAAACACACCAACTCACCTTGAGGTTGTTTGTAAAATAGTCACTGAGACAAACCCTACACTATAGAAACACAAAAAGTGATAGAGAAATAAAATAATACACATTAACACAACCAATAATAAATCATGCATGTAAAGTTTTACCATTTAGCCATCAGAAGTTGAAAAAACCCTATAATAAATTAATTTATAGATATTTTTAGAAAGAAAAATGGCGGAAAAATTTTTTAATTTAAATTTTGAGGTTTTTGCTAGGAAATTTCGAGTAAATGAAGATATATCTTCATATGATTTATCCTTAAAACTAAAATTAGTTTAATTTTTCAGGCATTTCTGTCGAAAAAAAACAAAACCTGATGTCCGAAAAAAAGCATAAATTGTAAATTATATTAATAAGTTTTAAAAAATAATCATAAACCCAATTATTATTTTGTGTACATATTCGAAGATTTTTTTCAAAAGATGTATAAAAAATATAATTATTTAATGCAATTAATAATTTTTATAACTTCAAAAATAATTTAACCCACTTTTTTTGAATAATTTCCGAAAAATAAGTTATCATAAAATAAATCATTTCCTGAATATTCATAATCATTATTAATAATAATATACATGCGCTTGTTGATCAAAAGTGATAATTATAAGTTTGAATAATGATTTAATTTCCTTATAAAATCATAATTCAACTCTTAAAACTTTATAACTTTAACCTTATAACTTTAAAAAATAACTTACTTTGCAGCTGAAATCCTTAAATTTTCACAAAAAATAAATTCAAATGAGTTGATTTATGTTTCAACTTGCATTATAGCGGAATTTATCTGAGCTTCGCTTGGTGTATTTGCTTAAATAGCGAAAACTTATTATAAAATTTGTATTGAAATAAATATTGATTTGGAATAAATTATTATTATCAATTTAGAAATGACTAATTGTAATACTAATAGCTTTCTTTTGTTTTCATCATAAATGTTATTGCTTTGTGGTTTTTATTTTCATAGAAATCGCGTTTGAGGTGATTAGTGAAATTGTATTTTGCTAAAATTTCTTTCCTTGTTATACAATAACCAACTTCATGTTATGACATGTGCAATCGCATTTCCTTTCCCAGCACTGCATATTTGTGATAAAACCTCTCGGATACGGTCGAAACTTGGATCGGTATCTAAAATAAATGGATATATGAAAAGTCTGGAAATTTTAAGATTTTTCGCCTTCTTCTGTCCAAATCAACTTTTTCTCTTTAATTCCACAAAACTTTTCTAATAGCTTTTATTCTTATGATTAGTCCGTAATAAATTTTCTATAATAGTTGATTAACATCATGAAATCTCTGAGTTTTTTTAACACGCTTCGGTCTTTCCAAATTCTTTTACTGCTTTGATTTTATATTAATCCGTTTTTATCCAATTTTGCAGCTACATCTTTCAAAAATATACAATTGTCTGGGCTTATCTTTTATCCAGCTTGTTTTAATTTCTATATTTTTATATTGATCTTTCAATACTTTTCAAAATATGAAGACGTCATTCATAAGTAGCACTGCTATTTGCCAATTGAATTCGTCCAGCACCAAATATCGCTTTTGAAAATTTGCTGGAGCGACTGATATCCTGAATGTTATTTGGTTTAAATAATGTTGTTTATTTTTGGTGGAAAAAGCAGCCTTAACTTTCAATTCTTCATCCAGCTCAACCTGAAAGTATGCATTTCCAAAATCAATCGTATTAAAGTATGTAGCTCTTCCTAATGTATCTAATAATTCTTTGGCATTTTAAATAGGAAATATTGGTCGCACTGTGATATTATTAAGCACTCTATATTAAAAGAACTTTTTCACCTCTGATTGCCCTTTATGTCAAGTCACTTTATAGTCTAGACAAATTCCTTTCTCCTTACACAAACTAGTGGTATATTCCACGGAGTAATTCACTCTATTATAATTCTAAAATTATCCATTTATTTTATATTATCCTCTATTTTACCATTAAGTGAAAGGGTATTTATAACGATAGGTCTGTCTGAAGTTATAATTTTGTGTACTGTTAAATTAGTCTTCCCCAGATCTCAGTTATGCTTCAAGTATATAGTGTCAATAATTTACTAGTAATTCCATAACATTTCTGTCTTAATACTTAATAAAAATCAGTTTTATCTCTTTCAAGCCGCATTCCTGCAATCTCAGTAACATTGTTCACATCTGTCTCACTGTTCGATAAATTGTTTTCAATATTTAGGCTTAAACCGAAAAATTTTAATTAATCTATTTCATCAAATAAATTTGGTCATATTTCATTGGCGGAGAAGATAAATCTTCTTTGATTCTCGTAAACCTCAGATTTGAACCAACACGTAAACTTTGCTTACTATCTCAATCGGTGACTCGTTAGCACATCTTAATTTGGTATAACATTTCTCATGATTGTTTTTCCTATTTAGTCAGAGAGCTTTAACCTTTTAATTCTGTATCTAATTCACAATTACAATTATTACTATTTACATACAAACACTTTTCGTTATTCATAGCAGTCAAATAATTATGACATTTTTTACATATTGCCTATCATTAATATTTCATTTACACTTACTGCAAAGCTCCGATCAAATCCTCTCGTGGTGGAGCATATCCTTTTAGGGATTTTTGCGCTGATATTGACGATTTATTCTACCGTGATGCTCGAAAATTTGATGTTTGAAATGGCTAGATTTAGGCACTGCCAAGGCTTATATCCCACTACCTCTCATGTTCAACATTTGAAGTTTTGTTGGTGGTTATTTCGGAATCTAATCACGTCAAAACGTTGGTCATCTCCCATTTGATCTACAATATTCGGCTGCTTATCTAATCGGTTCTGCGTTTATTTTTTGTGCCAGGATCACAATTGATCATTTGTTGTCTTTCTAGCAACATCTACATATCTCACATTTGTTTTCACGGTTGCTGTTGGGAAATCTTTTATGTTGAATTTTGTGTTTACTTTTTCGTGTTTCTTTATGATCACTTTCCTTTCCTCCGTCGATTTATAGTCTTTCATTCCCAAATCTTTCCTTAAACAGAGACCTTCTATGGTGTTGAAAATTAAAAATCTTTGCAATTCTTCTTAATTTAGCTGGTTCTGTAAAATCTATTTAGCTAGTTTTTCAATTTTTTTTTGATAAAAACATTAGTAGAATCGGTTTCTTGCCGATATGGTAGGGTTTCATTCAAATCTTAAACCGTATTTATTGGTCTTTTTAAATCGTATCCTTGTTTGTAGATATAAGTATGTTTCTAGACAGTTTAATCGTATTTCTTTATGGCATATCTTGATAAAAATTCTTCAGTAATTGATACTAGGTCAAAAATCTTTCGTATACTTTAATAATTTCCTAGAACTTTGATAAAAATTGGTCATCTTGGTCACCATATTAGCTATCACAGATTTGGTGTTTATAACTGTCTATTTTGAGGCGTTTTCATAAATGTGAAATGTTGATATTTTCAGAAGGACAGATTTCATTACTCATACATTTCATTCGCATTGACATATTGACTTATTAATTTTATAAATTTATAAAACATTTTATATTTTACATTTTATATTTTTAATGTGTTAATTTGATAAAACTATTTGAAAAACATTTTACATCATTAATATTTAAATTTTTGAATATTTACACCAATGTTAAAGTTCTTAAATAAATATGGCAGTTTTCACCTATAGGCACAAAATGACCGAGGGCTCATCACAACCTTTTTGATAACTTGCACAAATGTTTCAGACTCCCTTGTCAAGTGCAGCCACACAAATAAAGAAGTTAATACTAATTATTTCAATTGGTAACTATGTTTTTCAACTAAATATTATCGCATAAAAGGTCGCGCAATGGAATTTGGCCTCCATTATGTGAAAATAGATCAAAATTTGCGCAATTTAATGATAAAATAAACTCCAATTATCAATTTTGTCTACGTTTGAGTTTTTAACTGTCATATCAAACAGCTAACTTCCGTATAACGCGGCAACCTTTATAGCACCTTTACCTTGTATGAAACACGGCGCATAGCTCCAAATAGCTTATTCCATTCACAGAACCTTTATCGTCGGTTTCACCGCTAAATAACTAACAATTGTATATAGCATTTTTTCCAAAGTTATTTAGTCCATTCAACCTTTTCATCATATTTAAAACTTTATGGAACCCAAAAAATATATAAAAACCGTTTTGTAACATAAATAAAAATAATTAAAAAATTAATTAAATTGATTAAAATTAATTAATTAAATACCATTTTTTATTCCATTTCATTGTTTATAAAAATGATACACTATCCGAAAGTAAACGCAAAAAGTTATATGAGAAAAATAAATTTTTTTTTATTAATGACAGTCAAGCGCATTCCATTTAGAACACTAAAAATCTTGATTGTGTATTTAATTAATTTTGAAAAACCAACTACTCTTATATATACTTTCATTCATCACTGACTGACTGACTGACTGTGTAACGCTGTTATAATTGATTTATATAGGAATATACAATAATTTAAATAATTTATTTGTCAAATATTTTTCATTTGCATAATATTAGCAGAAATTGAATTTTTAATAATTATTTCGTGTATGATAAATTTAAGTATTTGTTATTTTTCAACCGGCGCTTTAGGCACCTTTACAACTAACTAGTTAAGAAATATTGTAAGTATATTAGTTTCTATAGTAACAAAAATAACCAACGCTTAATATAGTTTAACCCAGCATTTAAATATTTTTTAAATAAAGATGAAAGTTTTAAAAATTAAAAAATAATAATCGTTAATAAAATATTGAATTTTTTTATATATTTCTGGTGGAACCCTTATTTCTAGCTTCATGGTACCCAAGTTTAGAAACACTGGTATAAAGAAAAGCATAGTTTATAACAAAGTCATATAAAGTCTGTCTGAAGCTATCTATATAATTTGAAATGTTTTCTTGTCAACGGTTTAAAAACGAATTTCATTTCTGGTGAAATTTTAATTTTCAGATTCCATTAAACTAAACAATCAATAAAACGTTTGTTTGATAACTCAAATAACAGACAGCAGAAATAAAAAAACAAAAACAAATTGTCAAATTGATGCTCTGGGAAGTCAGAGGTTCGTTGATTAACTAACAATGACAAACAAAAGTTACAGCAAAGGAGCAAAAGTGTGATTGATTACCAGAATAAAGAGGCAAAATACAAATTACATTAATAAACATGAGAAAAAGATAAAGGAAATTAAACGAAAATGAAAAATGAACACGAAATTATTAGAGAAAGATATAGAAGAAATGATTTCAAAAGTTATTTGCCAGAAATATCGAGTTTAAGTAAAAGCGAAGTAAGCAACTAAATCGATTCTACCAATTATTGAAACCAGCAGTAGCAGCAGCAGCAGCTAAATGGTAATGACAACGTGAAATTCCTCCCAATGGGTTGTAATAAGCACTCAATAGCCGTTAATGCAAAATTGAATCCTTTTGTCTCTTAGTAAATTGTTTATATTGCTCGGGAATCGAGTTCAGATTTGAAAAATAATAAAAACAAAATTATAAAAGAAAATTTGTTTTGCAAATAATAATAATAATAATAATAAAAATAATAATAATAATAATAATAATAATAATAATAATAATAATAATAATAATAATAATTATAATAATAATAATAAATAATAATAATAATAATAATAATAAATAATAATAATAAATAATAATAATAAATAATAATAATAATAAATAATAATAATTATAATAATAATAAATAATAATAATAAATAATAGTAATAATAATTATAATAATAATTATAATAATAATAATAAATAATAATAATAATAAATAATAATAATAATATAATGATCATATTTTGAACTTTGCTTGATACTGATTAAATTTTAGTAGCAGTCGCAATGTCCATTGTCATTGTAATCAGATAATTTACCTACCCCTTTATGTATTCACTGTAAGTTGAAATTCAATGGGACCATTCTATGAATTCTATAATATATTATTTTGTGGCCTAATTTATCCTTTCTATTCATTTTATCCGTACAAGTTATACTCAACCTTGCCTCACATTATGATGTTTAATGCTACACTCTTACTCTTCAACCTTGTAATTTAATAATGCCGGATATATTGTAGGATGTTACGTACTGTACAGTCGGAACACTGAAGTAAGCATAAAGGTATAAAAATATAATGAAAATAATAAAAGACTAGCATTATTCAAATGTTTGACTTTTTGTGACCTACAAAAAGGTGCCAACAATAAACAAATGTATAGGACTAACATTCGGTCTACATTAGATATAAAAGAGTAATATAAGACGTTTTGAAGCTTGATAATGAAATAACTTTAGTTTTCAATATAATTTTCTTATTCTTCAATAAACATTAATCCAGTGAGGCTCCAGTGCTCTTCTCCCATCTCAAAGTTCGATTCTTCTAGGTCCTTGAAATAACTGTTTACAACCCCTTTCAGCTCATTGTTCTAGGAAAACATATTTTCATGAAAAATATTCTACGAAATAAATAGATGTCGAGTGGAGGTAAATCCTACAAATCGTACTTTTATTTATTTCACATGCTTTCCTTCTGTCCTTTTGAAGGTACTCTGATAAAGCTCCATGTAATAATTTGATATCTTAGTAAATGTTACCTAATTAATTTTATGTAAAATTAAAATAAATGTCCCTTTGAAAATGTGTTTTCCACAAATAAAGTTACAGTTGCAATGCGTAACCCAAACTCATTCCCCTGTAAAACGCGTATGTATTTATACATAGGGAAAATATGTATTTTATTAACCAATGGTAAACGTTCTTTACACATGACATGTATATTCGACAGACGAATCAGCTTTAATTGTGCTATGACGGGCTGAGGGAAATTTCATAAAATATCACATAATAAGCCAAATGTATAAAAAAACTAAATTAAAGATTAAAATGTGACTTTTTTTATATTTATAAAGTCATTCTCTGCAGCATCTAAATTCACCTTCAGAATAAAATGAACAAAATCCCTGCAAATAAGGACAAATACGCGTTTTACACATGAGAACGGTACACGGTGATTCCAATTTATTCGCACCTCTTATCTAAATAAAATAAATAAATTTATTTATTTATTTAAATTTATTATTTGACATAGTAAAACAGTTTAACAATAATATTTAGTTTAAATTGACAAATTATGAATCATTCCATAGAGAAGTCGATTTTCAGATAGCATTGAAATAAAATGGAGTCAATTAAAGTTAAAAGCTATTGTAGAATCTTTAAATTTTCATGTCAATTAATTATGCGACTGAAGTCAATTGCAACACCTTTCCACATGTTTGATAGTTTAAGATTTAGGACCCCCAACTGGTAATCTCAAGTGCTATAATGAAAATAGTAGAACCGATTTTAAGCGGCGTAAATCCCGGAAATTGGCGAATCGAATCCTCGTGGACAGACATCGTAATTGGGAAGGAGGTTACTGGTTTCTCACCTAACCGATATATCTCATTCCGTAGTCTAGAATTTTACTAAATCCGAATGCGACAAGCAGGCTGCCATTTGGGAGCTGATTGGGACAGAAGCAAGTTGTTTGAATTTCTTTTTTATCGTCATAGAAGTATTCATTTGATTTAACTGTCGACTCTTTATTTCTCTTCCAGATATTTTTACCCGTGTTTATCACTCTACAGAATCAATATGACGAATTATTTCCACTTTGCAAATCCGAACTGTTCGGCAATATAGAGCAATTGTACCAGAGCCATTTGGAATTATGGGAGCGAGCCATTTCAAAACCTCTCCTCAAGTCAAGAATTGACAATGAACCTTTGGACATATCAGTTATGAAAGAAGGGTTTTTATCGGTGGAGAAACTTGACTTAGTTTTATTTTTTATTTATATTGGTTCAGATCTCGTCAATCTTTGAGAGCTATAACTCATTTATGCACATGCAATGCCAGATCAGCAAGGTTCTCCAAGAGCAGGAGAAGACAAGCATCTACATGAGAGAGTATATCAAGGTAAATAAAACAAATGGGCATTGCCTTGTAAAGCATATAGTGATGATATTATATATAAGAGACTAAAATGATTGGAGGTCCTTAGAAGGGGTCCGGAAGGAAAACTAATAAATTAATTAACTACTCTCATTTTATATACGAGGAAACTCAATAAGTCATTGCAAAAATATTGAAATTGACAGATTAAGGGGGACCTTATATCATTTAGAGAGGAGCTGCCCCAATTATCCCTTGTTACCTTGATAAGTGGAAATGAATAATGGCAAATAATTTGTATAAATATTAGCATTGAACTGAGGAATTTTCTGCTTTTGGGCAGGAGAGCGTAGTAAGTAGAGAACTTACCAAATCTCATATTGCATCTCGATATAAGAAGTGACATCCTTTGGACTTCAGCTCCAGGATTTGAAATTGTATTAATTGTGAACGAAGTGTGGTTTTTTGGGATCGGTACATAGGATTTATAAATTTATATGATTTTTAAACAAAACACGAGGAGCCAGATCCGGAGCTATTTCCTAGTGAAACATTATTAACCTCCCAACACTTTGATAAACCAACGAGTTCCCAAAATTTGTTTCTGTATATCATCATATACAAAACCGAGGAATTTGACAAATGGTCACCGAGGCCTTATTCATGCCTTGCAAGCTTTCCTTACATTCATGGAGACATCTTACATGAGCAATTCGGATCAGTGAAAAAGGTCGAAGAACCATTTCAATGTCTCTGTTGAAATAAAAAATCGGATATCAAAATAAGTTTTGTTTTATTGAACTGATGCAAATGTTAACTTTGAGATTTAAGTTTTGTTTTAATGAAGTTCAAAAAAAGAATTACTATAAGTTAGCATCGTGAATCTGCCATTTCCATGGTGATTTTTGCAATTAGTCTAGAAATCTAAAATTATCAATAATTTTCACTGACATTTTATTCTGTCATTTTATTCTTACTTTTCCCTTTACTAATTATTATTTGGAATTTATGAAATATGAAACACGGTAAAATCTCGGTTGTCCAACACTCGATTATTCGAAATCCGGTTTTTCCGGCATGAAAGTAAAATTGTTTAAATGCATTAAATGTCATATTCACTTATTTACTTATTTAAAATAGACAGCATAGCACTAGTGAGAGAATTATTCAGCATAGGCGAGATAAATGATGCTAACTAGCGGGTGGTGGCGATTGCTTACAGGGAAATTCCGACGTGGATAAAGTTGATTTAGAAAATACAATATGGCAAATGCGGCGCATAAAATGGACATTCTAGCGAATGAAAACACTAGAAATCGCATATTTTACATTGAGCAACAAGAAGTCTGAAAGTGTGGATTTAGTGTTATTAGGACGCTGATGACTGTTTTATCGGCAACTAATTAGAACATTTTTAGGTTATTCTGATGAACAAATACAATTTTTTTCATAAAATGGTTTATTAGACCACCGCATGGTAGATTGTGTCGGATAAACAAAGTTTAAATGTAATTTCTTTATCACTAACAATATTTACTTTTTCATCCTCTGACTTTTTTAAGATTTCTTTTAATTTTTTAAAATTTTTTCTTTCAATTCTAATGGACTGCCTGGACAGTGGGCAGCTCCGCTAAGTCTCATTCATTAATAATATAATATTTATCTGAATATAGTGGACAAAGGAATACGACAGAACAAACCGGTTTGGAATCCTGGCCATTGCCACAAACCCATTTCAAAGGATAACGAAATACAAAATATTGCTTGACCGAATAAAGGATTTTTCCAATGAGGATGAGAAGCAAGATCTTGATGAAATGGTAAGACAAATGCTTAAGAAACCAATTAATAAAATCAAATTTCCAGACCAAAGCAGTTCATGATTTCCTTGAGCATATCAATTCAATTGTGACGGGAGAGAAAAGACTGGAGGAAATCAAGGAAAGATTGGTAGAAACCTCACGAGTGAAATGCGATTATGTCGACATTTTTCACGTCATTGGCCGCCAATTCATCGTGTTTGACATCACTAAATCCTTGAAAGACTTCCCAGATCGGGTCTTGATTCATGCGGGCCACTTGAAACTGTATTTGGATAAAAATAAAGTAATTCAATATTAAAACCTCGAAAACGCCAAATAAAAGAAATATATTTCGTGGTAAATATCCTCATCTTCAGTCTGCCATCATAATCTTTATTAAATGTTATATACGGAAACAATAATGATGTAATAGTTGCAATTTAATGATTTTATTAAATAATCTCAATAAATTGGTTGCTGATTGAACGTTTATTTTATGGGACTGTGATTTAATCAGCAAAGCCCCTCATAAAATTCTTTCCCACTTATCATTCAAGTTTTTATATAAAATTTTCAAATCTTTTAAATCAGTTGTTCCTTATCACATTTTTCTATGCTCAATAATATTATTCACGCATTTCAATCGGCTATGTTTCTGAACCCGTGTGCGAAGATAACGGGAAGTCTCTCCAATGTGTGTCGCATTGCACCCATTAAATGAAAATTTATACACTAGATCAGAAACTAAACCTATTGGGGTTTGAGATTTAGGGCCATCATTTTTTCGATATTTAATTCAATATTGTTTTATTAATAATTGATTTTTCTAAAAATAAAAAACTAATTTTTTGAAAATTTGCTTGCGGGTGCCGGGAAAATATTCTTCAAGACTCACCTTAATTATATTTTAAATTTCTTTTGTTTATATTATAATTAAATGTTATATTTATATTATATATTTTATTCCCTTGTTATTTAATTATTTTTCTGATTTAATTTAACTTAATCAAAATTTTTTTTAAATAGTATTTATTTTCTTTTTTTTATGTTATATTTATATTAAATAAATTTTTGTATTTTATTCGTTTGCAATTTAATGTTTAAATTATATTTATAATAATTTTAAAATTATGTGTTTTAATTTATATTTAATTTTAATATATATTTTAATTTAATGTTTAATTTTTAAATAATCTATTTTATTTAAATGAAAAATGAAAAACAAAATTCCTAGGCATGCTTTTTACTGTCTTTTAACCTGACTTTTAACCTCTTGTACACAGCCTGGAGGTTAAATGAATATCAAAGAAAAGAACCAATTTTAAGATTAAGCTTAGGCTAGATATTCAACTTGATTTGAGTAATATTACCGAGCATAGAAAAAACACAACAGAGTAATGTAATATTCAATTCCTATTCAAACAGTAATGTATTAAAATAAATTTTAAATTTTTCAAAAACTTTAAATTTATACAAAATATTTAAACAAATATATTTAATTATTTATCAAAATATTATATTGAAATATTTGAATAATAAAATATGTAATTTTAATTATACTTGATTTAATTAGATAAAATTTGCACTTCTTAAAAAAAATTGTCTTAGTCAAATATTATTTTTTTCACGATTTCAAATCACTTATTTTACCAGCAAAGTCCTAAGCTATTAACATGGGGCAGAATCTTACTTGCTAAGGGGGGGGGCATTTAAGTAAAAAAACACGTGTTTTATGAAATAATATTTTACCGTTTAGTGAAGATTTTTGAATAATTTGGTTTATTTGAAGCGGGCAAATCATACAGACCTTGTAGATTGGTGCTACTTCCGCGTAAATATGGCAGTTAAAAATAACTCTTCCTTGAATGAGGTCTCATCCAAACTTCTAAAGCATAAAATAATCCTCAGAATGGCAAAGTCCAAGTTTCATATAGAAGGGGCCTTCTTAATTATTAAAGATAAAAACGTATTAAAAATAAAATAATTTCTTTGTATTTTACATGACAGACAATGGACGTAGAGTGCTTCCTGTTTAATGACCTCTTTCTAGTATGCAAGCAGCATAAAAAGGATAGGAATAAGCTAGAAATATTCAAATCTCCTGTAAGATTAGACAAGCTCCTTGTGAAATCAGGAAAAGAAAGTGAGAATTGACTAAATTATACTTTAATTAAATATTTTTATCCAGATTCTTTCATTGCTATAGTTTTAAACGATTTTATGACGCTTAGTGGGATCATGGTTTTGATCGGAACGAGTGACGAGGTGAAGCTTTGGATGGATAAATACAACAAAGCCAGGGTAAAATGATAAGCAGATTACTCTAGAATTTCATCCTGTGAAAATTGCAGACCGGCTTTTTGAACAAATTTGAATGTCCGTTGAGAGTGCCGTTGAATGATTTCTATCAAATCTCCGAGCAAAGAAGCTGTGGAGACGTATTATTCAACGGAGAAATTCCAAGGTCTTTACGGACAGATAGTGACGCGACCTCAGAACATTCTTTGTGTACAGATTCTTCGGACAAACAAATGTCTGTTGAAATGGTCGATACAATACAGGAGAATGAAGAAAACGAAAATAGTCTAAAATTTTCATCAATTAAATTAGATGAAAAATCATATGAAGAAATGTTGATTCAATAATTTTTTTATCCATCATTGTTTCAATTCTATTATTTATTCATTTTCATTTATTATTATTATTATTATTATTATTATTATTATTATTATTATTATTATTATTATTATTATTATTATTATTATTATTATTATTATTATTATTATTATTATTATTATTATTATTATTATTATTATTATTATTATTATTATTATATTATTATCATTATTATTAGAGCTTGACCGATTGCATTATTCTCCGATTGTCCCGATTTCCGATTGTAATTCCGATACCGATTGTGTATAAATTTTAATTTTTGTTAACTATTCGACTTTTTAAACGCGACTTGTCATAATTGGATTTTTTACTTGGTTAATGTTTGCATTGGGTATTATAATATAATTAAGTGATGCACATCTTGTTTCGTCGCTAATCTATATTTATCCAGAAAAGTTTGTTGTCTTTTGACTTCTGTTTTTTTGTAAGTCAGAGTAATTCTCCTTTATCTATGAATTAATTATTTATCTTGAACAATCGGCTCTGGATAGGCAACCGATTTCCGATTGTACTGATTGCGACATTATGCGAATCGGCCCGATTGTGAATGTTACCGATTAATCAGTCGAGCTTTAGTTATTATTAAATTAATAAACGGGGATTCCTTTTCAACAGCATAAATTAAAATACTAAACAAGTAAATAATAAAATAAGCCTTTGGGGCGAAGTGTATAATAAATTGATGAAAAAAATTTTCGATTGTCAAATAATCCTTTTCAAATAAAATAGATTCGTAAATATTTATTTCATATAATTTTTTGATATTTTTTGAAGTAGTGTTTCCTAAAAATTACATATAAAATATCTCTTTACTGATAGAGTTGATCCTGCGGAAATAATTGAAAGTGGAAGACATAATCAAAAACTTAATATTAGAAAATATCAGCAATATATTATATAACTTACGTTCATTCGGTCGCAATATATATTGTGTAGTTTTCCACGTATATTTTTTGAAGTATTAAAACAAAAAGCTTACAGGTTTTTTCCAAAATAGTCTAACTCGTTGTTGCTTATCAAATTTTGATCTTTTCTTTTTAATAAAGTCCTAATTTAGTTTGATGTTTGATTTTTACATTTTTTCCTATAATTTTACATTTTTCTTTAAATTTGAAACCAATTTGGCATTTTTTACTAATTATTTAAGTTTTGTTATTAATTATTATGTTTTCTAATAATTTTTTATTCAATGAGTCATCCTTTCCAACGATTCATTTTCGCCGCTGTGAGTTTTTTATATATTACCGTAACGAATGAACAAAAACTTTACAGAATTCTAATTATTGTCAAACATTTTTACTCCTGGTATCACGAAAATATAAATCAAGAAGAAATGAAAAATATCTTAACTAGTGTTAGCTCTTTAAAAATAGAAAAAATTGAATTATAAATAATTATTTATAATTTTTATTAAATTTTAATAAACTTTTTTTAAAAAAATCAAATTTTACAAAAAATTAAAACGAACTGTTTCGGGTATTTATTAACGAAAAATTTTTTTAACTTTTGATAAACATACAAAGCATAATTTGAAAAAAATATTAAAAATATTTAAAAATTATTTCATTTGAGTTTAAATTAAATATGCAAAAGATTAATTTTATTTAAAAATTTTATATAAATTAATTACAAATTAATATTTATATAAATATTTTATTAATTTTTTTAAAAAATCAAATATTACAACAAAATAAAAGGAACTGTTTTGGGTATTTGTTAACAAAAAATGTTTAATAAAGCAAAATTTAAAAAAAAATAAATTTTTAAAAAAATTTGTTTATTTGCATTCTAATTTAATATACAAAATTTTTATAATATTTATAAAAATTTTATATTTATAAAATTTTATTTTTATAATATTTATAAAAATTTTATAGCTCTCGATATAAAGGAAATTTAAAAATATATATATTTCTTGCTGAATTTCGCTGTACATTAATTATTCAAAAAAAATTATGAAAATGAAACGATTTTGATACTATTTTAAATAAATTTGAATAGCCTCATGTTTTGTGACAAACCATTAAAAAATTTCTAAAACCTACTGAATGTGAGGATCGGTGATTACATCACAATCCCCTAAAATAAACATTAAATCAGCAACGAATTTATTAAAATTATTTAATGAAATCATTAAATCGTAACTATTAATGCTTCCGTATATATAATGAATGCAATTTGATAATTTCCTCAAAATATATTTCTTTTATTTGGCTTTCTCGAGTTTTTATTAATAATGTTTTTCGTGTGTTTTCAATATTTAGATTCAAAAAAATTTGTTTATTTAATTATAATTTATATTAAATAAAAACAAAACTCAAATTAATGTCTCAAAAACCTTCAAAGAACAAAATGTTATCAAAAGGAACAATTGTCATTGATAAATTGAAGCATAAGTGGATTATTGGTGATTTTTTAGGCGAGGGGGGTCACGGCACAATTTATAGCGGTAAAAGTTTTTCCCAATTTATTGTTAATATTTTAATTAATATTTAGCTAAAAATTCGTTTTCAAAAGATTTTGATAAAGTTATAAAAATGGTTAATAAATATTTATATAAATTAATTGAGTAATGACCACCTTCAGGAGCCAATACATAGCCCCCCTCTAAAAACAGAGTGTGATTTCTATAAGAATCATTGTGGAGAGAGAAGAAGTTAAAATTTTTTGTGTTTTGCCTTTGTGAACTTTGTCGGTTTAGTTAAAGATTGGATGGAAAAGAAAAATCTGAAACATTTTGGCATTCCGCGATATATTCATGGTGCAGTGAGGACAGACTCAGAAAACCGGTATCTGGTTATGGACCGTTACGGTGATGATTTAAACAAAATTCTTCTGAGAAATGAGTTGGGCAATGTTTGTAAATTTCAAATTGCCATAAACATTGTAAAACTATAATTTTTGCTCATTAATCATTTAATGTAGAGTATTGTAGCTGGATCTTTTGGAATACATTCATGGCAGAGAAATTTCCCACGGAGATATTAAAGCCTCAAATATCGTCAAGGGCCGTTCATCTCAAAGAGAGGTTTACATTCTCATTTCATTGACAATTGTTGACGTTTGAATCTAGATATATTTGATTGACTACGGAATTGCTACGACGTTTTTCATCAATGGAAAGCATAAACTAGAAAGTTCTAACGAATTGAAAAAGCATCGAGGAACTTTGGAATTTTGCAGCAGAGATTCTCACAAAGGTGATCTAGACATGTCGCGATTTGTAAACTTTAACATGAAATTTAGGAAATGAACTGAGCCGCAGAAGCGACATGGAAAGCTTAATGTTCAATTTATTGCACTGGCTCTCGTGGGACAAGAACTTACCCAATCCCTTTGAAGGATTCGGATATGGAAAATTACCGTGGTTATCAGAAATTAAAGGTTTGTCCTTATAGGCTAAATATCTTCATTGAAATCTGTTTCTAATTAATCTAATTACTTCAAATCTTTATAATTAATCAAATTTAATTAAATTTATATTATTTGATTTCTAAATTGCGTAACAACGGCATATTTCAATATCGCTATCAGCAGACGTTTTCATAGATGATATCATGTTAATTTATTCCCTTTCAGGTCCTCGGACGCCGGCTATGCAACAGAAAGTTGCGGCATCCAAAGAAATATTTATGAATGACACGAAATTATTTATTCAAGCAGTCGGACTAGATAAACATTCTTGGGGCAAAAGTAAGACTTTTCAATGTTCCATAAGTATCTATTCTATAAGAGATGAGGAGTGAGAGGGGGCTCCCAATGCAATGATATAAAGCATTTAAATACTTCCACTTTGCCCTCACAAGCTTTGGAATTAAAATGCTTATAACATAAAATATCTAACCAATTATAATTTCAGAACTTGAAGAAATATTGCACTATGTCTCCCAAATGACGCACGACGAAGTACCAAATTATGGTCAGATAAGAGAGGATTTTGCGTCGATAGTATGCGGCATAAAAGGCCTAAAGGTTCCAGTTGAGATTGACTTGAATGAATTCCGAAGAATTGAATGGAGTTTAACAGATGAAATGGAGCCAGCGATCAAAGCAGATACTCCGGATCGTATTCATGGAGAAATTCTAAAGGAACCGATTCATATTTCTACAGAAAATATACCTGGAATAGAAAGCTTGGAAATATCTCAATCCAACGGTAACAAGAAAAACTGAAATCATTTCGCTTTGACAATAAATTTTTTTGATTTGAAATTAATCTTTTAACGTTGGTTTTATATAAACCAAGCAAGTTTTGCAAATCAATTTATAATAAGGCTTAGTGAAGGAGGGGTAACGGAAACTGGTTATAAGCAAATGATGAGCACTACAAACTTAATACAAATTGATTTACGCCACCAGTCCTGATACCCCTTTTCACGTTGCTAATCGGAAGATCTCTGTTCAAAAAATATGTACAGAGTTCCTCAAAAGTACAAGCTCTATAGAAATTGTATTTGATAAAGAACTAGCGAGATCAAATATGCAGTAATACAAGGTTACCTATCTATACGAATCTCAATATGCACATCCATGTATATCTATACGCACCTTCATACATCTCTATATGCACTTTCAAGCACCTTCATTCTCCTCAACATCCATGTTTATATGCACCTTATATTGTCGGCTCCACAGCAATCAATTACGTAGTAAATATTCATTCTTAATTATAATCTTTAGCAGCGAATGTGCCTTTCTTGTCCGAGGTTTAGTATTGATATTCTCGGTGATTATTTGCGCCATACTTTCAGAAAAAAATACGAAGTGAATCAGGATTATAAAAAGGAAATCATATAAATATAAAAAAAGGAAAGATTTCAAAATATCTATATAATAGTTCAAAAATCACGTAAAATTATATTAAAATGTTGATATAGTAAAACAATAATTTTTTTAAAATAATTTCTAATGATATTTTTGTGCAAATAGATGCATAAAATTCCATTTAGAGTTATAATTCTGCATTTATTGAGCATTAATAAATTTTCCTAGTAAAAATTATAAAATTAGTCAATGACATAAAAAAATTAATCAATAATATAATAATGATAATATATCAAAAGATAACGCGCCATTTATTAATCGAGCTCCTCATAGCTATCGACATAACCACATTGCCCGCACGTGCGTCGGTACAAATCCTGAGCTGCGTCGTACTCTACCTTGTCCAGATAAACGTGCTGGTGTCCCCGATAATCGAATTTCATCTCCTTTTCCTTGGCGTTTTCCCGCTGCTCTAATCAATAAATATAGAAAACAATAATTTTTCGGCTTTTTTACTCAACTTTTGATGCTTTTCTGATATTTCATAATTTTCATTTTGTCAATATTTTCCAATCGAGTCTTCCGCTCGGTTTCCAGGGCTTCCTCGGATCCCCAGATCTCTAGAGATCGCTCTGCGACCAATAATTAAAGGCCAATTAAATATCAGCGTCCAACCAATCAATTACTTGGGCTTCCAGATAGAGTTTCATGTCGCCCCAAGACGAGTTCTTGGGATTCGGTTTTACTATGAATTTCAGATTCGGCTGGCGTTTATTCAAATCAATGTCGTTAAGCAGATAGATTTCTTTGGCAGAGGTTTTGTTAATAAGCTTATGCTGCTCCGGGTCCCTGAAGTCAAAGCATTTTAATATCGGTTAGTAAAAAATTACATAGTGAAAAGATTATAACTTACCGACATTTATTACAAACGATCAAGTCGAAATTTTTTTTTAAAAATGATTCGAAAAATGTTTCTGAACAAATACTACAAACAGATTCAGTAAAATTATCCGACAAGTTTGATTTAGTAGAATAAAAGCTTTTCACTTTTTTACTTTCAATTTCTTTATCAATGAGAAATCCAGCGTTTAAGTCAACATAACTTTTACCATTACAAATAATTTCTTTGTCACTTTAGAATATATAAAAATTATGAATATATATCACTTTCAAAATTACTTCAAATTGGCATATCGACGCTTTTTCTCAAGTCTTATAAGAGCTTTTTGTCGATTTCGTTCAATAACAGCTCTTTCCGCTAAGCTTAATTCTTCACTCATTTTACAAAAATAATTATTCAAATAATCACCATTTTAAAACAATAGACATGTAAAATCAAAATTTGAAAATACTAGGAACTCATTATCTTAGCAATTAAATAAAATGACATAATTTTCAAAAATTATGTCATTTAAAAATGAAAACCAATCATTAGTGAAAATTTAAAGAAATTCTTATATTTAAATAAAAGAAAATAAATAAAAATTTATATTAAAAATTATTTAATCTCAAAATTTATCATTAGATTTTAAAAAGATTTAGTTAAGAGACAAAACGCGTGTAGCATGACTGTTATTCAAATTTACCAAGGATTCTTAAATTGTGTGTCGCAAAAGTAGTGAAAACTTTTAATATTTAGTTGATCGAAATTGGTTATGTTCATTTTTACAACTTATAATTGGTGGGTTTCTGGGCGTTGAGATTTTGAAGCTATATGGTTGTTACCCAGACAACCCAATACAAATATTTTTCGCTTACCTCTCGGCACCCATTGCTAAGCAACGTTGAAACTGTGTTCGAGTGAGTGGAACGTCCGCAAAAAATGAGCATTTTTACTAATGCTGTGATTGACCGAATAATTTATGGGTCCAACGAGCTGCAGATAGAAGGCCTGTAATCGATTTCGATATCATTTATTATTATGTTTATTCCCATAGTCCTCCTTGTCGTAGTTCGTATTATTGATTTTAGCATCGCCTGTACACCTTTCGTTATGTCAAATATCCTTACAGTATTTCTCTTACCCTTATCCCTGTTATAATTAGTATGTTCCTTATTGTTGGGCCAGAACACGAATACCCTTGAGAATTGTTTAAATGCATCAGTAACACAGCACGAAAACCCAACACCAAGATAACTTAAAATACTACATACAACACCAACTAAACATTTTAAAATCTGAGAGAATATAAATAAATATAAAATCAAAAACAAAAGTAAAATAAAATAAATACAAGATGCATCAAGAACCACACGAAAAAATAACATATTAACAAGAAAATTTGACCGTAAAATGACCATTTATATAAAAGTGGTGGGTTACTGGGTGGTGATATTTAAACTATATGGTTGTTACCCAGACAACCTCAGATAAATATTCTTTCGATTACCACTCGGCACCCGTTGCTAAGCAACGTTGGAACTGTGTTCGAGTAGGTAGATCGTCCGCAAAAAGTGAGCGCTATTACTAATGCTATAATTGACCGAACGATACCTGGGTCCAACGAGCGGTCGATAGAAGACCTGTGCTCGATTTCGACTTTTAGGTCCTTTTATTCTCCTATCTCTTTCGAGTCTTATCTCACGTGTACTAACCTCCATCCAATCATCACGATAGCAGTTAAATGATAACAAGACATGTATTTTATAAACGTGGTGGGTTACAGGGCTTTGACATTTGTTTTTATCTTTCTATTGTTACCCCGGTAACGCCATATAAATATTTCCTAGCTACCACTCGGCACCCGTTGCTAGGCAACGTTGGAAATGTGTTCGAGTTGGTGGATTGTCCACAAAAAGTGAGCACTATTACTAATACTGTAATTGCCCGGACAACCCTCGGGTTCAACGAGCTGTCGATGGAAGACCTATGCTCGCTTTGTAATGTCCCCTGTGTGAGAAGGTTCAAGATCAGACTCGTGTTGATAGGTAAAGATGGAATGACATTCATCTGACGAAGCGCGAATGCTCATGACCTTTCTGTAGCAATTTAATATTATTCCCATTTTTTAACATATCACTTCTTAACGATTTAACAATATTTGTAATTTAATTTAATTCATAAACAAAGCAGGGCAAATTAGACAATATTGTAATGTAGTTCAATTCATAAGCAATTTAAGACAAATTAATTGAGTTTATTTGCCAGGCGGGTGGTTCTGCGTCGGGCGCGTTCTTTCCGCCCCGGCCTGTAACTGTTCGAGGGTATTGTTGATGGAGTCGCGACGGGCGTTGGATTGGTGGTTGAAGCTTGATATGCCAATTGAGATGGTGCGAAGATAAGAGGGTAGGTTACCGCCTCTCCCTCTCGACTGGCGGACAAGGCAACTTCCAACCCCCTTATCTGTGTTCGGAGGTTCTGATTTAATTGCCGTTCTTCAGCCCAGCCCTTCTGAGCGGCAGTGAGTCGTTGATGGAGCGGTTTGAGCTTTGCTGGATCCACCCAGGTGGACTTCACCTGTTGGACCTCTTTCGTGAGTTGAATAATCTGCTCATATAGAGCTTTGTTTGACTGTTGGGCGCGGGACAATTCCTTTTGTAGGATTTGAATAGGTTCCATTTCTAATAATGTGAATGAATAAAGGTGGGACATTACTGACAGAATATAATTATATGATGTATATTTAAACAAACAAATGGGAAAAGTTTTTCATGTTCTAATAAAAATTTCAAACCAAATTTCAAGAATACACTTGATTTATTTATTACTCACAAAATGTCAAAGTTTGAGTTTTTATTAATTCACACTGGGATGGATTAGGGAAAGCCCTTCTCCACCCATTCTTCTGGCGTATAGCCAGAGATAGATATGGTCGGCCGTTTGGTGTTCCGAATTCGGGCCGTTGCTATTTGAGTGGCACGCGTGGCAGTGCCTGGCCGAGGGTGCCAATAATTGTCGGCGATCCGACCCGCCAGTAGGTCCTCTTCGACGTTCGCCAGATACTGGCGAGCCCGGACCACTTGTATGTCCACCTGTCGTTGGTGGTCCTCCAGTTTCTCAAGTAGACGCTGAGCCTGCCAGTGAATTTCTTCGGCCGGGCTCCACTCTTCGGCCAGCTCTTGACCCAAATCGTCCTCATTGGAGTCAGTACTTTGGAATCTCGACGGGGGAAACTCTGGGCATCTTTCTTGCCTGAAGTGTGCCCACGCCCATCTCCACCGGTCCGCAAGGGAAGTCGGCATGTGGTTCCTTGAACTGAGGTTTTCTGAAGGAAAATCATTAACTACTTGTACTAATTTCTATCAACAGAATGAACAAGATAGATAATTATGATATTCCTGATTTATTCCTTTGTGAGACTATGCCGGAAGTTTAAATCTGTCCAAGGCTTTTGGTTAAATCGAAACAAATCTTATGGTTCCGTGAGTTCTTAAACGTTAAATTATTCCAATTTTCTTCGCTGGAGTATATTTTTCGGCAATATATATATTTTCACTTGATTTTTCAAATATCTGATAGTGATTACAATTAATTAATTTACAAGTAATTCATTTGGTTTATTATCTATCATGATTTATATAAATTTATTACAACCTCCATACTGACTATTAAAAACGATTTGTCTGTATTTAACGCCTAAAACAAATAACTGTCTGCCGCGTCTGGAGAAATACTACTAAGATTTGTCCGTCGAGACATTTTCAACACCATAATCATCTCATACTTCTCTGCCAGAAATTAACATTTTAAGGAATAAGAATACAACCATATTCCCCTATACCAAATCAAAGATATAAACTTCCAGCAAATCAGATGGTAACAATTTTACCCAATTACCCATTTCATCGCAGATTATGTTGAAATATAATTAATCATTTTGCGAGAAAACTCCTGGTTAAACAAAAATCCTAAACATACGGCGAAATTACGAGTGACCTATGAGCGGGTTTTGTGGCCATAATGATAATCAAGCGGTGATAAAAAAATTATTGATTATGTGGTGTGACGATCAAATCTATAGGGGGGTTGTGGTGTCGAGAAATCCAATGGGCCAGACTTAATAGGTCGAGGATCGAAGTAATAATAATCAATGGTTATTTACGGAGGAAACAAGGTGACTGACTTTACAATCGACGAAAACGTTAGCGGAGTCGAGGTCAGCATGAATGCAAGGGGATCGTATCGGAGATCGAATATTATAAAATTATATATGCATTTATTATAACCTAACGATTATAAATGTTACCACAATTATTTATAATTATTACTGGTTGTGGCGTATAAATATTATAAAAACAATTTCCCTATGATCATCGATTACAATTATTACAAAAATTATTTATGTTTACTTAATAAATATAAATTTATAATTTCTCACCCTCCATGGTTATATCCAACGTTGCGGTCACCTCCTCGTTGGGCATCTTTGGCGCTAATTCCGTGTTGTCCGACAATGTTAAAGATGAAAGAAAAATATCCAAAATGTTTCAGGTAATCAGTATTTAAGCTTTACCGATTGAGTGGGTGTCTATGTCCGGTTAGAACTATTCTACACGTCACCCAATGGTGATTGATTGAATTGAATTTGTTTATCCGGGTATTAGTCGCCGTTCGGATGGATTAGTTTATAATAAACAATCACGACATCCGCTCCAATTTTACAATTTAATTTATTAATGGTTTAATTTTTGGAAAAACTATTGAGATTTGACGCTGGAGATGGGTAAGTTTTTCTCTTTGGATAATAACGGCGGAAAACTCGCTCGTGTCATCGCCAACTTCACGATGTCACGGCGGGTGTTCCCACGTTATTTCTAATTCACGTCCATCTATTTGATTTTTTAATTTATTTTTATTAATATTTAACGCATTCATTTAAAATTTCAAGAGTTCACTGCGCCGGAAAAATCATGAGCATCTTCTCGTTCACCAATATTGGAATTTAATTACCGGTTTGTATTCCTATTCACTGGATCTTTACAATGTTGAGTTATTATTATCAATTTTCAGTCGAATTTTAGGAAAACGTCAAGTCGTTATGCTTTATACTATTTAATATTTAATGCTGGAATAATGGGTAATTTAAGTTACTGGCGATCGTGGTCGGGTTAGTGTTGGTGATCGGGAGTTGGGGAATCATTTATGAATCAAGGACTTGTTGAACATTTTTAATCAAAATTAACTGTTGTATTTTAGGAGAATGAATATCAATGGCGGATGGCCTATTTCGTGGATTTATCTTGTTAATGCTACAGCGATAAAAAACAAGTTAATTTTATGCATTATAAATATTTATTAATATATAAAACAATGTAACAAATTACTTGCCAAAATCATCATTCAACAAAAAATAAAAATACATCTTCCCCCCACGTCGTCATCCAAGCAGAGCTCTACCGAGGTTGCGAGGACGGGACGTGGAGAGAGAGTTTCTAAATAAAACTTTCGCTCACCTAAAAATAGATTTTTAAACAAAAGGTTCAAGTTGAAAAACTGATTAATGATTTTCAAAAACGGTTTTTTGGTTAAATTTTATGTGAAAATGCATCGGTATATTTACCTATTTTCTGTCCCTAACCTCGCGTGTTCTTTTTGATTTAGTAAAACAAAATTCGACCTTGATATTTTCTAGTGTATTCTAATCTTTATTTTTATTATTTTCTAATTCATTTTGATAATTTTTTATTTGAAATTTTTATTGAATTATTTCTAATTCAAATTCTTTGATTTAAATTTCATTTTCATGAAATTTTCATTTTTATCAAATTTCGGTCGAATTTGTTGGGTTTTCATGTTATGTTTGTATTTGTATCGTGCGGATCTTGTTGCATTTTGTTATTATTTTAATTTATTTTTATGTTTATTAATTTACATGTAATTATCTTTTTCTCATATTTTGTTAGGTTTAGTTGATGTTTTGTTAGGTTTGAGTTTAAACTGCCTGTTATATTTGCATGTGTGTTACCGATTCATTTAAACATTTTACAAGGCCGTTTGTGTTCTGGCCCAACAAACGAAACAACATATTTAGGAGTGTCAGTCATGTGTTGGTACATATTCGAGCAGCTCGGCGTTTAGCCCGCTCTTTACGTCCGGGTCGGTAACCGCTAGACTTCGGCGTAGCCTTTGGACCTGTTGTTGCCTCTCGGTACGCCAGTTGAGCAGGAGCGAAGACGAGGGGATACGTCACTGCCGCTCCTTCTTGGCAGGCTGATACCGCCACCTCTAGCCCTTTTATCTGAGTCCTCAGGCTTTGATTTAATTGTCTTTCTTCTGTCCAGCCCTTTTGCGAGGCTGTGAGCTTTTGATAGAGCGACTTTACCTTCTTCGGCTCTACCCATGTGGCTTTTATTTGCTGGACTTACTCTGATAACTGGATGATTTGTTCGTAGAAACTTTTGTTAATTCTACGCGCGTGCGCTAACTCCTGCTGCAGAACTCTCAGTGATTCCATATCTATAAAAGGTGAAATTAACTCTTGTCTAATAGTCTTAATTCAATTAATTAATCATACAGGTATTATTGTCAAATAAAATAATTCTAGAAAAATAAGAAATCGAATGCAAACTAAGCATTTATTCAAATTCAGTTTCACTAAGCGTTATCATTAATTTGTATGGTTCGTAGTCGAATCACTAGTGGAAACGATGGGTTCAGTGATACTCATTGACTTTTTCTTCCCGGGCCGGCCGAGCGTAAGGGTGCTTACGATGTTCGTCAATTGGTCTTTCTGTCCTTTTCATGTGGCTGGGGAGGGTCTTCTGGGGAACAACAACATTGATGTTCGTGGATCTAACGTCCAACCGTTCGTCATCCAGGTTGAAAGAGGAGCTGTGCGGTGGTGTGTAATCGTCGGTACACGCAATTCTGCCGGCTGCGATACCTTCCTTCACATTGGCAAGGTATAGTCTGGCCCTGGCTACTTGAAGGTTGGTCTGGCGCTGATGCTCCTCGAGACGAGAGAGGAGGAACTCAGCCTGTTCACGAATTTCCCTGGCCGGATTGCGGCCCGGTTCCCGTTTTATCGCTACGAATGGTAGCTCGACATCTTCCATTTGCCGTAGAGTACCGGATCGGAACTCTCTCGCCTGGGATACGGTAAAGCCCACATCCCACATGGCCTGTCGCCAACGATCAGCGGCATGCGCGGGAAATCGGACAGTGACTCTCGATTCATCTAAATAAAAATCCAATAAAAATTAATCATCCAAATTTTCTGAGCCATCTGGATGTTCGGTAGCTGCTTAGTTGTGCGTTGATTAGCGTTTTCATGTGTTTCGCAGGTTGTTCCAAGAATGTTGTTGCTTGGTTTATCTTTGGAGCGTGATGGAAAGGTCGATGCGTAAAATTTACGTGATGGGATTGTTGTGGCGTCTTAAAGAGTACGTCGATTCATCCGAATAGTTTTAGACTGTTTCAATTCAGTAGTGAATAGTATTTTAAATTAAGTGAACAATTTTCTAATACAATCAAACTTGTATGGACACGTACATCAACTAGAGAGGGGTCGCCATGAACTGTCCGAATTAACCATCATATTAGATATAATTCTCCTTAACTTGAGCTTCAAATCTATTCGAACTGTAATGCCGTGATATACTATGTAATTAAGAAGAGTTGATTAAAAACCTGAACAATTTAAGAAAAAACGTTCTGTATTATTCGGGGTGGTTGCCTGACCCTCTACCGCAGAAATTTCTCTTTAGTGTTGATCGGAGGTTGTGAAAACAAGGCAATATTCCGTCAATATCAAAATTCTTAATAATAACGTGCCGTAATTTTCCAATAATTATTCTCAGCTTAATTTAATATGAACCTAAAACTGTCTAAAATCAATCATTATTAATACTTAACGACGGCATACCTTAATTCCACCCTGTTCATTTTAATTTATTACGAAAAAACCTTTATCCTTCATCGTGATGGATACCTAGTAACATTAATCCCATGTTAATCCCAAAAAAATCTCTTCTTAATTATTGGAACTTGGTTTGTTGGAGAAGATTTTTATTACGACCCATGCTGGCTTGAGTTGGGGTCTTTTATCCAATTTTTTATATCGGGAATCTTGGCGTTCAGAGTTTGATTAGAAATTCTTGTGGTCCAAACACGTAACGAAATACTTATTCCTCATCCCTAATTACTTTTCCTATGTTTGTTTAGAGATTTAAATTGTAGCTTAGGTGATTGAGTGGGAACCCTAATCCTACATATTCGTCGCTTTTCTTAGGTTTTATTAATTTTTGAGTCTTACTTCGGCAACCTATAACGATCGTATTATTTATTCATTCTTATTGTGAAAGTTTACGAATTTTCGTCATAATTTTTTAGTGTTTGTAGGGTCTCAATCAACTGACTTTTCCCTTAAATATTTCGTTAGACTTTAAGCTATTTAAATTTTTTTTGATTTTGAAACGTTGAATCGAGAGTTTCTTACCTATAAATTTCCTTTTATCTTTTCCTTCTGCATTTTTGTTTAATTTTGAACATGAAATTGGAAGTTACAACAATTATTACATTTGATTTTAAGGGATTTTATCGACTTTAAAATATTTGTCCTGAGGCTTACGGTAACTACCTTATCCTATTCCGTCCTCAAGTAATCTTATCGATCCTTAACGTGACATTAGACATTTAGAATAATCGCATTAATTTACGTTCATTTAAGGAATATTATTGACCCTCACCATAATATTAAAGGTGTATATTAACTACATTAATTTATTTTTACTCAAGAAATTTATTTACTCTCAACGTGACATTAGAAGTTTATAATAACAACTTTATTGATTTTAGGGCGAAACGAAATCTCAAAATTTATGACTATAGTTCATTCAATTTTAGCTGAAGTATACATATTAAGTTCGTAACAACAATTCCATTTTTTCCATTTCCCCGTTACCTTTTCCTTGGTTGACCTTAGGCGCATTGTGTTCATATTATAGTTAATGCGTGCCCACTGGACTACTCGTGTGATGGTTTTGAGCCGTATGTGAGTATAATTTAGGTCGAGTTTATGGAAATTGGGAGACGAGGAAACAGCCAAAAGACTATTTCCCTTTCCCCCTCTTCCCCTATACGGAATGATATTGACGTTCCTGCTCCTGCGTTTCTCACGCCGGAGCCTTCACGGGCACGAATCATTGGCGATATTCCACGCACTTACACGATTACGAATTGTGTGTTGGATTTTATTAACTTGTAGTATGTTTCGGCTGTGGGCCGGAAAAATTTCGACAAATAAAACAAAATATTTTGTTTCTATTAAATAATTTATTAAAATATAAATTACCGATAATTATATTCATAGAAATCACAAAACCGCCCTCCCCACGCCGACACCCAAGCAGAGCTCAATCGAGGTTGCGAGGATGCGCCGTGGAGAGTTTTCGAACAATACTCTCACTTACATCGTAATTTAAAACTGGTTTCAACGAAGATTCAAAATAACTTTCAAGTTTATAAAAAACTGAATTCACGGTTTGACGAATTTAAAAATTATGTAAAAATGAATCGGTATACATACCTATTGTACGACCCTAACCTTGCGTGTTCTTTTTGATTTAGTAAAACAAAATTTGACCTTGGAATTTTCTGGAATATGTTATTCTTAATTTTTATTATGTTGAAATTTTATTTGACAATTTTTCTTTTAAATTTTTAATTGAATTATTTTTAATTCAAATTATTTGATTTTTATTTCCTTTTCATGAAATTTCGCATTTTTGTTAAATTGTCAAATTTCGGTCAAATTGTTGGGTTTTCTGTTATGTTTATGTTTATTTCGTGCGGATCTTGTTGCACTTTGTTATTATTTTAATTTATTTTTGTTTTTTATAATTTTATATTTGATTGTTTTCTTTCTCGCATTTTGATAGGGTTAATTGGTGTTTTAATAGGTTTAAGTTTAAATCTGCATGTTGTGTTTGCATGTGTGTTACCGATTCATTTAAACATTTACAAGGCCGTCTGTGTTCTGGCCCAACAAAAGTAAAAATTAATGAATTAAATGAATAAAAATAAAATATTTTTGGCTGAATAAATTTAATTAAAAATGTTAAAAATAAATTACCAATTTAAATTAAGAAATTAATAAAAATTTAATTTAGATAACACAAATAATTTCAAGGTCAAATTTTGTTTAATTGCAATAAAATTAACACGCAAGGCCAAATTATAGGTATATATACTGATGTGTTTTCACAAATCAACACAACTACTTTGCAGTATTATTTTCAACTTGGTTGAAATATTGATTTTCAGTCTCACTTGGAGACTGATCGTAGTAGTGTGCGTTGCAGCTAACTGCATAGATGACTGCGAACTTGGTAGACCAGTGCTGTAAATGCTATGAATTGCGAATTGTGCTACTATGAATTTTCAATAGATGATGAATTATGAATTATGCTACTAGGAATTTCTATTATATGCTTACAAACTGCCGACGATTATTTCACGCATTCGAGGCTTTTACCTAATTGATCTCGAAATTTTCATTCATTCCTTTTTCTGCCCACAGCCAAAACATATCGCAAGGAAGTAAAATTACACATAACTATCGAACTGTGTAAGTGCGGTGCAAGTCAGCCAACAGTCGTGCCCGTGAAGGTTCCGGCGTGAGAACGCAGGAACCCAAACGTCAAATCACTGAACTAAATAGCGAAAGAGAGTAGCTTGAGAGTGGATCTTTTGGCTCAACTTTCTTGCACTTAATTTCGATAAAATCGACAAAAATCTTTAACAACAATCGGCTCAAAATTACTAACACCGAGTAGTCCAGTGGGCACTCATTAAATATAATATGAACATAAATAGATCATAAAGACAAAGAGAGGGAAAGGGTAGCGGGAAAAATAGCGAAATCGTTGCAGCAGTTAAAATGAATAGCCATCGGAAAAAGATTAATCCGAACGACTAAAATCATAGAAAAATAATGTTTTAAATAATATATAAGAATTAAATAAATTATGTTGGATTGAGACGGAAAATATGGGCGGAACGCTGCGCAAATTTTTCGAAATAAGCATAATAGTTATTACAAAACTGAAAAATAAGGGCGAACGCTGCTGAAATTTTCCGAATAAACTAAAATACTTCAGCGAATATTGTAAAGATAAGGATAAATTACGGCTATATTTTTATATAAGAAAAATATTTTTATAAAGCTGAGAAATAAGGACGGATCACTACAAAAACATAATAATAATAATAATAATAATAATAATAATAATAATAATAATAATAATAATAATAATAATAATAATAATAATAATAATAATAATAATAATAATAATAATAATAATAATAATAATAATAATAATAATAATATTAATAATAATAATAATAATAATAATAATAATAATAATAATAATATTAATAATAATAATAGTAATAATAAGAATAGTAGTAATATAATAAATGTAATGGTAATTATATAGTAAAAAGAATAATAACAAGGAATGCGGTGACGTACCCTTGGTTTTCGCACCGGTACAGTTAGCCTATGGAGACCAGAACCAGCCGAACAACTCAAATAAACGATCACAACCTCATGCAAGGCCAGGTAGAGCCGAAAGACTACGACAGCAATAGTTAATTATAATGTATAGAATTAGCTAAAAAATTAGTTCGATAAGAGAGCATTTTAGGCACCTTAATGATAAGACGGGCATAAACCTACTAACGGTAGCCCGCTGTACCCGATATGAGGCCGGGACTTAGCAGTTCTGAAATCTGAGCTCACCTTTGACGGTCTCATAACCAATGGTTGCAGTTCCAACGTTGCCTAGCAACGGGTAACCGTTGGCAGAAGAAAAGCTTGCATGTAAAAAGGTCAAGGTCAGAAACCATTAACCCCACAATTATATGTATTATTCTTATCAATTGTTACTGCTATTACTGTTATTATTATTCTTATTACTATCATTATTATTATTATTAATTATTATTAGTGTTATTATTGTTAAGTGTTTTGTAGGGATCAGCCCTTAATTTTTAGTTTTATCAGAATATTTTATACAAACAATTGAGTCGTACTACCTTCTTATGTTACAGTTTTCTCTAAAGTATTTTGTTAATTCGGAAATTTTGAGCAGCGTTCCATCCAACGAAAGCAAACTTGTTAGCCGGACTGCCAGCCTGCCGGGAAATATGTGGGACTCGTCAGTGGTGAAAACACCGTGACCATCCAAAAAACATAGAAAATATCTTATAAAATTTTATTTAACATATAACAAAATACAAATGCATAAATCCTTACTTCGTAAATTCACAATTTTAGAGTTTCATAAAGGTACAGTGTTTTTGAGTTTTGTAAAAGTTAAAAATTATGAATTTAGCCACTGCTTATATAGCTGTTTTTTGTGTGAATTTTTGCATTTTAAGGGTTTTATTGTTTCTATTAATTCTTAAATATTTTTATTCATTTTTCTCTATTTTTTGATATTTTACTTGTATTTTTCGAATTTATTTTTATTATTACTTTTTAATCAAAGTTCTTTTTGACCCTTAAAATTTTGTTTCTTGGTCGCCGTTTCCGCATGGGTTTTTTCTAAACCTTATTTTGCAAGGTTTTGGCAGTTTTATTTTATCGTAAGCTTTTGTCGATTTTATTAATATTTGTTTTAATTACTTTTGTTGTATTTTTAATTTGTTTAATTGATGTCTTTATTTTATTTTTAGTTTCTGCTTGCGCTGCATGTGTATGTGTAGTGGACATTTTCATTATTTTTTGTTTAAATTAACTCTACAATTATTTTGTTTTAATTTTGGCTTTAGGCCCAACATTTAAATTATTATATTAATTTTATTTTTTCCTGTTTGTTCTTTTTTTCTTGAGTTCTATACAAGCAGGTCGATAAGATCACAATTTTAAAAGTAGGTCTCAACTCGAAAAAAGTTTGAGTTCCTTCAAATCAAAGCCGTAACTAGCTTTTTTTATTTCAAAATCATAAAGTGTCAAATAATCAATTATATATTTCCACTTCATAAGATCTTCTCCACGTCTTCAGCTACTCAATTTTTCTTTTTTTCGTTCTATTTTCGAAACGAAATTTGACTCGATGCTTAGATTGAAATCTAACTATTGCGTATAAGCATTCATACTGGATACCATCATTAAGCCTTTTTGTACGGTTCTATGAGTACTAATACCTCCTACCCCTTTTCAGGTCTTATAAAATGGCTTTTGTGAAAATCATATCTCTAGAGTAAAACACGATTTGACATTTAAGAGTATTTTTTTAACGTGTTATGTTAATGAATGTTTTGGTCAATTATTGAAGGAAAATATATATTTCCAAGCAGGTCAGATATCATCAATAAGCCAATCTGATTCTCGACTCAGCAAATGTATTTATCCGTGCAAAAAAGTTCTAGCAGAACAAATGATTCATGGACTGAGTTCAATACCAATGATTGGTTAAATTTTAGTGACCAATTATTTCTTTGTACATAATGCATCTTAAAAACTTTGAAAAATGTAGCCTTGCATATTACACAAAATAGTCAATAAAATCAATAGTGAAAGAGCAAAATACAATCCAAAAAGTCGAAAATGGTAATTAATAAAACATGACTCACCCGGTGCATAATTACGCTCAATATATGTTTTAACAGCGCAAGTAACACACTGTGCTTAAAATCGATTAACAATCAGATCATAAAGATCGAAATATTTAAATTTTAAATCCAACCTTTCCAAATAGACATTGACAAAGTGGAGATTGCTGTGATTTTCATTGAATTTGTGCAATTCTGCCACACAAATGTCGCATACTACTCGGGATTTTGTAAGTAGTAATCAGAAATATGTAAAATATCGATTATAAAATTGAAACAAACAACGGGAAAATAAGTCAAAAACTAGTTTTATATTGTCTACAACACAAAAGAATTGAATTGCTGCTTGCGCCCGACAAGCGACAGAACACAATCGATATTGATATATATAAACACACAGACACACACACACGCACATTTGGAATCGACCAATCAAAATCCACAGCATGGAAGGGGGTAAATGAAACATTATCAATCATTGTCTGCAATGTGCCGGTGCAATAACCGATCCGATCCGACCAGATCCGACCAGATCCGATCACCTACATGTTCCCGCCGTCCACTGATTCATTCCCAATGATCTGATCGCTCGGATTGCGTCTCTCATACCAGAGCGTCTCCTTGAACAGGAACCAGAGGTTGGCACCCCACAACGCGATATTGGCAAACCCAGCGATCTAGAACCGGCAACACACAAAGAGAAAGAATAATCGAAATCCACCCAATCAAATGAGATTTACCAATGAAGCGTTCAAACTGCCAAATGTGCCTTCGGAAATCGTTATACAACTCTGCGGATTCCTTTTGCAAAATGCAATCGATTGCACAATCATTTTGCTCCCGGTGTACCATTTGAGTTTCGATACCCCGTCTGCCCATGCGACCGAACAGATGAACCACAGCGCGACGATGACAACGGTGATGATAAAATCCTACAGAGACAGATATTAATTCCAGTCAGAGTAAATGATAAGGGAGGGACCAAGGTTACATGAATAACGAAGGCACTCAATAGTCAGAGTCATTGGGATAAGGCACAAAATGGTAAATAGTACTGTCTGCCCCCCCCCCTATGGTGTCAGTTATTGCTGTCTTTTGCGGTAGCATTTAAGGCCTGGCCAATAAAATTGAAGTGCAATATGTCGTTATTACATCGGTGGTGATAAAATCCTGCAAAAATTCATTATTATCGAATGGAGGCGATTTTAATTTCACTCATTGTAAATGATAAGGAGAGATATTTCAAGTATTATAAAAGAAAATATCGGAATAGAGAACCAAATTAGGAGAATTTTCCTAAAATTGTGATAGTAATCAAGGCCTGGCCAACAGTCAAAGCTAAAGTGAAAGGAAGAGGTAAAACGGATTAGTCAATCAAATTGAAGTATTCAAGGACATTAATAGGCGGCGGTCTCAAACTTGTAGATGTTTAACCTGTTAGTAAAATATAATAATTTCAAACGCCAATAAACATTATTATTATTATATCGGATAAGTAAATAATAAAATAAGCCCTTGCTGCAAAGTAATTATTATATTGATGACTAAATTTCCAATTATCAAATAATCATTTTCAATTTATTATAAATCGATAAATTAATCGAGTTGTAGTAAAAATAAATTACGGCTCACTATTACAGTTTTCACGATTCACCTGTACAAAATTACAATTTACTGAAGCGCAATTGAATAAGGTTTGCGGTTTATAAACATGGCCAGAGCTTGCCAAGTTTAGTTGTTGATTTCTATTCAACAGGATCCTGAAATTTCCTGTTGAATAGAAAAAAAACATTTAAGAAGATAAAAGAAAACAGGTAAAGCGGAAAAATTAAAAAGATATTAAGAAAAAAGCACTCTAAAACCAAGATTTTGAGAATTATATCAAGCAAGTGTGGAGCATTTTGAAAGAATTGGAATGTCAAGAACAAAATAAAATACTATCCGAAAAAAGACAGCTTGAAAAGAAATTCAGGATGAAAATATTCAAGAAAAAGGTAAAGAAATTGATTCTCGAGTAATTAGATCAGCATGGAAAGAGAATCGTGCAATCAACAGAAATCGTGAGGATGATGAGATCTGTGACTCAGCTGATTACATAACACTAATGGCAAAGGAAAGGAACTTGCTAATAAGTCAGTTAGATTGACTCCTTGTACGCCATATTGAATACCACAAATACGTTTCAACTCCTCAGACATGATCTTTCTATGTTCTTTATCAAGTTTCGAATTGTTAGTTTTTATTCCTCTTTTCCTGCTCTCAGTTTTCCTTTTCCTATCACTGTATTTATTATGATGTTTACCTTCTTCATACAGTAAAATAATCGGTCGGGTTATCCCTTAATGGCTTATAACTATTATAATCAACAGCTTTCATTTACAACTTCCTAACAAAGATCTTATTTTGATTTGCTCCCTAAAATCACTACAAAACCATTTTATGCCAAATTTTTCATTGCGTCATTCTCTGTTCTATCATTGGTCCATTATTCGAATTCGTAATCGACATAAAACCTGCTCAAAGTACCAGTTGAACATTTCTGCAAGAGAAAGAATAATAGGCGAACGAAAACTCTAAATTGTCCCAAAGTTACTGTCAAAGGAAAGGCCAGGAAATTCCAGTTCCATTTGTCAGATAAAAATGATGAATTTTGGGGAAAATATACGGGACAAATCAGAAAATAAACTGGATATTTTCTAGTGTGTTTCATGAATAATCGATAGGAACAAATTATGGGAAATTCCCTCGGACTCTGAGTGAATGCTGAGATGATAAAGTGACAATTATCAATTTTGTGTGTGTGTCTGTCAAGCAGCACTCTGTCATTCCAGAACTAATGCCAAATCGGATGACAATCGATTGTGCTAGAATCGATTCAGTTAAATTTCCAGATTTTCAGTGATTTTGTTTAAAAATAAATTCATTTAGTTATCACGAGTTGTAAATTACTTAAAAATAAATTCTCAATTATAGATCACTTAACGATCAATAACTATATATTATTGATTGAAAATAATTATATATTATTGATCAATAATTATATATTATTGATTGAAAATGATTATAAATTATTGATCAATAATTATATATTATTGATTGAAAATGATTATAAATTATTGATCAATAATTATATATTATTGATTGAAAATAATTATATATTATTGATTAAAAAGGATTATGTTATTGATTGGAGATTATTAATCAATAACTATAAATTATTGATTGAAAATGATTTTAAAGATTAACTTATAGATTTTTAACTGAAATTAAATTTAAAGTGAAGATATTTGTATATAAAATGTTGAATCAACTCCTAATATGGTTTCCAACTCCAAACGCCTGATTTGGTTTAAATTGAAAAATAATATCATTGAATGTTTGTGTGTATCATTGCATGTTTGCGTGTATCATTCAATGTTCAATAGTAACCAACGGTGCAGGTAACAATGAAATCAACATTCAACAAATCACTAAGTTATCTATTAAATCGCATTTCTAATCAATTTATCGAAATAATATGCACAATTAAAAAGTAGTTAAAATGCTGCTGGGAATTAAAATGAGTTGTAAATTCGAAATAAAATTTGAAAATAATAAAAAACAAAAATAAAATAATCATTATAATAATTAAAAAAAATTATAATTGATAAAATTAAAAATAAAATCAGTAAAAATAAATAATAAAATTAAATAAAATCAATAAAAATTATAATAATAAATTAATTAAATAATAACAAAAAAATTATAATTTTATTTATTGTTGTTAATTAAAAACAATAACAATAAAATAAAAATTATTAAATTATTTAAAAAAAATTATAATTGATATTAAAAATAAATAAAATTATAAACAATAACAATAAAATAATAATAATGACAAAAATTAAATCAATAAAAAAATAATTAATAATAAAAAAAATAATGATAAATAATAAAACGATTATAATAATAATTTTAAAATTATAATTGATATTAAAAAATAAACAATAATAAAAAAAAATTATAATTAACAACAATAAATAAAATCAATAAAAATTATTATGATAAATAATAAAAAAATTAATATAAATTAAATAATAAAATAAATTAATTAAAAAAATCAATAAAAAAATAATTAATAATATAATAAAAATATTAATTTTAATATAATAATTTAAAATAAATTATAATTAATAATAAATAAAATCAATAAAAATTATTATGATAAATAATAAAAAAATTAATATAAATTAAATAATAAAATAGATTAATAAAAAACAAAATAAATAAAATTATAAGCAATAATAAAATAATAATAACAAAAATAAAATCAATAAAAAAATAATTAATAATATAATAAAAATATTAATTTTAATATAATAATAATTTAAAATAAATTATAATTAATAATAAATAAAATCAATAAAAATTATTATGATAAATAATAAAAAAATTGATATAAATTAAATAATAAAATAAATTAATAAAAAACAAAATAAATAAAATTATAAGCAATAATAAAATAATAATAACAAAAATAAAATCAATAAAAAAATAATTAATAATAAATAAAATCAATAAAAATTATTATGATAAATAATAAAAAAATTAATATAAATTAAATAATAAAATAAATTAATAAAAAACAAAATAAATAAAATTATAAGCAATAATAAAATAATAATAACAAAAATAAAATCAATAAAAAAATAATTAATAATATAATAAAAATATTAATTTTAATATAATAATAATTTAAAATAAATTATAATTGATAATATTAGAAATATTTATAATCTGATTACTCAATAAAGCATTAGGTAACACAATAAAAATTATTATTTCTGTTTGCCAGCCATTTAATGCGTGATTATCAAATAAAATTACTTATCTAAAAAAATTAAAATAAAATCAATAAATTCCAATTTGACCCCCCAGATTAACAAAAATGCCAGAAAGCCTAGTCAAAATCGATTTTGCCCTCCCTCAAAATATGCGAATAAAAATCATTAATAAATACACAAATAATGGTTAAATTATTGAAATGAACGTTGGCACTCACAATTTTCGGAACCCGATCATTCTGGTATGTCAATTCACTGAAGAAAACGTAAAGAATAATTGCAGCAAGGCAATAGAGCATAGTTATCACTCCTACGAACACGAAGAATTGTGAATTGGAGGAGTAATTACCAAATACCACGATTTCCGTATTAGGTATGTCGCATGTTTTTTCAATTAAATTGTTATCATGTATTTTAAATGGATAACTATAATTAACTTTGATATCGATTGTTTTGTTTTCCGAGCATTTAACTTCTATGTTGGTATGTGAAGAAAAATTTGTCGTAAGAGCGAATGCTAGAATGGTCAAGACCTAAAAAAAACCATTTTATAATTGCTAAATCATTTCATGTTTAACTAACAATTTGTAAGATTTTAATAAAAGCCTTTGGTTCTTTAAATGCAGCAAAATTTGGCGATCCCTAATAAATTATAATTAATATAATAAAAATAATATAAAATAACCGATTCCATGATGCTAAAATCAATACAACTGGTTTAATAATAAAAAATTAAATTTAAGTAATTTTTTTATAAATTTGAAAAAAATGACGGTTTATCAAAAATGATGAATAAACATATTTTGATTGTTTAAAAGAAATTTAAATATTAATGAAAATCTAATTTAATGAGTGATTAAAATATCTAAATTTTGTAAGATTTCAGTAAGTTGTTTTATGAATTTTTATTTTAAGAAATTAATAAAAATACATACATAGAAATATAATTTCAGGTTTCCCTAATAAAATAATTCTTTTGGTAATGATGACAGTGTCATAAACTGTAACTTTGGTTTTCAAACCCTTCTTCAAACTATTTAATTTAAAATAAATTTAAGACTGATCCCATGTGGAGGTACCAGCAAGAACAGGATGAATGAAGTTATGTCAGTAATTCAACCAGATAGCGCAGAGAAAGGTCATACAATCTGGAAACAGTATTAGGATAAAGTCCTAAATGCTTACTTAGAAACTTGTAAAGACAATTTCTAGAGCTATTGCTAAAGGATCGTGATATTTGACCTAGTTATTTCTGCTTAACAAAAGCAGATGCAATCAGCATTTTTGAATTTACAATTTGTGTTTACCGTGTATGTGTGATCTGAGGTAATTAATTTGATTAATTAATTTTATTTATTTATTAAATGAATTCTGAAGAAGTTCACGAATGAATTGCAAAAGTCTACCCAACTATGATGATTTCTTTATCAAAATTTAGCTATTTTATATATTTATAGTTAGATTTGCATTTATTAAAATTGGGATTTCTGAGGTTAGGACCTGCATTACCATGACGCTTTAATTTCAGGAGAATTGTTGACTATTAATGGGAAAGGAATGAAGCAAATCAAAGCCTGAGTGGTTGAAAATGGAATTCAGACACCTGGTTCAAGACCGACCAGGTGAAGAAGATCCATCAAACCAAATTCTTTTTTGAAGGTCAAGCAGCAAAGAATCAGGTAAAGATAAGGGGTTGGAGTTAAAAGTCATGAACTTGGAAACCAATGTTAACTAGCCAAAAGTAGGTAGGGGTTGACCGATGAACTGTTCTCAAGTGAGAGACCACCCATGTAGCACTCTTCTCACTGGATCCGGAGACTTTTTGAGCCAGCTAGATAAATGAAATAAGGTCGCCTCGGTAAAAAATTCAATTCATGATAGAAAAGATAGAAAAAATCGACTCGTGGCATCGAAAGAAGGCTTGAATTTTTGGTCATGCGCAAAATCAGGCAGATGAAGAAGTGAATCCAAGCACTTTACAACAATATTTGGTCTTCATAAGAGAAAATATACCTTAATCGAATATATATAACTGTGTCTAAAAAATGACTAATCCCTTAATCAATTATATGTATTATGTTATATATTCCTGAATTTCTTCTAAATCTACCCATTTTATTATTTGAAATTTGGCAGAATATGTTGAGATTCATAGCTCGTGTGCAGATTATGTTAACTAAATGTTAAATAATCTTTAGGTTCAGTCCAGTGAGAACTAGGCAGGACTTAGTACCCCGGATGCAGGTTTTAATCATAAATACATGAACCTGTAGGTATGCCAGGGCCTCAGTATTACATATAAGGTGCGCTCACCTTTGGCTAGCTTGCACCCTTTTCATAGATAACCACCGTTGATTAGTAACGGCTCAACGTGGTATAGCCCATGTATCTTGTGTTGGGCCAGAACACAAACGGCCTTGAAAATTGTTTGAATGCATCAGTAATGCAGCACTAAAACCCAGCACCAAGATAACTTAAAAATACAATATGCAACACCAACTAAACATTTTAAAATCTGAGAGAATATAAATAAATATAAAATCAAAAAACATAAAAGTAAAATAAAATATATACAAAATGCATCAAGAACCGCACAAAATTTACATAAAAAATAACATAATAACAAGAAAATTTGACCATAAAATGGCCTTTATATAAAAGTAAAAATTAATGAATTAAATGAATAAAAATGAAATATTTTGGCTGAATAAATTTAATTAAAAATGTTAAAAATAAATTGCCAATTTAATTTAAGAAATTAAAAAAAATTTAATTTAGATAACAAAAAGAATCTCAGGTTCAAATTTGTTTAATCGCAATAAAAATAACACGCAAGGCTAAAGTCAAATTATAGGTATATATACTGATGTGTTTTGACAAATTATCAACTTAATTTCAGTTTTATTTTGTAGTTTTATTTTTCAACAGAAGTTCTAGCCTGATTTGAGTTAGTATGTATAGCTAACTGAGAGCCGTACATTCAGACAATTAACACCTGTAAGTGTTTTGTCTGAACACGTTAACTCTTAGATAGTGTACGGGTATTGATTTATATGATTAGTGCTATGTGAATTTATGAAGATTTATGATTTAATGCCATATGAATTTTGATCAAGATGATTTTATGAATTGCCAATTTGCCGAATGAATTTATGGACGATGTAGTATGCAAAATAAATATTTTAAAGCCAACAATTTTGTGCATTGAAACATTTACTCAACGGATATGGTAAAATTTATTTTTCCCTTATTCGGCCCACAGCCAAAACATAAGGCAAGGGAGTAAAATTACACATAACTATCGAACTGTGTAAGTGCGGCGTAAGTCCGCCAACAGTCGTGCCCGTGAAGGTTCCGGCATGAGAACGCACGAACCTAAACGTTAAATCACTGAACTAAATAGCGAAAGAGAGTAGCTTGAGAGTGGGTCTTTTGGCTCAACTTTCTTGCACTTAATTTCGATAAAATCGACAAAAAATCTTTAACAACAATCGGCTCAAAATTATTAACACCGAGTAGTCCAGTGGGCACTCATTAAATATAATATGAACATAAATAGATCATACGGACAAAGAGAAGGAAAGGGTAGCGGGGAAAATAGCGAAATCGTTCCAACAGTTAAAATGAATAGCCATCGGAAAAAGATTAATCCAAACGACTAAAATAATGAAAAATAATGTTTTAAATTATATATAAGAATTACATAAATGATGTTGAATTGAGACGGAAAATATGGGCAGAACGCTGCTCAAATTTTCCGAATCAACTAAAATACTTATCAAGATAGCAAAGTAAAAGTAGAATACGGTTCCATAATTGATAGGATTTCCGGATAATCCGTAAAATAATGGCGGAACGCTGCTCAAATTTTTCGAATTAATGAAAATACTTTATCGAAAACAGTAGAATAAGGATGGAGTAAGGTTAAATTTTTATATATGTAAAGTATTTTCACAAAACTGAGGAATAAGAAAGAATCCCTACTAAAAATATAATAATAATAATGATAATAGTACGGATAATGGTAATTAAAATGATAATAATAGTAATAATAATAGTAATTGTAATAATAATAATAATAATAATATTAATAAATATAATAGTAATGGTAATAATAAGGATAATAATAATAGAAATAGCAATGATAATGGATTAGAATTATACACATAATAGTAACCATAATAATACTAGTGATAATAATAAGGAATATAGTAGTTATAATAGGGATAAGGGTAAGAGAGATAATGTGTGGATATTTAGTATAACGAAGGGTTTACAGGCCATAGAAAAGCATTAACATGTACAACGATAAGAAGGACTGTGGGAATAGAGATAAAGATAAATGATAGGAGACCATAGGTTAACATTTGAAGGAGATAGGACCTAAAAATCGAAATCAAGCACAGGCCTTCTATCGGCAGCTCGTTAGACCCATGGATCGTTCAGTCAATTATAGCATTAGCAATAGCGCTCACTTTTTGCTGACGATCTACCCACTCGAACACAGTTCCAAAGTTGCTTAGCAACGGGTGTGGAGTGGTAAGCGAAATAAATTTGTACGGGGTTGTCTGGGTAACAACCATATAGTTTCAAAATATCAACACCCAGAACCCCTCGACTTGTATGGTTTGTTTTGATAGCAGTAACGGGAAAAATTAATATACCCTGTAACCTGTTTATTTAAATTCTCAAAATTTTATCAAATTCTAACTACAACTTCTTTGTTCGATATAGAAGTTGTTTCCGTTTCTCCCTTTATACTTTTGCATTTAGCCTTCGTGTCCCAGTGCTTTTCCTTTAATTGATGCATGTTTTGTCTGTGGCTTATCGTGTCCGTTTTAAAAGCTATTTACAAAAGGTTATTTTAAATGTTTGTAGTTAGAGGTTCAATAGATAAAGTTCTTTTCGATTCAAGTTTTTTCCTATATAAGGATTTCAAATTAATATAGATAAAAAAATTTTATGGAAGTTGTTGACCAACCGTGAACTTTTACTTTGAAATTTTATTTGGAAAAAAATTTAATTAAATGACATTATTTATTTTTTATTCTAATTTCTTTATAATATTATTGCTTATTAAAATTTGTTTCTATTTTAAAACTATAATTATTCTAAGTAAGTAACTTTTTCTTAAACTATTAAAAATTGATATATTATTATTGTTTGTATGAATGCTATAAGAGTTGTATGTTTAAATATTAAAATGGTGATAAATTGAGTATTTTTAGCTTTAGTATGCCTGAAACGAAAACTGATAGGAATAAAAGTAATAAAGAAGTTTCAAATGCCACAAATAGAGAAAAGGATAAATCTAGGAAAGTAAATAATGTTAAAAGAAATAAAAAAAGATCCAGTAGTAGTGCATCAGGTTCATCGACAAGCTCAACTACTAGTTCATCATCAAACAGTAGTTCTGGTAGCAGTAGTGGTTCCAGCTCATCGAGTTCAAGTTCTTCATCTAATTCTTCTACTAGTAGAAGTTCTTCTCCATCTCCAAAAAAAGGTTAATTATTAATATAATTTCCCCGAAATTTATTTCAGTACTTCAGTACGTGCAGATAAAAAAGTAATTAATAAAAAGCCAGAAGTTAAAAAACCCGAAATCAAAGATGTTCGACCTGAAAATCAAAGTAATAAGTATAAGGAGAAACCAAAAACACAAAAGCCTTCTGATATGCCTGTGCCGAGGGATAGTAGACCTAATAAAGAAGAGAATAAAGTTAAACACGAGAAAACAAAGTCAGATTATTTCAAAGAAACAGAAGTAAGTACTGGTAAAACAGCTGAAAAACTCATAGACAAAGTTGTTGAAAAGCCGAAATCCGAAGAAAAAATTCCCAAAAAATCCAATAAAATTCACGTAACTAAACTTACGAGAAACATAACGATGGTATTTTACTTTAATTATTTATAAAATTAATTTTCACTCAATCGATTGTTTTATATTTTCATTTGTTATTGATATTTGCTGAATCGATTCGTTTATAATTTTGCATTTAACGGGAATTTAAGCTAGATTATTAATCAAAAATTATTTCTAGGCTCATTTGAAGGAAATTTTTTCGACGTGGGGCTCAGTAAAGCACGTCGAAGTTCCCAGTGATAGATTCCATCCGGAATTCAACCGGGGATTTGCTTATGTCGAGTTCGATGAGCCGAATTCCGCCCAGCAGGCGATCGTGGAGATGAATAACGGCCAATTGGACGGACAGGAAATATCTGTGGTTGAAGTTCCAGTTCCTCGGGTCGAGCACGAGAAGGATCGTCCCAGACGGCTGTCAAGGGATCGAGTAATGGACAATAGGCGATTCCGATCGCCTCCGAGACGACACGTACGCAGCCCAGTTCGTCAGCGGTCACCGCCGCAGCGACGGAGCTTGCCTGGTCGGCGCAATTCACCGTTCCGTCGTCGCAACGTCAGATCACCACCTAGAAGGCCACGCAGAGAGAGCCCGAGGCCTCGTCGACGCAGCAGAACTCCATTGAGTCCAAACCGTCGAAACGGCAAAGAAAGAGGAGATCGGAAATCGCCGGTTCCAGTTCGACGAAGATCAAAATCGTCTACTTCGAGGTCTCGATAATTTAGCGAAATAAATGTTACCGTTTCTATTTTAATATTGCGAAATATATTTATAAACAATCGATTGTTCGATTTAAATTGGTTGGTGCGTGTTGCTATGGTAATGATTCTGTGCTTGCGTTGTTCCGTTACGGGTTTTATCTGGTTGCTATGGTAATGCTCAACAAAGGGTGCCGATTTACTGGTTGTTTTTTCAAGACTTAATTGGATGTAATCAAATATTTTCCCACTTGTACCTTATGAGAACTTGAGCACCGTTATTGAGTTATGATGTTGGGTGTTTGTGGCAGTATAATATTCGCATGCTGTTTTCCCCAGCCTTGGAACTCATTTTCAATGTTCTTAATTAAAAATTCATATTGCATTGGTGTCCTTTAATCAATTCAATTAACCCAACACGATAAGATTTATTTCCAATTTATTTTTCACAAAAATCGATTCAATTTACAATGTTTCAATGCGTAAGGATACATCTTCCAAAGGGAGATGTCCCTGTCTGGTGTGCAAGAATTTAATTTGTTTGACTGATTGATTTACCTTTAAGCTCATTACCTCCTTTACTCCGCTCTCTGAAATATTCTCTTCGACCAACTGGCAATTTTGTTGATATGCCTTTTCCTTTTATACTCATCTCGCAACTCAAGTCACCCGCAAACTAAATTGGTTTTGGCATTTTTTTTCTTGGCTCCCGGGGTTTCCATTTATTTACAAAAATTATTTTGTGGCGGGTTACCCTTTTATCCAGGGTTTCCTTCGTCAATCAATTTCGCTTTCAGTAATTGGAAAATTTGTTGACGTTCCGGGTTTCTCACACTGTTCGTGTTTTCTTTTGGCTCGGTCTTCCCATTAGCCAATTAATTTTTAATTAATTTCTATTTTTATTAAATATTTCCTTCTGGTGAACCCCCAATTGATTTAATTTTATTATATTTGGATTTGTCTTGTCATTTGGCATCCGCCCATACCCGTTTCCCCCGATAAATGTTTATTTTAGAATTGTAATTGATTTTGCCTTTTTAATTATTATTTCGAATATCAATGTTTTTATTGATTTTCCATTTTACTTTTTTGTGAATTTTGTTAACTCCTACAAATGGATATTAAATTTTTGTTCAGTGGAAATAATTAATTATGCCATGCGAGAATGAGCCCTTCGGTATTCACAAAATTCTTGAGTGTGTTTGTAATGATTATTTGGCAGATTAATCTACTATTGAGAATAGAGTTATTTTATACATATCCAAAACATTTTTTCTATTGACAGATCCGTTATGTAATTTTAGGACTTTGCGTTTTGCTTAAATGATAAAATAGCAGCCGTTTTCTTTCTGACCTCGAAATTCTTTATTATGTCGACTAAATAAGCTAATTACATCTGTACAATAAGGTCATTCACAGAAATCCAAAGTGTCAAAACTAAACAACACTTTCACTTCTCCGATATCTTCTCTCAATAATTTCTGGCTTCCTTTAATTTATTAATCGTTCCTGCTCTCTGTTGCTTCTTTCCTTAGCTGGGACAGCGTGCAAATTTCTGTGATTTAGTTTCTCCTAATATGGTCTAATTACCTAGATGACGGTTTCTACAAAACTTTCCAATCTCTATTTTAACATTCTGGTCAAAAAGATATCATCATTTGCCACCAAGATCCTGATTTCAAAAAATCACATTTTAGAACTTCCACAATATTTCTTACAAATTTAACCAGAATCTAGTTCATCTTTAAAACAGCGTATAAAAGGATCAAGTAGTAATTTAGAAAATGATAAACAATAATATTCATTTAATAAATCACAACTATTGCATCATTAATATTTCCATTTATAACAGTGGTTCTTAACTTTTTTAGCTACTAGCATCCCTAAAGTGTTCAAAAAAATTCTCGCACGCCTTACCAAAAATAAGGAATTATATAAATTGAAAAAAAACAACGCACAATATATTTTTTATTAATATTATGTGCATAACAATTTTTTAAAAATATTAACTATTATCTAAAATTTAGATTCTAAAATAATCAATTAAATAAAATAAAACAGGGTTAGGTATAAGGTTAGATCAGCTCTGGACCAGTTAGGGTTAGTATTATGTATTTTTTGGATTTGAACCCGGGAGGTACTTGAGTGCAAAAGCACCTACTAATTACAGTGAATTTATAAAATTGTAAACTCGCACCCCCCCGTATACTAGATCGCACTCCCGGGGTGCGAGAACCCCTGGTTAAAAAACACTGATTTATAGCATATGAAAAAGATTATGATAACAGATTGATGATGAGGATAATTTTGATGAAATATTTTTCGTTTCTTTGGCATTCTACAGTTTTTATTAAAAATAAGCCATCATTTTTTGATATTTAGATTTCATAATATTTATTAATATCTAGAGTCAATTGTGATTTGAATTGTGCGGAAAAGGATATACGAGAGGAATGAGGAGATGGATCCATCTACCGGGATTGTATATTTTATAATGACTGATGAGAGTTACTTATATAGTTTTTAGGTTATGCATACAATATCATAAGAGAGAGTCTGAATAATCAAACGGGTGTCTGTGGATGTATTGCTAAATTATTGGTTTAATTTTTTAGAAGTCTTATAGTCACGTAAAACCTTGAGAACCATGAAAAAGCACATTTCATAAACAAACGAGTTATTACGACAGTTAGTAATTCATTGTCAATGCGTTTTGTTTTTCAGACCGAAACTCAGAAGAAAAATTACGACACTACTATCGAGGCTTTGGATATGACTCCAAGAAGAATTCAGAATACTCATACTCTTTTTCGCATTTTCAGTACCATCTCAGTCACCACATTTAAACATAAAACATATATAAAAAGTCAACAAAATTTAGATTAAAATAATTTATTTTTAATTCAAATCTTCACTCCATCTTGCGAGCATATAGAGCAGATCGGCTTTCGCCTTTTCCGCATTCCAATTGGTGCAACAATTGCAGGGTGATCCGCAAATGTGTTCGATTTTTATTGGAGTTTCTTTCCTGTCGTTATATTCCATAAGAATCTTTTCGACGCTGATACCAGTCGCCTCAAAGATTCTGTATGTGACCACTTCCAGAGACCAGAATGCCATATTTTTCCTTAGTTCGGGATATGCGAGGATTATCCTTTCGATAAGGAATTGAATAGCCATTTCTAAAAACAAAATTAAAACATATCAATTTTGTTATTTGAATGAATAACTCACTTGTATTTACACTAATTTTTAACACACATCAGACTCATTTCAACGAATCAGAATCATTCACACAAATTACAAACACATCACAGCCAATTAAAACTATACACAACTATTACATCTACGTTAGGTAATGCTAAGTAAAAACTTTAAGATTTCATCGTTTTCAATGACTGACTTAATATCATCAATAATATTTCCAACAATTTCATGATAACCCATTGTTTTACGACCTAAAATTACTATTTTACTATTAGCAAACACGTTAACACATAAAGAATTATATTTAACATATCGTAAAGCTGGGAATATTTCAGGTTCATATATACAATTAATTTTGTTCAATAAATCATATAAATTAATATCTACTCCAATATCGGCTCCAATATTGGTTATCTAGATTACAGCAAGGTGATGTGATAATTGTTGGGGTTGCGTGTGAATTTGAATAGAAATTATTATCGATCTGACTCCAAGCGTGCTTTAAACAACAGTAACGAACTTCAAACGATATAAACTTTGTTGATTAATACACTTTATCTCCACTTTAAAATGACACAACGAATTATCAATCGATCAGACTTAGTGCTTATTGCGACCCTTCGGGAAGAATAGCACTTTTCGGATCAATTAGCTTTACAATCAACTGACTACTGCGGTGGGTTTCTGAGATCGGTAACTCTGATTTAGTTGCTTCGCTTTTCTTTGACCTTGCTTAATTTCTGTTTTAACTTCTTTTTTGTCTTTCTTTATCTTCTGCAATCTCTTGTCTCCTGCAAATTTCTTGTCTCTCACAATTTTGTCTTTCGTAGTTTGGCCTTTCGCAAGTTTTTCTCTTAAATGTTTTGTGTCGTTGATTTCAATTGCGCTTCCTTTTTGTACTCCATCATTCAATAACACTTACTGCTGTCGAATAGAATCTCTTACCGCTAATTCATTTTGGGCCACCATAATCGATGACAGCTGTTCAGATAAATCATTTTTTTTGGAGATGCCCTTTCCCAAATTTTATCTTGATAGGGCTTTCGAGATGATGTGCGAATTTTGTTTTTGTTTTCCAAAATTTGCACTTGTTAATTATAAATGATCTTCTTTGATTTAATTGTCTGTTTTCATTGATTTTCTCTTATTCCTTTCTCGTTGTTCAACATTTCTTTTTCATTCTCTTTTTATGAGGCTCCAGAACCCCATCTTACTCACTTTTCATTGTTTCCCCCAATCATTTTACATGTTTATTAATTATTTTATTTCATTATTTAGGTATCCTCAACATATCTCCCCTCTTTAAAAGAAATTCGTCCTCGAATTAAAATTTGACACTCAATTCCATTTTGATCATGCTGTACAACTCTTTATAACTTTACATTAATTCAATTATCAATAAAAATAACAACTGCTTTTAAAACATTTGATACAACTTATTGTTTAAAAATTTAACGTGCTGGTGGGTTACAGGGTTTCGTTATTTGTTTACCTTCATTGTTGCCGCAGTAACGCCATACAAAATATTACTTTGACTACCACTCGACACCCGTTGCTAGGCAACGTTGGAAATGTGCTCGAGCGGGTGGATCGTCCGCAAAAAGTGAGTGCTATCGCTAATACTATAATTGCTCGGACAACCCTCGGGTCCAACGAGCCGTCGTTAGAAGACACATGCTCGATTTTTCGTAATTGGTCCCCTTATGTCATGTATTTATCATTTAAGTCTAGTAAATTACAGGAATTCTATTATGATTTTCTGAGTTAACAAAATCAAACTACAAAATATATATTATCCATAAGTTACAACGTTTGTACATTTGATTTGGATTGGGTTAGTAATAGAGCGGCACGGCGCCTAGCTCTTTCTTTGCGTCCTTGGCGAGAATGGGTGATTACGGTTGTTGCAGGGTTCGAGGCCGAAGTTGAAGTAGCTGCCGACTCCCGATAGGCTAACTGAGCCGGTGCGAATACGAGCGGATAGGTAACAGCCGCTCCCTCTTGACTGGCTGACAGGGCAACCTCCAGTCCTCGTATTTGCGTACGTAAACTCTGATTTATTTGTTTTTCTTCTGCCCATCCTTTCTGAGCAGCTGTGAGTCTCTGATATAAGGGTTTGATTTTTGCTGGATCTATCCAGGTGGCTCGAATTTGGTGTACCTCTCGAGTTAGTTGGATTATCTGATCGTATAGGGTCTTGTTATTTTGTCGTGCTACGTCTAGCTCTACTCTCAGGGTTTGTAGGGAATCCATGTCTGGAATTGATAATATCAAAACAATAGTTATTACCATAGAATTAACTAATTAAACAAAATTTCCTTAGATTGAATCGTTACAACATCAAAAGAAACGAAGCTAATGTCTGCTCAAACAAAATCTTTATTTTAGCAACAAATTTTAAACTAAATGGGATTCACAATGTTAATATCATGTGTCCGTGAAGCCTCTTGCTACCCATTCCTCTGGGGAGCAGTTTGGAATGATCATTACCGGCCTTTTGGTATTCCGAACCCAGTGGGATCCTATCGTCTGCGAGTCCTTCCTGTGCACGCCCGTCTCTTTCCCAGTGTCTCCGTACAGGGGTCCGCGTGGCCGTGGGTGATAATAGGTATCGGCAATCCGGCCGGTTTCGAGGTCCTCCTCAATGTTTGCCAAACATTGACGGGCCCGAGCCACTCGTAGGTCCACTTGTTGTTGGTGATCGAGAAGATCATTGAGTAGACTCCGTGCGTGTGCGTAGATCTCTGCCGTGGGATGCCACTCTTCCCAGAACGGTTCTGGTGCCTCAGGAGGCCGGTTAAGGTACTCGGATCTGTTATTGATGCGTTGGAATTCGCGTGGGGATTTAGAGTGCCAGTAAAGCTTCCAGGCTTCTCTCCATCGGTCAGCAAGTTGCATGGGAATGAGATCTGGGTCCGTACATTCTGAATGAAATCGTAATTAATATACTTCCTTTAGGATACTGTATCGGTGATGTAAGGGTTTCTGCTATCCCGAATGGGATTTTTAAATGGCTTAACTGCACTGCACGTGAAGAGTTCCTTACGTTTGGTGCTCTCTCATCTATGAGTGACGAGGCTAAAATCTAATGATTAGGTCATTATTTCCAATGCCGGAGAGAAGAGTTCTCAACAACTTAAACGTAAAGTGTCATTATCCTAAAGTTCTATTTCGAAATCTACTATAGCGCTTCGATGGCAAGGTCGATGTTGAAGCCCTCACAAAATGATGCTATCTTTATGCTGCGTGCACATAATAAGATTTTAAGTTCAATCATCATTATTTATACACAAAATCACTACCTGGGTGTTGTGGGTTAGGATCAGCTGTCGATCTTTCGCCGCTATTTGAAATAGTTCTCTTCCTATAATTCCGTTGTCGGTGCATTAGTAAGATCAAATTTACTGATATCGGCGAGGGTTTATATACTATGGATTGTTTACTCTATGCACTACTTTAATATAATTATATGATCGCGCATCATTCGCCATTTGGCGGAAACGTGGACGTCGTTTAATTCAGTTTAGCATTTCTTAATCAAATTTTATTATATAATTTAGTTATATTAATAAATCGATCGTCAACTTTGTGAGCTGAACGGATGTATCAAGGTTCAGGTTCAATTTGTATCTACGTGGCTGTCATGGAAAATAGTCAGCGTTTCAAGATGATTTAACTTTGGACGCGTGTTTCCGTGGTTGATAAATTTATCAATTTACCGGTGTTTATTCGTAAGTTTCCGGTCAGCGTAAATTATCATTTTTAATTTGTTTATTTTTCAGATTCAATCTTACTGAATCGATATCGAGTTTTTGGAGAAAATACTATGGTTCAAGATATTGATGATGACGTCTACCTTCCGTACGGTTTCCTATTAACTAGTCAGTTAGTTTTATGTGAGATTTACATTATCTGGTTACTGAGATTTTATTTCAGGAAAGATTAGGCTCATCGAACGGCAAAAATGGAGATCTTGACGTCGATAAGTTGATTTTATTTCATTTTATCTCAGCTTTATCGTGGGAAGGGATAACTCACTCTCTTTGGATAGCACGGCATCACTTGGACGAAGGCTATCCCTCGTTGGATTCAGAATGTTGCTTATTGGAAGTACATTGTCATGCGTTCGCATGTGATTGGTGATCCCTAGCTTTATATTTAATGGATTTATTCTCGTCAATTTGATTTTCACGTACTTCTTACTATTAGTATTGGACTAATAATTTGGATATTATTCATTTATGTTTTTGATTTTCGTAAGTGTTTGATGTTTCGGTGATTTTGTGGGTTACTTCCTAATTTTTATTTGTTACATGAAAAATCTCTAATTAATGTTGGAATTCTAATTTATTCTTTACATGATGATAATATCCATTGGTAGTTTTTGTTCGCAATAGCAACGCTTAAGTAATATAAAAACATCATGAATAATGACAGGGACTTATAATTAATTTCTGAATCATATACTTGATTGTATAATATGAATCTATAGTTAATAATTGAGAGTCAATGGTAACTTTAATATATGAATTGAAATTGGTGATAGGAACTTGTAGTAAAGGTTTATAAGTGGCAATGATAGTTTATAATTAATAACACGAATGTGGAATTTACGATTACAAAGATGAGTTTAAATAATGCAATTTTCCATTTAGTATTATAAAGGTTTGCAATTAATTATTAACCAAAATTTTACCATTAAGGATATGAATTTACTATTACCAAAAGATTTACAATTATTAATACGAATATATCATTAATGAAAGGGTTTACAATCAATAATATGGATCTATAGTTAACAATACGATTCTACAATTAATAATATCAATTGTTCTATTACTACAAATATATTTATGATTAACCATACGAATTAAAAATATGAAGTTATCATTATTACGAGATTTACAATTAACAGTACGAATGAATAATATGAATTTAATAATAAAGATTTACTATAGATAATCTGAATTCATGATCAATTTTATGAATTTACAACATAAATTTTTGGGTGCATAGCATAGATTGATATCATGAGTTTATAGCAAATAGCAACGATTTCAATTTTTTGTTAATTTCCCGTCACCTTCCCTTAATTGACCTTAGACGCACATTATGTTTATATTATAGTTAATGAGTGCTCACTGGACTACTCGGTGTGATGATTTTGAGCCGTGTGTAATATGAATTTAAGTCGATTTTACAGAAATGAGAAACGAGGAAGCTGCCAAAAGACCTCTTCCTTATTTCTCGATTCTTCTATAGGGATAATATTGACGTTACGACCCCTGCGTTCCGCACGCTAGGTCTTCACGGGTACATATCATTGGCGATTTTCCACGCACTTACATGAATCTGTACTATGTATATTTTACTATCTTGCAATATGTGTTGGCTGTGGGCCGGAAAAATTTCGACAGAATTATTTAATTATCAAACATATAAAAACAGTTTATTAATATTAATAATATTTATTAAGTATATAACAAATAAACATAAATTACCCTCCATTCCATTCCATAAAAATAAAAATTTCATAATATCGCATAGCACGAATAAAATAAAAATACCTCTCCCCCCACGCCGACATCCAAGCAGAGCTCTGCCGAGTTTGCAAGGATGTGACGTGGAGAGAGGGCTCCAAAATAAACATTTCTCACCTAAAAGTAAGATTTTAAACAAGATTCAAAGGTAATTTGAAAAATGGTTTTTGGTTTGAAAAATGGTATATATATTTAATGTGAAAATGGATCAGTATTTATACCTATTTTCTGTCCCTAACCTCGCATGTTAAATTTGATGCAGTAAAACAAAATTCGACCTTGTTATTTTCTAGTGAATTCTATTCTTTAATTTTATTATTTTTCAATTTATTTTACTAATTTTCCATTTAGAATTTTTATTGAATTATTACTAATTCAAATTTTTTGATTTAAGTTCCATTTTCATGAACTTTTATTAATTTTTCAATTTTGTCGAATTTGTTGTGTTTTCTTGTTGTGTTTTGTGTTGGTATCGTGCGAATCTTGGTGCGTTTTTGTTATTATTTTAATTTATTTTTATGTTTATTAATTTATATTTAATTCTCTTTTTTCTCATATTTGATAGGGTTTAATTGGTGTTTCAATAGGTTTATTTAAACTTGCATGTTATATTTGCGTGTGTGTTACCGATCCATTTAAACATTCCTCAAGGCCGTGTACGTTCTGGCCCAACAATGCAAATGTTTAACGCAATTTTTTATGTTATTTATAAAATGAAATTAATGCAAATGAAATAAATTGAACGACTTCCACTGATTTACAAAAATATTTACAATTCACTTTCAAAATTTTTAATTTCTTCACAATTTTCTGAATTCTAGAGTATTCGAAGGTTTTGACCCATTGTAACTTTTTATCAAAAGTTCACACGATTATAGTTCTATGGTAATATTTGATCGTCTTATTGTTGTACACAACATATCAAAAACTAAAATTTTTGGCCAAAGTTGTGACCCTTTATAACTTTTTATCTAAAGCTTTGATGACTAAAGTTCTATTGGCAATTTTGATTGTTTCGTCGATCTCTACAACATATCAAAAATTAAAAATTTTGACCAAGGTTTTGACCTAGAAGTCAGACTGCCATACTTCTATAGTAAATATTGCTCAGCTTCTCAAGCTCTACAACATATCAAAAATTAAAATTTTTGAAGGTTTGACCCTTTATAATGTCTTATCCAAATGTTGAAAAATCATAATTTTATCGTCACTTTTGCCATATTATCGTTCTCTACAACATATCAAAAATATATTTTTTTGCCCAAGATTTTGACTCTTAATAATCCTTGATCCAAAAATCTGACAACCATAGTTCCATTGTAAAATTTGTTCAGCTCGTCAAGCTCTTTTTTTTTTTTTTTTATGATTTTATTTATGATGAATGTATCGGGTAAATTATATTTTAATAAAATATTTAAATAGCATAAAAATTTTGTTTCATATTGTCGAAATTTTTCCGGCCCAAAGCCGAAACACACTACAAGATATTAAAATCCGACATACAATTCGAAATCGTGTAAGTGCGTGGAATATCGCCAATGATTCGTGCCCGTGAAGACTCCGGCGTGAGGAACGCAGGAGCTGGAACGTCAATATAATTTCGTATAGGGGAAGAGGGAGAGGGGGAAATAGTCTTTTGGCTGTTTCCTCGTCTCCCAATTTCCATAAATTGGACCTAAAATTATACTCAAATACGGCTAAAAATCATCACACGAGTAGTCCAGTGGGCACTCATTAATTATAATATGAACACAATGCGCCTAAGGTCAACCAAGTCAAAGGTAATGGGGAAATGGAAAAATGAAATCGTTGTTATGAACGTAATAGGCGTATCTTAACTAAAACTTAAATGAAATATAATTATAAATTTCGAGACGTTGTTCCGCACCAAAGCCAATAAAGTAGTGGTTATAAACCCTCATTCTTATAAACCCCTAAAAACATGTCGAGAGTCGATAAAACTACTTGAATAAACGCGGTTGTTATATAAGGCCCCAAAGACATTGTAACCACGCAAAGTAAAAATAAAATAAGGTAGTTATGATAAACTCCGGATAGAGGGCTTTAAATGCAATAAAAACCTTTTGAATTAAAGCTAGTAATTACGGTAACCTCCAAATAATGTTGAAAGCGAATCACATTGTTTAAGAATAATAAATGAAAGAAAACTTCATCACTACGAACTTCCGAATAACTTTTAAAAATCAATAGAATTGGTTAAGAGTAAGAAATTTAAATAATATAGTTTAATTCACTTGAGATGTAAATATTATAGTTCTCCATCCCTCTACGGTAAAATTGAAATTAACGTTTAAATCAAAATCAATAAAATTAATCAGTCATGTTAAATAAAAGCATTTTTATTTTCCACCACATTATTTTCAAACTAGGATTAATATCATCCCGCAACAATCAGAAAAAATCGAATCGAAATAAAAAATAAATAATATAAATACTCTAATCGCCCACCACATTATGAAATAAAATCAACTGTTTGAATATAAATAAATAATTAAATAAATTTGGCAACGATTTAATTAAACGATAACGCCAATAAAAAACCTTTCGTAAGATATATTTCGATAGCACAGCTATCATCTTCAGGTACTCAAAACCAACAAAAAATATTATGAATTAACATTTAATTTAAACAAATTATTTTTTATTAATTTAATTTTTTAATAAATAAATATTTTTAAAAATATATTTTAAATTAATTTTAAATTTTAAATTTTTTACTTATATTCTAATTTTTTAAAAATTAATGTAATTTAAAATTTTCAATTATTTTAATAATATTAAAAAAAACAAACATGATTTAACATACGTATACTATTTAAAAACATTCAAAACATTCGTAGTCACAGCACTCTGCACATAATTTGAATATAAGTCTATAAAATTAATAGGGAATAACGAATGAATGAGGTGAGTTTTTTTAGTTTGAGTCCGCAATCCAACACCGAATCCCAGAGATCTTTAGAAGTTCGGAACTCGTTAAGAACCCCAAAATCATACGGCATCAACCGTAATGTAAATTTCCAACCATCTACTTATAAATAACTGGTTAAATCCTGGGAAATAATCGTCTACTGACATCAGTGATAAAAAGATCCTACTAATTTCAAAGTAACTACTAACCTCGTTATGAGAAGCCACTAAAGTAAATAGGTATAGATTCGCCAACAAACATTTCCACGCATCAAACTAAAGAAAAAATAAAATAATATACCGTCCTTACCCAGCATAAACGAAAATTCAATTACAAACAACAACTTGAAGAATATTTATTTAAAAACATTTAACTCCATCCTAAATTCAAAATACTAAAGAGTATCCGTTTTCATCCAACATTGGCCGCTAGGAATTGAAGTCCTAAAAAATATCCAATTTAAGATTTACGTAATTTAATTCTCGAATAATACCTGTAATCGAAATCGACTCAACCAGAATAAGTTGGCGAGAAAGTCCGAGTAAATCTAAAGGAAAATAAAAATTGATTTATTAAAATAACACCAGTACAAATCGGAAGCCTACTATATATCTACGATTTGACTTTTACCGCTGAATCGATCGATGCGAAAAATCTCTCCTGCTTGATAATACACGACTAAACTAGATAGGCACACCCGATTTGGATGGCACACACACTCGCCATACAAAGGAATTTCTTGAAACTGCTAGTCAGTGTGACCTTTACCACGCACACTCACTGCGTAAGCCAAATTAGTTTAACTTAAAACCGGTATGCACATATCACCACTAAACTACATAAGAAATCCCAACGATTCGGATTGACAGTTAAATTATAGAAGTTTCAAAATGTATCGCCAATTGAATCACACCGATAGGAACCCGATGGCCAGGATGCCAGACGAGGACATAGATCTGAATCCAGAATCCCGAATTTTAGGTAAATTCTGTTTTCTGTGAATATCATCGTTAATCCATAAGAGCACTAGATCGGAAGTCCGCCGCATCAACCCTAACGTTAAGAATGCCGATAATTACAACGAGTTACCAAACATAAAATATGATGCTGAGAGGATCAGGGTTTTATCTGAGTTATTTTTATCATACAAAGCCCCGACTCGTAGTCACCATGCCGTGGAACCAGTCGAGAACGTAAACGATATCGTATTCATTTCCGGCGACTATAATCCGTAATATGCAAAATTTCTCAGAGATACTTCGATTTTCTCGCGATCCGCCAGTAAGAGAGGGACCATCTCAGTGCCGAAACGAGTTCCAAGATGTGTTATCTTTCGAGAATAATTTGTTGGAATACTGTAACTCAAAACCTTTTTAATGATGTAATGCTTCATTGATTTCGATGACCCTTCAAACCTCAGGTTATCACTAAACTAGATATCTAAAATATATTAAACTAATTTGATTTATTCTTCATGAACATTAATTATTATTCGATAGATAAGTTTTTGATTTTTAAATTTCATTTAACAAGTATTTTTTTTATGAATATTAATTCTTATTCAATAAACGAAATTATGATTTTTAACTTCACTTAGTAAGTATTTTATGAATATTAATTATTATTCTATAAACGAATTTTTGATTCACTTAGCAAGTATTTTTCATGAACCCTATTTATTATCCGATGAACGAATTTCTGATTTTAATTCCACTTAACAAGTATTATCACGAACTTTATTTACTCTACGATAAACAAATTTGCAATTTAAAACTTGCCTAACGAGTATTTTTCATGAATGTTAATCCGATAAACAAATTCTCGATTTTAATTTTTACTTAACAAGTTCGGTAGTAACGACGGATATTGTAGGTAAAAAATGTTAAATAAGGCATGGTAATTCAGATGTCAGTGTCAAATGTATGTAAGTGTATTATTAAGATGATTTAGGTAGGTAGTATTGATGAATAGAATTGGGATTAGGTATGAATGAAATAACTTAAAGGATGAAATATTCGCGCCAGTCAATATAGGTATCCTAAATTGCATCATTCATGTAAGCTAAAGAATAATTATGTATAAATTTTCGGGCTAAAGTTGTACTCAGCTTTGGTGAAAGTAATTTCGTCACGTATCGAAAAATAGCCAACTAATTAATTTAAACAACTTGAGGGGTTAAGACAAGGAACACTGGATTTATTAGCCAGGAAAAATTTTGCCAAACGTCATTGTACGATTAATAATTAGTTCAAGCACGTTTTAGTTAGTGGGTGGTTAAACTTAATTCACCATCTCCTAGTGAATATAATTATTTACTTTAAATTAGTTCTAATTAGAAGTGTCCAAAAGGGATCATGTCATAACTTTAATACGAATGGAAACAATGAGACATTGGAAGTAATCCGCGAAACACTTGAAACGCTAATCGACGCACAACCAAGCAGTTATCGAACGGCGAGACGGCCCAGAAAATTTGAATGATTAATTTAATTGAATCTTGTTCAGGTGAATCGAGAGTCATTATCCGATTTCCCGCACAGGCCGCTGATCGATGGCGACAGGCCATGTAGGATACGGGCTTTACCGTATCCCAGCCGAGAGAGTCCCGATTGGGTACACCACGACAAACGGAAGATGTTGCGCTACCATTCGTAGCGATAAAACGAGAATCGGGCCGAAACCCGGGCCAAGAAATTTGCGAACATGCGGTGTTCCTCCTCTCTCGTCTCGAAGAGCATCAGCACCAGGCCAACCTTCAAGTAGCCAGAGCCAGGCTATACCTTGCAAATGTGGAGGAAGATATCGCTGCCGGCAGAATTGCGTGTACCGACGACTACACACCGCCGCACAGCTCCTCTCTCAACCTGGATGACGAACGGTCGAACGCTAGATCCACGAACATCAATGTTGTCGTGCCCCAGAAGACCCTTCCCAGTCACATGAAAAGGACAGAAAGACCAATCTACGTATATCGCGAACACCTTTACGCTCGGCAGGCTCCAGAAGGAAACGTCGATAGGTATCACCGAACCCATAATTTCCACTAGTGATTCGACTACGAACCATACAAATTGATGATAACGCTCAGTGAAACTGAATTAGAATAAATGCTTAGTTTGTATTCGATTTCTTACTTATCTAAAATTATTTTATTGATAATAATACTTGTATGATTTAGATAATTGAACTAAGATTAATAGACAAGAGTTTAATTTTACCTTTTATAGATATGGAATCACTGAGAGTTCTGCAGCAGGAGTTAGCACACGCGCGTAGAATTAATAAGAGTTTCTACGAACAAATCATCCAGTTATCAGAAGAAGTCCAGCAAATAAAAGCCACACGGGTAGAGCCAAAGAAGGTAAAGTCACTATATCAAAGGCTCATGGCCACGTAAAAGGGCTGGACCGAAGAAAGACAATTAAATCAAAGCCTAAGGACTCAGATAAAGGGGCTTGAGGTGGCAGTGTCAGCCTGCGAAGAGGGAGCGACAGTGACATATCCCTTGATCTTCGCTCCTGCTCAACTGGCGTACAGAGAGGCAACAGCAGGCCCGAAGATCACGCCAAAGTCATGCGGCTACAGGCCCGGGCGTAAAGAACGAGCTAAGCGCCGAGCCGCTCAAGTATCCAATAGCACTTAATTGACATATCGAAATGTGCTGCTTCTTTTATGAAATATATAATTGTCGTTGCTTAAATGTTATTTAGAGAATTTGATATGTGTTAAATCGCAGGAAGTGGTATGAGGGCTTTGAAATGTGTGAATAAGAAGTTTACACGAGAATCATGGATATGAATGATGAAATTAACGGTATGAGGGGACCTAAAAAATTGAAAGCGAGCCCAGGTCTTCTATTGACAGCTCGTTGGACTCAGAGATCGTTCGGTCAATTATATCATTAGAAATAGCGCTCACTTTTTGCGAACGATCTACCCACTCGAACACAGTTCCAACGTTGCTTAGCAACATGTGCCGAGTGGTAAGCGAAACACATTTATATGGGGTTGTCGGGGTAACAACTATATAGTTTTAAACATCAACACCCAGTAACCCACCAATATTTTATTAAAACTCGATTATCAGTCTATTTACAAGTGAAGTATAAGTTTTAATATTTAATTCTCTATCAGATCCAATACGATTTCCAAATTTCAAATATATAACATTGATATAACAAATCATAGGATGGCAAATACGATCTTTTATACGCGAGTTGATGTACTCAAAATGATATCTAATAATCTCTTCGATATGTTTATTTTCATAAAATTTTAAATGAGTCCAGATTAGTTTGAAAATGATATATATGATATTAAATGTTTTACTTGTAATATTATTCTCTATAAAATACTTTTTGAGTACTTTACATTCATTTTGGATCATTATAGCTTCAGATAAATATTCAGAATCAATTATAACTTCATCAGGTTTTGGAATTAGTGGAATATCACGTTTAGGTAACAGTAAATTCAAATTAATAATATTTTCTGTAATGACTATAGATTCATACCTTATAACGTTGCTCCGAACAAAAGATAAATGAACATTAAACGTCGCGAAATTCGATAAAATTGAAATAAATTTACTGTGATCATCAAATACAATTTTCTTTTCTTTCAATAAAACTAGTTGGTTGGAAACACAATAATTATTAAATGAGTAAACAACTTCATTTTTTTCAAAACAACACATTTTATAGTGGGTACATTCAATTTGGTCAATAATTTCCAAAGAACTATCATTACATTGGAATTCAACTGCCATATCTTCCAGCCAAAGTTTATTTTCAATAGTTTCATAATTTAAATTAAATTAATTAATTATTGAATAACTCTTTTGACCATATACATCATAATCATCATTTAATAATAGTTTCTTTTCAAAGTTCAAAGATTTAAAAGATCTTAAAGTGTTACAAATATTTTTATTACTTTCATTGATCTCAAGATCTTCACTTTTAAATTTATCTTTAAAACTGCACTTTCTAATATTTTGTTTGGAGTATAAATTATTGAACTTTACAACTTTATTACAATCAGCCATCTTTAATTCAATGTATGAAATCTTTCGAATTAAATCAAATATGTCATCATATTCCACAATAGAAGATACCATTTTCAAATTACTGCTAAGTCCACTTAAAAATTGATCAACAATAAGGTTTTGAATATTAATATCATCGAAAGAATTGACTGAAAATGCTTTTTTAGCTACTGAAATTAATCCATATCCAAATTCAAGAACAGATTCTTTTGGATTTTGTTTTCTTTCATGAAAGACTTGTTCAAAATATCTTCTAATTTCTTTATATACTAATTTATCTTTCATAGCATCATTTAATTTTGACCAATCATTTCAAATTTTATTTTTATTAATCTGCTTCCATGCATCACGCGCTTTAAACAACAGTAACGAACTCCAAACGATATAAACTTTGTTGATTAAAACACTTTATCTTCACTTTAAAATGACACAACGAATTATCAATCGATCACACTTAGTGCTTATTGCAACCCTTAGGGAAGAATAGCACTTTTCGGATCAATTAGCTTTACAATCAACTGACTACTGCGGTGGGTTTTTGAGATCGGTAACTCTGATTTAGTTGCTTCGCTTTGCTTTGACCTTGTTTAATTTCTGTTTCAAATTTCTATTTTAACTTCTTTTTTGTGTTTCTTTATCTTCTGCAATCCCTTGTCTCCTGCAAATTTCTTGTCTCTCACAATTTTGTCTTTCGTAGTTTGGCCTTTCGCAACTTTTTCTCTTAAATGTTTTGTGTCGTTGATTTCAATTGCGCTTCCTTTTTGTACTCCATCATTCAATAACACTTACTGCTGTCGAATAGAATCTCTTACCGCTAATTCATTTTGGGCCACCATAATCGATGACAGCTGTTCAGATAAATCATTTTTTTGGAGATGCCCTTTCCCAGATTTTATCTTGAAAGGGCTTTCGAGATGATGTGCGAATTTTGTTTTTGTTTTCCAAAATTTGCACTTGTTAATTATAAATGATCTTCTTTGATTTAATTGTCTGTTTTCATTGATTTTCTCTTATTCCTTTCTCGTTGTTCAACATTTCTTTTTCATTCTCTTTTTATGAGGCTCCAGAACCCCATCTTACTCACTTTTCATTGTTTCCCCCAATCATTTTACATGTTTATTAATTATTTTATTTCATTATTTAGGTATCCTCAACATAATTATCAATGATCTATATCAAGAAGCGAATAAAGAAAAGGATTTTAATAATTTATTTACAAAGATAGCTAGACATAAAGGTATTACAGTTATTTTTATAACACGAAATCTTTTTCACCAAGGAGGATCTCACAGGACTCGCAATTTGAATGTCCAATATTTGATTGTTTTCAAAAATCCTAGAGATGCAACTGTTATTGATTTCATTGCAAGACAGGCTTAGCCTAATAATCGTAATTTCTTGATAAACGCCTTTCAAGATGCAACAAAAATTCCACATGGATATATTTTTCTTGATTTTACAAAGCAGTGCCCAGATGATTTACGAGTTAGAACTGATATTTTCAATAAAGAAGGTGCAATGTTTTATAAACAAGGTTGAAAATGATATTATATACATCCAATCACGCTACTTAAATCTCGTGTTAAACATCAAAAATTATTAAAAGTTCGAAAAGTGTTTAAAAAGACTCGTGAACCACTGATTCCGCCAACGACTAGTTTCACCCCATCTAAAAAACTTATAACTGAAAATATTCCTGCACAAAATCTTATTTCACACAATTTAAAAACAAAATCAATTCCGAATAAAAATGAAAAGTCTATAAAATCAATTCATCGTAGTTTTGAGTTTTTTAATGCTTTACTAAAGGCTCCAAGTGTGAAAAGAATGAATATCTTACAATCTTTTCCAAATTACGTTATTGACGATTTACTATATTTTATAGTCAAATTTGTCAGAGGTAAAATTGAAATCAGTAAATCAAGTAAAAAGGTATTAAACAAACACAAAAAACCACTGTTATCACTCGTAAATTCAAAAAATCGAAAGCAGATGCGTAAAATCGTATATTAACAACAAGGTGGTTTTATTGCGGCGTTGCTACCATTAGCATTATCATTATTAGGTAGAGTAATAGGAAATTCATTATCATAAACAATGGATACAACTACTTCATTACCTAATCTTATACTTAATTTTAAGTCTACCTGTTGTAATGGAGAAAATTTGGCCAAATCCAAAAGACGAAGCAGGTTTCAGTGGAGTAGAAAAGCTAAAGAAAAAAGTTACAAACTCGAAAAAAGAGACGCAAAAATGGTTATCCGGTCAACTGGCTTACAGTTTGAACAAACCGATGTTGAAAAGGTTTCCAACAAGAGCATATAAAACATACGGAATTAATGATTTATGACAAATGGATTTGATGGAAATGATACCATTTTCTAAAATTAACAAGGGCTACAAGTATATTTTGACATGCATCGATGTTTTTAGTAGATTTGTTCTCGCTATACCAGTCAAAACAAAATCTTCAAATTAAATGGCTTTAGCAATAAAATCAATGTTTAAAAATGGAAAACCAATTAATTTACAAACTGATTTGGGTAAAGAATTTTACAACAGTAAAGTTAAAGAAATAATAAAAGAAATAAATCATTACTCAGTATTTTCACAATTCAAAGCAGCACATGTTGAACGATTTAATCGAACATTAATGGATAAACTTAAAAGGTATATCGTGCATCAGGGTAATAAAACATGGATAAATGTTTTACTGAAAATGATTTACAGTTACAATCATTCGTCTCATAGAGGTTTAAAGGGATTGAAACCGGTAGATGTAACTTCAAAAGATAGGATTATTCAGGAAGAACAAACTAAAAAGCCAAAATATAATGTCGATGATTATGTAAGAATATCTAAAATATCAGCATCACCATTCATTAAGAATTTTGATAACAATTGGAGTGATGAAGTTTTTCAAATCTGAAACATCAATACAGCTCAAAATCCAATCATTTATGTTATAAAAGATGGAGAAAATAATGAGGTATCTGGTAAATTCTACGAACAAGAGCTACAAGTTATTTCTTCACCAACAGTATTTAGAATTGAAAAGATTTTGAAAACTAAAATGGTGAATAAAGATAAACAATATTATATCAAGTGGCATGGATATCAAAACCCATCATGGATATCCTCAAAAGATCTAGTAAAATGAATTTCTACATGATTTTACCGATCAATAGTTGTCCATCAATTCATCCAGACAATTAATCCAGTAAATTTATGGTCAATCTTCAAAACCCGATTTATTTACAGGGTAATTGGGAAGTAACTTTGCAAGATTTTACATTTGTGTATAGTACGTTCCTATTCTATAGTAAAGCAAAGATTGAATACAAAGAAATTGTATCAAAATCAGCTAGCAGTCTTTACTTTATTGAATCGTACAAAGAAGAAATGCCAATAAAAGAATTCAACGAGCATAGTTACATGTACAAAACCAAAGGAGTTTTACATATTTATTGTAATTTCTACCCATTCCAAATATCATTTGAAGATACGCAAAGTGCAAAACGAATGGGTATATCTGAACCAATAATTCCAAGTCCCAGTGAGACATTTCAAATAGTAGTTCCACCAAATACAGATATGAATAATGTAGTAAAAATAAAGTTAACGTTTAACACTGTAATTCAATCAGTTTTCTCATTTCGTGATAATTTGTACTTGACAAAACTTATGGACTTGTATGATTATATAGTGTACAACTGTCTTCATATTTTTTCATCTCTTCAAATAAAGGATAAAATATTCACATTCAGTATTCACGATAATATTACAGAGATTGTATTCGATAAAAACTTGGTTAGTTCACTCGGATTAGAGATGCAAACATATAATATGAAACAATTTGAGAGTTTTTATAAAGCAACGTTATATGATCATCATCAACAAATGTTCATCTATAGTAACATTATTGAACCAATAATTGTTGGCGATTCTTTGGTTTCCTTATTGAACGCAGTATGGATTAAAAAATATGAACAAGATAAAGTTGTACAAATTGTATTGGATAATCCAATGTATTTATCGCTTTCCACGTCATGTATAAAAAATATAGAAATTATTATTCGTGATGATAGTGGGAAACTTATCAACTTTCCAAAAACTTCAAAAACACAGTTGACATTACATTTTCGTAAATTAAATGATTAATCCAGATATAATTTCATTGTATAGTAATAGCCAAACTGGTGGCGAAATACCATATTATATTGGTAAGCAGTATGGGTCTGGTTGGTTACGGACAATTGGAAGATTTGCATTACCAATTCTTAAGCGTATAGGCAGTTTTGGAATGAAAACAGCAAAGGATGTGATAATGAATGATAAGAAAATATTACCATCATTAAAATCAAATGCTCTGTCTGAAATTAGCAAAGCTTTACTGACTGTATCAACAATGATACCTGGTGTTGCAAATATGTTTAAGAGTGAGGAACCTCAGCCTGAATATACTGCATCAGGTGGATCCATGCCAAAACGTAGAAAACATGGTAGGTATATAAACAATCGAATGAAAGGACATGGAACTATATTTCAAAAATAATTTGTGGTAAATCTGAATTATGCATTTTCGATCGTTCATCACCTCAAGCAGTAATTGAATATGGTGCATTTAAAGAAGTATTTCCGATGAATTCAATTACTGATAGTAGAAATGATGTTGAATTTTACATTAATGGTTCCCAAACTGAATATTTGGATTTGAATGATACTTCATTAACTGTTCAAATTAAAGTTGTAAATGTCGACAGAAAAATTTTGGTGGATACTTCAGATGTTAAGCCAAACAATTACATGCTTCATACACTTTTTAAAGACGCAATTCTTGGGTTTAATCATATATAAATTGAGGGAGGTAACAACACTTATGCACACAAAGCATTGATTGAAAATATATTAAATTATAACGGTGATACTAAAAATACTTGTCTTACACCTATGGGATATGGAAATTCTGAAGAAAGAAAAAGTTGGATTAAAGACTCAAAGGTTTTTACAACGTGTTCCTACTACAGTTTGATTTTATGGATCAACCAAAATATTTACTTCCTGGTGTCAATGTTCAAAGTAGATTGAAACGATCTGATTCTGCATTATCATTATTTTCAAAAACTGGGGAACCAACATGTCAATTAGTAGATGCTAAATTAATGATTCGAAGAGTTCGTGTTGAATCATCAGTATTAGCAGGTCATCAACTTGGTCTCAATTCAAAACATGCGATTTATCCAATTAAAACAAAAGAAATTGTTCAGTTTGCTATTGATAAAGGCACATCATCATTCTATAAGGAACAGATATTTGAAGATAGAAAAATGCCTAATTTTATTCTTGTAACTTTTCAAAGTGAATCTCAATACAACGGTTCATATACTGATTCAAGCTCAAAATTCAGACATTATAATGTCACTTCATTATCTTTTTCAAAAAACACAGATTATCGCGAAACATATACTCAAGATTTCGAAAATAACAATTTATGTACCACATATATGCAAAGTATTGTGAGAAATATGGGTTATTTAGATAAAGACCTAAATTGTGGAATATCTCTTGATGATTTTAAATCAAAATATCCATTTTTCACATTTGTTTTGGCACCTGATTTTGATTTAAATCAAAGTCAATTACCTCAAAATGGAAATTTACGATTGGATATAAAGTTTTCTAAAGCTGTTGAAGAACCAGTACATGTAATAATATATGGCGTATTTGAAAACGAAATTCAAATTACTGCAAATTGAACTGTACTAGTAATTTTTAATTTTAATTTTAATTTTATTATTATTTTATTTAGAAAAGTAATAATAATTCATTTAATACGAATAATTCCAAACAAATATCAAATACAAATCATATGGTAAATTTTAAATGAAAATTATTAAGTTTATTTAGAATTCTAATAACTTTCCTGGTCAAATCTATTGGCAGAATATGAATGGTAACTTTGTAAGATTAAAATTTAAATTAAATGTTTAGTAATAATTTATTTAGAATATGCCATATACTAACATGCCGTACATGTGGTATTATCCAAATTTCCAAATATTGAAAATGTTCCAAACTTTCAAAACATGCAAAATATTCCAAATTTTAACAACAATCAGAATCTTCAAAATTCTTCATCAAATATGTTCCATATTAATGCTAAATTAACTGGGAAGAAAATTAAATGTAAATATTCTTTGAATTTTTTCAAATGATTTTTATTTAAACAAAAATTTATTTTAAAAAAAATCACTTTTAAAATATTTTTACCCCCGGGATGTGGACACGTTGCCGTAGGAGCAAGGCGCCGAATCGCCACTACTTCTATCATCATTTCCCGGATTTCTAAACTAGTATTTCCGGTATTATTTACACATCGAAAATATATCAAATCCAAAATATTTACATTAGTTTTGAAAAATTAAATATATAATTTTTCATAAATTTTAAATATTTATTTTAAATTGCAATTTTAATGTAAAAATATTTGTCTGATAATTGCATTTTGTGAATATGCGGATAAATATTTGAATATTTGAAAGCATGTTACGTTTTTTTATTAAATTTTCACCAATCAAGTACTATTATCATGTCATTTATCGACATATTTTACATAAATTTAAATTAATTTCAGTTGAAATTTGATTTAAAATATGATAAAAGTAAATGATAAATATTTGTTTAAATATTCAGTTAAATAATAATTATATATATGGAAAACACTCAGGAATGTTTCATTTGCTATTCACCAATGAGCAATGAGACAGTTGTGACAATTGGATTTTGTGAGCATTCCTTTTGTGTTGATTGTTTGGTAGAAATACTTGTTACTAATCGTATTTGTCCCTTCGATAGACAATCAATTAAATCAATTACCGGATCAAAGGAAAATGTCATTTCCATTGAAGATATTTCGCCTTTCATATCAATATTAAAATCGATTTCAAAAGTTTCTGAGAAGAATATTTTCCCTGTTATAAATGAAGAAATGTCAGACACAGAATTGAATGAAATGCTTGATTGGAGTAAAGACCGTATTCAATTTTGTTTCACAGATTTCTTTTCAATGGACATATACATCATAAAGAATCATCATAAGCTGAAAAAAAACAATTTTAGATTGCTTAAATTTGAATATTACAGAGTAAAAATGTCAAAATTTGCTTCCAATGATATTGAATGCGGGATTTTGAAATATATGAATATTTATATAAATGAATATCAAAAGCGAAGAATTCGCCGTCGGCAACTTATGAGTTGCTTTCGCCTCCTTTCACAATATATAGATGAATTTCATAATCATTACAAAGCTTATATCACTGATATCCGATGGTTAATAAAGCTGTTATATAATTCCTGCAATAAATCTGAGCAGGCAAAAACTATTTTTTGGAATTGTTCAATTGCGCAAAACTTTCTCTCACCAGATTTCTCCGTTGACATTGAAGAAAGAACAAATTATTTGAAAGATTTAGAATTGATGATTATTAGCCACAGAGCTACGGGTATTAATAGAATCCATAACTAAAACACGTTTATTATCAAAACACAAATATTATTAAAACAAATTATATCGTTAATTTGTTTGAGGAGTTTCTAAAAAATAATAATTAATGAATAAGTAAGGATTTCAACATACAATCAAACATGCCCAACATCATACCATTATTTAAATACAAATTATAAGACGCCTCACATCCCCCCCTTTTTGAAAACCTTTAACCACTCAATATTTCTCGTGACGGAACTTCCATTTTCCAATTTTATTTCATAACTTCGATCATGAATCTTTTTAGTAATCACACCTGGACCCATGTATCTGTTATCACCTTTATTTCGAACATTTACTTTGATCAATACGCAATCTCCAATTTGAAATTCGCGATTTGTCGGCTGATTGATTTTTTCTTCTTCCACAATCTCTGAGAACCATTCACTATAAATCTTTTTCCCAAACACCATTTCAGCTGGAGTCTTCCTAATAGTTTTTTGAAAAGTTGAATTCAACATAAACTGAACTTCGGGAAGAATATCTACCCATGATTTATGTCTTTTATCTTTGAGTGTTATCTGTATTGCATCTCTGATTGTACGGAATTGTCTCTCAATCTGTCCATTTGCTGAGTGATGATATGGACTTGAATAATTAATTTCAATATTGTGGAATTCTGCAAAATCTTTCATTAGCTTTGATTCAAATGATTTACCTCTGTCACAGTTTATTATCCTTGGTGCTCCATACTTCATTATCCACTCTTCTTTCAGTAATCTTACCACTGTTTTTTCATCTTGTGATTTCACTGCATGTAAAGAAATAAACTTACTATGATGATCTATAATCCCAAGAATATATCTTTCTCCTTTCATTGCAAGTTGTAATGGACCACAGAAATCTACATATATTGTTTCAAATAATTTCGAATCACTTTTGCAAATTATTTCTTCTTTTGTTTTAGTTGTATCAACCTTTCTTTTCTGACAGTTTTCACAGGATTGTACAACATTACGAATAGATTGCTCCAAATCTTTCATTTCAAAATTGTTTGATACATACATTTTTACTTTATTAGCACCCGCGTGACAGAGCTTTTTATGATATTCTATGATGAATTCAGACTTGTTTTCTTCTGGAATCCAAATTTTATTATTATTTGTCATAATCACTCCGTTGACATATTTATAAAATGTTTTATCTGGCATCAAACTAATATTTTCTTTTATATTTTCAATTTCTTTCGAGTTCTTTTGCCATATATTTTCAATATTATCAGTCATCAGTGTCAACAATCTTGTTTTTAATTTACCCATTTTAGGATTTTCATGAATCATTTGACATTGAACACATGTTTCACATTCTTTTCTAGATAAAGCGTCGGCATTATTGTGGTTATCACCTTTTCTGTATTGAATCTCCATGTCCAGACCACTAAGATGGTTAATCCAAGTTTGAAATTGTGGGGTAATAGCTTTCTTTGTCTTCATCATAAATGTAATGGCTTTGTGATCCGTCCTCAAAATAAACTTTTTACCATATAGATAATGCTTAAAATGACCAGTAAAATAAAATATAGATAGTAATTCCTTTCTTGTTATACAATAACCCAACTCGTGTTTATTCATAGCTCGGGATCCATATGCGATTACTCTTTCTTTACCTCCATCTTTTTGAGACAGAACAGCACCAATGCGGTCAAAACTTGCATCTGTATCCAAAATGAATGGCTTAGAAAAATCTGGGAACTTCAATACAGGTGTAGACGTCAATTTCAGTTTTAAATTTTTAAATGAAGTTTCACACTCATCAGTCCACATAAGCTTCTTTTGTTTACTTCCACATAACGCTTCTAATACTTTGGAATCTTTGGTGTAATTTTCTATAAATTTGCGATAGTAATTTGCCAAGCCTAAAAATCCTCTCAAACTTTTTACGCATTTAGGTCTTTCAAAATTTTTAATAGTTTCAATCTTGCTTTCATCCGTACGTATTCCATCTTCACCAATGATATGACCCAAAAATTTTACTTCTTTCCTTTTGAATTGACATTTTGCTGGACTTATTTTAAGATTTGCTAATTTAATCTTTTGAAAAACCTTTTCAATGGTACTATAATGTTCATTCAATGTCTTTGAAAATATAAGGATATCATCCAGATATACAATTGTTCCATTCCAATTTAATTCTCCAAGAACCAAATTCATAAGTCTTTGAAATGTAGCTGGTGCGGCTGCTATTCCAAATGGCATTCTGTTAAAGTAATATTGCTTGCTTTTTGTCGAAAATGCTGTTTTCAATTTTGATGCATCATCGAGTTCTACTTGATAATAAGCATTGCCTAAATCAATTGTCGAGAAAAACTTTGCTCCGTCAAGAATATCTAATAATTCATCAGTATTTGGAATGGGAAAAATCGGTCTTTCGGTTATATTATTTAATGCACGGTAGTCCAAGCATATTCTTATATCACTACTGTTTTTCTTTTTAACACATACTAACGGAGAATTCCAAGGGGATGTACATTCTGATATAATGCCATATTTCAACATTTCTTGAATATTTTCTTCAATTTTTTCTATTAAATGTATAGGTTGTCGTCTTGGGTTTATTACAATCGGACTACCTTTAGTAAGTATTTCATGCTTTAATAGTTCGGTTTTCCCAACATCCCATTTATGTTTCATAAAAATACCGTCAAACGTGGAAATTAAATTATTTATAATCTTATCTTCACTTATGTGGTTCTTAAATGAATTTTCCATAATTGTATTTATTTCGTCTGTACGGTTTTCTATTTGCAATTGCATTCCAAATCTTTCGAGAAAATCTATACCTCCTATTAACTTTGGGTTTATATCTTTGGCTACAACGAATTCTACTTTTTTACTATCAGAAATTTTATCAACTTTTACATTTAATAAAGTTTTACCGCAAATTTCAATCGGGTTATCATTCGCACATCTTAATTTTAAATTACTTGTAGTCATATTCAAATTTCCAAGTTTTTTAAAAATATTATAATCAATCACACTTATTTTAGCTCCAGTATCTAATAGGCATACTAATTTTACATTATTAATCATTACGGTAACACTGGGTCTTCCCTGCATTTTATCGTATACTATTATATCATTCCGTTTATCACGATTAAGAACATTTAGTTCATTAGACGTTAGGGGTGGGTCTTTAAAAACTTCATCCATACAAAATTTATTAATGTATATATTAATATAATTTCTATAATCAAAAATACCATCACAACAGTTATCATTCAAACTATCACAATCATTCAAACTATCACAATCATTCAAAATCATACAACCCTTACTCATATCATTAATTACCTTTAATTTATTGCTCCGATCACCTCCTCGTGTGGTGGAGCATTCCCATTTGGGTACTCAAAATCAGCCTCTGGATCCTCGTCACCGAATGCAGCCACTGATTTATGGAATTTTCGACGTCTGCCTGGAAATAACTCATGGCACTGATGTTTGAAATGTCCAGATCTTTTACAATGGGCACATTGAATATTGGGGCATTCAGATCTTCTATGACCTTCTTCGTGGCACGCCCAACATCGCAAAATTTGATTTGTTCGGATATGATCTCGCGAATGAAATTCCCTGGTATTATAAGGCTTACTCCTATTCATAGGTCTCCATCCATTTGAAATAGCATATCGATGTTCTCTGGTAAGATCGCCTTTGAATCTTGGATTATGTTGAGGTTCTCTTGTATATTCATCTTTGAATCTGGGGTTAGCTTCTCGTTCTCGAATTGATCTGTTATCATAATTATATCTTGGTAAGCTCTTCTTAACAGCATCAGCATAGCGTTGTGTTTTATTCATTGAAGCTACATCAGCATGAAATACATTAATTTCTTTTGAAACTTGATCGTGTCTCTTTAATCTTTCTTTCATTTCATCAAATGATTTTAAATCTTGCATTTTGAGATCTTTTTTAACTTCTTTATCTTCAAGCGAATTGAATAGCAAAAATTTCTTTAGTTCTTCTTCATCAAGTTTATGCTTCAAAATATTTTTTGCAAGTTTCTCAATTTTTGAGCAGAATTCTTCGGCAGCCTCATTTCCTTGACGATAATTTAGCGCTTCGTTGAGATCATCGATAAGACTTCTGTTCTTAGAAAAAGCGTTTCTTAATCTTTCTGTATAATGCAGAGTTTCATTAGTCAACTCATATTTCTTCGTTGAATTGATTGATAGAAAAGCTTTGACGAATTTGCTTTTGTATTCATCGACAATATTTGTCATCTCGAAGAATCGTTCCGTTTCTAAGATAAAATCTTCCACGTCTGAATCCATGTCATATGTTTCTGGTGGCTTGATAAAATTTGCAATCGTGGTCGCCATATTAGCCACAGAGCTACGGGTATTAATAGAATCCATAACTAAAACACGTTTATTATCAAAACACAAATATTATTAAAACAAATTATATCGTTAATTTGTTTGAGGAGTTTCTAAAAAATAATAATTAATGAATAAGTAAGGATTTCAACATACAATCAAACATGCCCAACATCATACCATTATTTAAATACAAATTATAAGACGCCTCACAATGATATTTGGAGAGGCTGATGTAGATGTTGATGCGCATTTCAATAGCTTTGGTATGGATATGGTCATTGGTGAGCTAGAGAATTTGTCTGGCACCTTTGAATTACTATTGGATAATGATAAACAAGGAGACATTTGCTATGAAGGTCTATTTGGTATTGAATTTACGTTTTATGATTTTTTGGATATTGATGAGGACTTCAAATATTTTACTGGAAATGTTTTAGTAATGCTCAATAATATAAGATATATAATAAACAATTTGAGTTACTATCGACATCAGAGGAATAAGAAAGGTCTCATAAAACGCAAATGTTATCCCAGATTGGCATCAATAAAACAAACCTGTGAACAAATGGGTTCAACTGATAAAGTTTTGATTATTGAAAGTCTTGTTGAAAATTTGATAAATAAATTCTGTTGAAAACTTTTTTGTAGTTTTTCTTTATCTGATTTGCTTATATTGTCAATTTCTTTTATGATTTTAATGTGCTTTTCAAGGAAATGTCTGTTAAATATGCAGATGTGTTCGTTTGCGTCCTATAGTGTTATTGATTTTGTTATTTTATTTGTTTGAATCAGTTTTCTCAACCGCGGTGTCACGGTACCCTAGGATGTCGTAGGCATATGAAAAGTGTGCCATGAACTTGGATAATTTTATTATTGAAAATTTATTATTTTCCTATTAGGGTTAATTTTAATAATATTAAAAATCCTAATCGAGCGATGAATAGTTTTCTAATTGGTGATATCACATCATTTTCATCTATTTTATATCCCTGTATTGAAATATTTATACTTGTGAAATCATGTATGTAACCGATCAAATTCGAACATGTGTGTGTATGACCTTTCTTTATGATTTATGCATTCAAATTGCACGCATCTTGTATTGCAATTTATTAAAATATTATTATTACAAATATTACCACCAAAAAAACTATATTATTATTTATTACCAAAAAATATTTCCAACAAATAAAATTCAATTCAAACCAAAACAAAAGTTTTTATATTCACATCTTTATTGATACAAATCTTCTTTAGGAAAATGTTGATGGTGCAGTTCATCAATTATCGGCAGTGTTTCTTCTTCTCCATCAACAATCATTAACGTACGATCCCCTCGATAATGCCCATACGCATAAAACTTTTAAGAACTCACAATTTAGATACGATTGATGGGTTAGTCCAATATCTTTCATAGTAGTCCCTTTTGCGTTCATACAATCATTACCCCCTTTCATACTCTAACATTTAGGCCTTCAAAATATACATTCATCATATACCAGCCCCCTTGCTCTCGTCTTTAAACCAACCTCAGTATATTGAGTTGGAAAAATATTGCAAAGAATTTAATTGTAAAACAAACATTATTGCTAGGGATACAGATTCCTTTTTATTAGAAATTAAAAATTGTAGATTTAATACTCTTTTGCCAGCAATTGTAAGGGCTTATTTTGTTACTCACTTATCTGATATATTAATTAATTGAGTAATCATAAATTAATTAAATGCGTTATTTGTTTTCACATATTTATGCTTATATTCACAAATAATTTGAATTTTATAATAAACGCGGATTTTTAATTTTAATATTAATATTTTTAAAATTTAAAAAATGATTTATTATAATGATTTAAAATTAGGTATATAAATTAGAGATTACAAATCTTTAAAAATAAATAGTTTAGATTGATAATTTGATTGTAAACTGTTTATTTTTATAAATATTTAATAACATAATTTATATAACCTTTTACATAAGGTTGAAAATAGTATAAACTTTTCATATTAAAGGGTTTGAATTTGGTAGTTTATTAACCTTTTAAATAACTTATAATTATTTAATAATTACGCCTTAATTTTCAAAAATAATTAATTTTCATTTATAATTATTTTTATAAAAATAGGCAATTTATACCCTCAGTACTGCAATCCATCTGTGAATCATAGTGATGAATGCCATGACCTAATGAAGAAATATTATCGTCATCAGTTCAATAGCATTGAAATCTTTATATGTCCCTCATGCAAAAACTTACCATGCCCAACACTATATTGATTTCTTTTTTGAACATAAGGTTCATTTTACACAGTTTAAACAGAATAAACTAGATTTCTTTCGTTTGATTTTTAAGGCTGACGATTTTATCGGCAGTGTTTCTTCTTCTCCATTAACAATCATTAACGTACCATCCCCTCTATAATGCCCATATGCATAAAATTTTTAAGAACTCACAATTTAGATACGATTGATGGGTTAGTCCAATATCTTTCATAGTAGTCCCTTTTGCGTTCATACAATCATTACAATCATAAATAGGCAATTTATACCCTTAGTACTGCAATTTATCTGTGAATCATAGTGATGAATGCCATAACCTAATGAAGAAATATTATCGTCATCAGTTCAATGGCATTGAAATCTTTATATGTCCCTCATGCAAAACTTACCATGCCCAACCCTATCTTGATTTCTTTTTTGAACATAAGGTTCATTTTACACAGTTTAAACAGAATAAACTAGATTTCTTTTGTTTGATTTTTTAGGCTGACGATTTTAAAATTAAGAAAAGAAAATCTGATATTGGTTTGAATTTAGGGGCGCCTAAAATATCTAAAAATGAAATAATTGTAATTAGTGATGATGAGGAAAACATCCAAATAGCTGGTTCTGTCGACATTAGTCATGAGCCAATTGTAAATTAGATTTAAGAGGATCTCGTAAGTTACAAAAATTTAATATTGACGAATTTAATGTTAATCAAATAACATTAACAGATAGAATTATAACCCAGCTAAAAATTGAAATTAATAAAATGGGGAACATTAAAATTCAATTTGCTGTAAATATTCAATTTGAGAAAAGTAGTAGGATGTGAGCCCGTCACATACAACCCTCTCTTGGCTTACGTAATTGTTACATAACATTTGACCTCTGTCCACGCTGTTGCTACCTGGAGATTGACCTCTGTCCACTCATTTGCTACCTAGTAATTGACCTTTATCCACTGTTGCCAGGTGACCTCACGATTATGTCACCCGGAGACACACTTTTTGTGTCACTGGTCAGTAACTGGACACACACTTATTATGTCACTGGTCAGTCTCTGGAGACACACTTATTACTTAACCCTTATTATGTCACGTAGTTGTGGACCAACACACCTACCTTCTAGAAACTTCCACACACCTACCTTACTGTTATTATGTCACGCAGTTGTGGACCAACACACCTACTTTCTAGAAACTTCCACACACCTACCTTCTAGAACCTTCCTCACACACCGACCAACGATCACCGATCAACCCATCCACACCAATCCGCACCGATCCTCACCGATCAACACCCATCATCGCCCAACAGCTCCCATCAGCTCCCATCATCGCCCATCAGCTCCCATCAGCTCCCATCAGCTTCTATCATCGCCCATCATCGCCCATCAGCTCCCACCAGCTCCCATCAGCTTCCATCACCGCCCATCAGCTTCAATCACCGCACATCATCGCCTATCAGCTACCATCAGCGCCCATCAGCGCCCATCAGCGCTGTAGACTTAACAAAATCACTCACTAGTACTATTCATATTGTTGGGCCAGAACACAAACGACCTTGAGAATCGTTTAAATGAATCGGTAATACACACGCAAATACAAAATGCAAATTTCAAATCAGACCCATAAAACACCAACTAACCATGCTAAAATATGAAAAAGAAAACAATAATATATAAAATCAAGAAACACAAAAATAAATTAAAATAATAACAAAGTGCAACAAGATCCGCACTAAATAAACATAAAAATAACATGAAAACATAAAATTTGACCGAAATTCGACAATTTATCGAAAAAATGCGAAAATCCATAAATATGGAACAAAAATTAAATAATTCGAATTGGAAACAATTCAATTAAAAAATTAAAAATAAAATTGTCGAATTAAATTACAAAAATAATAAAATTAAGATTAGAATATACTAGAAAATCACAAAGTCAAATTTTGTTTTACTAAATCAAATTTAACACGCAAGGTTAGGGTCGTACAATAAGTATATATACCGATTCATTTTTACATAATTTTAATCAGTTTTAATCTGAAAAGTCAATTTTTGGAAGCAGATTTTCGAACCGAACTTTTGAATCAGTCTTACTCAGTGAAAACAATTCTTGATGTGAGTGAAGAGGTGTTTTTGAAAACTTTCTCCACGTCACATCCAAACAACCTCATACGAGCTCTGTTTGAAATGTCGGTGTGGGGAAATGTTGGAATGTGAATTTTGAACCGAATATGACAACTACATTTATGATCAATGTATATGATGTCCAATAAAAGTTTTATAAATAACCTTTTTGTCGAAATTTTTCCGGCCCACAGCCGCTACAACACCACAAGTCATTAAAATCTTATATACTCTATCGAACTGTGTAAGTGCGTGTATAATCGCCAATAGTTCGTGCCCTCTCTAAAAAAAAAATTGTACCAGCTCCCATATGACAAAAATTCATTGATTGTAAATTGGTGAGATAATTTATATTTTTATGATATAATTTATTTTCTTTTCATTCTTTCTTCAGGCATAGATTGGTCATGGGAAGTTGCGTATGATCTCGTGCGTCTAACTCGCATACTGGGGCTCAAAGAGAATTTATAATTAGTCTTGTAATAAAAATATTATCGGCTATTACTTTCGGCCATTTTCCGTTTAATTGTCTCCGAGCTGGATCCAGGGTTTTGTGGATCTCGACCGGACGTGTTAGGGTACCGTAAATTTGTCGCTCTGGTCGAAGTGTTTTGATATTTTAATTTATGAGACATCTTTGTGTGGTTGAACTAGACCAGCACAATCATTATATATGGGTGTGGCCGCACACATTGTGGATAGAGAGATTTGATTTTCTGTTGACACACCCGTAATTTCTCGAAGTTGCTGTTCGTGTGTCTTCGACAATGGTGAGTGAATGGGATATTTACATTCTAGCTCTTTATTGATTAACCTTTCAGAGAATGTCAATACACAGGTGGATTCGGTCTTCCCGTAATCTAACTTTCTGGCTTCTTTTTATCTTAATTGTTTGATTTGATTAATCAATTTTGGACTTATGGTAAAGGTGTCTTCCCGTGTGTCTCGTGGGATGGATGCGACTATGTGTGCACCCACCAATAGTATTTGGGTAGGAAGATTTTTCTAGTATGCCGATGGTATTATGTACGGGTTAATTCATAGTTATATTTTATTTGACAATGATTTAATATTTTAGAGGTAAAAATAATTCGAAAAAATAATTCGAAAACCTACAAACTATTTTTCAATAAACTTATTAATTAACTAAAACCGGTTGTTGGAAATACTAATAAATTTGTCAATTAAAATAATTACAGTAAAATAATTACAATAATAATTCGAAAATGAAATTATAGAATACTTGATTTTAATTGGTTAATTCTATTTATTACCAATGACAATGACTCAAATTAATTCAAATTTTAATGTTCTAAAACAGTACTTTATCACTTCAAATTATTTTCTAAATATTATTGGTACCGTATTGATTAGTCTATAGGAAATCATAATATTCAATCGAACATAATTTCATTAATCTTTTTAAATAAATCGACAAAAGTCATTTAAAATTATTATGATGTTGAACTTGTTGCTAATCACCGACTTATTTTATTTAAAACTTATCCGGATCTAATTATATGCATCGTAAAACGCTACAATTATCATAATTCATTACTCTAAAGTTTCCTTATAAAGAATACCTTACCAATGTTTCCAAATCTAAAAAAGTTGTAATTATAACGATTCAAGCAAAATCAAATAGATCGATTAGAAAATTTTCATGTACAACAAATATTGGTTAAATATACTATCAAATGTCGTAATTTATGGTTACCGTACAATAAGAATTTGCCTCTATAAAAATATACTATAAAGTTTAACAATTTATTGAACTACACATACTTTTCTTCAATGAAAATTAATTTAAAGTATATTAATTTTTATCAATATGCTAACAAATATTGTTTTTCTTATTCTGTTAATGTCCAAATGGATATCTAACCACCTTAAAATCTTCGATAAAATTTTAATGAATTTCTATCATAGTAGTAATAAACACCACAAATCATCGACAAAAAGGATAAATCTACTCAATCCTTGAATTAATCTTCGATTCACCTAATATCTATCATTTTACCAGTAAAGATTGCATTAATAAGCTACATTTTACTGACAATAATTCCACATATAAACCTAAATTATTGATTTATCTACTTTACATTGGATTTAACCCCTAAAGTGACTGTAATTTAATGAATTACCACATTGAAATTTGTTTACATAAATCCTGCAATAGCTAGATTTATTAAAATGCAGTAAGAATCTTTAATGAATTTCTCTTCCACGCAATATTGGATGATTAATGAGTGCTGATATTCCAACAAATATTTTATTAAGACTCCTCAATCGTAACCAATTATTAAACTTTTCACCTTTATTTGGTAAATTACCGATCATTTCAAGTAAAACTCTACATTTATCTGTACATACTTGATACTTAACCATAATATCCTCATTAAAATTGATATATTACTGATCATTTCGTGTAAAACTTTATATTTATCTGTACATACTCAATATTTAGCCATAATTTATCCCTTAAAATTGATATATTACTGATCATTTCACGTAAAACTCTACATATATCTGTACATACTTGATATTTAACCATAATATCCTCATTAAAATTGATATATTACTGAGCATTTCATGTAAAACTATACATTTTTCTGCACATACTCAATATTTAGCGAAAATATCTACTTTAAATCGATATATTACTGATCATTTTCATTAAAAACCCCTATATTTATCGGCACAAACTCAATATTATCGAAAATATCTCACTTTAAAATTGATATATTACTGATAATTTTCATGTAAAACCTAACATTAAATGATTATTTCTACTCAATATTTACCTTTGATTAATTTCTTTTAACACTGTATGATATGAAATTACTCATACTGATATCCAAATTATTATTACGTCATAATTAATCGATTAAATTTCTCACTCAATATTTCCCTTAGTAACTTACTACATCTAAACTCGATATTCCAACTTGTAAAGCATACTAGATTTGATCAAAATTCCAATCCATAGCGATAAATCTAACCTTTCCATTATATCTAACACTCTGAAATATTCATATGTTGGAATACTCTCTCTAAAATTGATACAGTTCTCTTAAAAAGTTTACATACAAATTCTCAATAAATTCTTTAGTAATATCAATTGACATTCGATTAGATATAAAATTCATGAAAACTATATCGAGAATCCTAAATTTAAACTAAAATATTTAACAGGCTCTATATTATACTATACATGATAAATTAATATACTAGCTATTATTCAATACCTTATTACAAGTTTTAGTCTAATTAAATACAATTTCCATTATGATAAAAGACAAATAAATAGAGCCATTTAACGATGTATGTGATAAAAAATATTTAATCGAATACCAAAAGTTGATAACTAACTCTTAAATAACCAAAGACGTAGTATTTTCAAATTGAATACTAAAATTAATTCTGAAATATAATTTCTTAATAGTTTTAATGTCCAAAATTTTGGTTCATTTAATTTTCTTAATCAAATTTTCCCTCTAAAAAATTACACAAATTTCTAAATAAGTATTATTTGCTTACATGCACCCATAAAATTATTTAAAATCTGTACACTTATTGTTATCAACCTAGATCAGCTTTTATTTATTTGAAATAATATAGTTGAAAGTAATCATTTTGATGGATCATTTTGATAATTTATTTTGTTTTAGTTTTGTTTTGTTTTAGTCGTAGGCGTGTTGGGCGATGATGAAAGCTGATGGGCGATGATGGGCGATGATGGGCGATGATGGGCGATGATGGGCGATGATGGGAGCTGATCGGTGTTGATCGGTGATCGTTGGTTGGTGTGTGTGTGAACGGTTTAAGAACAGAAGGTTCTAGAAGGTAGGTGTGTGGAAGTTTCTAGAGGGTAGGTGTGTTGGTCCACAACTGAGGGACATAATTAACAGTTAGGTAATAGGTGTGTTGGTTCACGTGACATAATAAGTGTTAGGTAACAAGTGTGTCTCCGGGTAGTGACTGACCAATGGTCACGTGACATAATAAGGGTAGGCAATAAGCGTGTGATTGACCAGTGGCCATGTGACATGATAAGAGTTACGTAATAAGTGTATGATTGGCCAGTGACATAATCATGAGGTCAGTGAACAAAGGTCAGTTACTAGGTAGCAACTGAGTAGACAGAGGTCAGATATTGTGTTATGATTACGTAAGTCAAAGGGGGTTGTATCTGACGTGCTCACATCCTACAGTAGATAGATATGTCACCGCTAGACCATGTCACCGCTGGACCACATACCCCCACCCCCCGGGAAAAAATTTTTTCGCGCTAAGTCCAAAGGTACAAATTTTTTAAAAATACAAAAATTTTTTAAACAAAGACAATGACTCATTCAAGGTCATTGAAACAAAGACCATGACTCATCAAAAATTTTAAACAAAGACCATGAATCATTCAAGGTCATAGGATGACTCGTCATATATTTTCAAGGTCATTGGATGACTCATCATATATTTTCAAGGTCATTGGGTGACTCATCATATTTTTTCAAGGTCATTGGGTGACTCATCAAAATTTTAAAACAAAGACCATGACTCATTCAAGGTCATAGGATGACTCATCATATTTTTTCAAGGTCATTGAAACAATGACCATGACTCATACAAATTTTTTTTTCCAAAAATTTTTCTATGTTGAAAAGTACACGATTTCCTATGTCACCGCTGGACCAAAAAAAATAGAATATTTTTCGAAATTTTTTCAAAATTTTTTCTATGTTGAAAAGTACAAATTTTTTCAAGGTCATTTAAAAGTAGGTCAAGGTCATTCAAAAAAATTTTTTTTTCCCAAAAATTTTTATATGTTTAAAAGTACATATATTTTCAAGGTCATTCAAAAATTTTTTCAAAAATTTTTCTATGTTTAAAAGTACACGATTTCCTATGTCACCGCTGGACCAAAAAAGATAGAATATTTTTCGAAATTTTTTCAAAATTTTTTCTATGTTGAAAAGTACATATATTTTTCAAGGTCACGGATTTTTTAATCATTTTTTAATTATAATATATCTACTTACTTTTATAAGTAGTATACATTTTGTAAATTTAATTTTATTATTATCTTATAAAATATTATTACTTTTAAAAATATTATTATTTTTATTATTGTACTACTTACTTTTATATGTAGTATATATATATATATATATATATATATTTTTAATTATTATTTAATTATTATTATTATTACTATTATTGCAATGATTATTTTTATTATTGTACTACTTACTTTTATAAGTAGTATATATATTTTTTAATTAATATTTTTATTATTATTATTACTATTATTATTATTACTATTATTATTATTATTATTATTACTATTATTATTTTTATTACTATTATTATTATTATTATTATTACTATTATTATTATTATTATTACTATTATTATTATTATTATTATTATTATTATTATTACTATTTTTATTACTATTATTATTATTATTATTATTAATATTATTATTATTATTATTATTATTATTATTATTATTATTACTATTATTACTTATAAAAATTTTATTATTACTTATAAAAACTTTAATTATTATTATTATTATTTATTTTATTATTAATATGCTTATTACTTATAAAAATTTTATTTATACTTATAAAAACTTTAATTATTATTATTAATACTTTTAAAAACTTTTATTAATATTATTATTATTATTATTATTATTATTATTATTATTATTATTAATATTATTATTACTTTTTATTATTATTATTACTTTTTATTATTATTATTACTTATAAATTTGTAAATTTTATTCTATTTTATTATTATTTTTTATAAATATTATTATTATTATTTTTATTATTATTATAATTAATATTTTTATTATTATTATTAATATTATTATTAATATTATTATTATTATTATTATTAAATAGGTCAAGGTCATTCAAAATTTCTCAAGGTCATATTATTTTAAACATTTTTAAATTTTAAAATTCGTTTTTAAAATATTCGTTGAAGAGGAAAAAACATTCATTGAATAAGGAAAACATTAATTGAAGAGAGAAAATATTCATTAAAGATGAAAGCAATCATTAAAGTGAGAAAATATGAATTGAAGCTAACAAATATTCAGTGAATCGAGAATTGCTTATAATAAATTAGTCGGTAAAATTTCTCAATGATGAGATGAAATATCAATTAAATATTGTGAAATACTTGAAATAAATGGTCTGAATTATTCAATGATCAACAAATATACATAAACGATGAAAATATTTACTGAAAATCAATTGTACTTTAAGAGTGTATTAATTACTATTATATTAAATTAAAAATTATTAACAATTGAGTAGATTTCATCGGTTAATTATATTTAAATAGGGATATATATTTTTGATGGATACTTATGCGCGGAAGAATAGTTATTAAAAACAATAACCGTGCGCGTAAGGAGTAGAGTCGGTTAAACATAGGTTTCTAAAGAAATTTTACCTTGTAGGTTTTCAAAAAATATGTATATTATTGGTGTAGTTGGGGGGAAATGTTATTTCAATGGAAATGATTGGTTAAGAGTAAATTTTATGATATTTTAAGGAAATAATCGATTAAGAACAAGTTTGTTGTCATTTTTAAGGGGTTGAGTTGGTTGAATATCTGTGTTCAAAGGGTAAATATTTTCTAAATGGAAAATATAGATGAGGAATTTATAATATTTTTAGGGGATTTGTTCAGATAGATATCAATATGTGTGTAAATCTTTTGAGAGAGTGGAAATATTGTCAATTAAAGAGAAATGATTTGTTAAGAAGAGAATTTATGATCTTTTAAGGAGAAATGATTGGTCAAGAGAGGAATTTTATTTTAAGGGAATTTCAAGAAATTTATTCGGTTGAATATCGATATAAGTCGGTGATTTTTATGAAAATAATGAATATAGCTGGGATTATTGTCATTTAAAGAGAAATGATTGGTTGAGAGTAAATTTTATATTATTTTAGGGGAAAACGATAGGTCAAGAGGGGGAATCTTACTTTTAGGGTGATTTATTCGGTTGGATATCAATGTCAAAAGATGGATACTTAGTGAAATCGATACATTTTCATTGACTAAAGGGTTATCAAAATATAACAATAAGATTTTGGTTAATTTTAATGATATTATTGGAATCTGAATAAAATATACGATACGTGTTCAGTTCTAAGAAATTTTTCGATTCATGCATTCAAGTATTTATTTGATTTTATTATTATATTTGTAATTTAATTAAAAACTAAAATTGATTAGTATTTAAAAAATTTATGTTACCCATTACTTATGTTGTTATTGACAATTTTCTGAATAATTTAAATATTTACGATTATTTCCAGGAATGAAGAGAAATTGTACGATTAAAAACTATGAGCTGTTGATAAAATACATTAATTTTTATTCAACAAGTACCTAGAACAATTACCTAACAATCTTAAAATTTTTGAAAATCTAACAAATTTTTTCAATTATTTTACAACTTAGTTAACTTAATTAACTGATAAGTACTAGTTTCTTTACGATTTGCTACTGTGTTGAAACTTTTTTTTTTTTTTTAAAAATTCTTATTCAAAGTACTAACAAATTTTATTAAAGATCTATCAAGACTTGTCAAAAATTATAAAACTTTGGTAATTTTAATAAGTATTACTCAATAACTACTATTTTCTTACCAATTTGCTGAAGGTCTTATTTTAAGGTCTCAAATTTAACAACTTTCTCACAACTTTAATCAAATTCTAATCCCACGATAATCATAAATTACGTGTATTTTCTTAAAAAATGTCCATAGTTTTTCTTATATCGGTAAAACAAACACACATATTTCAATAAAAAAAACACGTGTGTATCGTAAATTATATACATTTTTCTTAACAATCTCAAACTTTACATAAATATTGAACTACTTTTATCATTTAACATATACACATTATTAGCCATAAAATATAAATATTTCATAAATTGTTGAAAAATAACACATATTTTCATTAAAGTTTTTCCATAAACACTGTAACATATCGATGGTTTAACACACACATTTGAGCCATAATTAGTTTTGATATTTATTTGCACATATTTTCTTAAAAATATAGAATTTTTCTTTAACTTTTTACAAACATTTACAATTGTTCTATCCCTGTATACTATGAACCACAATTGAACAAACTTTTTCTATTCAATATTAATTTTATATACTTTGTTGAATATTTATATAAAATAATAATGAAAATTATAATTAATAAAAACTTGTAATATTAATAATAATAATAAAAATAACAATAATAATAATAATAAAAATAATAATAATAATAAAAATAATAATAATAATAATAATAATAATACTAATAAAATAAAAATTAAAGAACATTAAAACACTACTTATAAAAAATAAGTAGTATATTAAAATTAAAAATGTTTAAAAATACTATGACATTGACCTACTTTTAAATGACCTTGAAATAATATTATGACTCATCCAATGACCTTGAAAATAATAATAATAATAAATATTAAAACATTACTTATAAAAATAAGTAGTAAATTTATATAAAAATGACTAAAAATATTATGACTTTGAGAAAATTATAATAA
>CM039681.1:1928707-2018707 GCA_022537955.1 Schmidtea mediterranea | reverse complement strand
GAATTGTGGGCTCCAAAATTGATTGAATTGATTCCTTCTTCTTCCCATTATAGTTCAAGTTGTAATGAAAAACTTTTAAAGCTCAAACAATGGAAATTGTCTGGTGAAATTGACAGAATCCACAATCTTATACTACCAAATCCGACCAACTGAAATTTCTTACTAGTTTAGATGAAAAAATTAATAACATAGAAATCGACAATGATGTAGATGATTTGGTTAAAGCAAAGAGAATGCTTTATTTTATTATTAGGGACAAAAAACGATTTCTAAATAAAGATAATTTTAACTATCGCATACCCTTCAATTGTAGAAAAATTTGTACAATAAAAATGAGTGATTTTATAACTAAGCTTATTCAATCAAATGAACTTTTTGAAGAGCGAGAAGCAGTTGTAGACAATAATATAGACGTATCTCCTAATGAAAACTTAAATATCTTAAAATTGGAACCTGTCAATCCCACTCCTGACACAGTTATAGTTGGTCAGATGAATACTTTCACAACAGACATTACCGAAACTGAGCCAGTTACTATAGATAAACCACTAAAAAAAATAACATCAAAACAAGCTGTAAAACCCAAGGCACAAAAATCTAAATGAAGGGAAGTGCCTGCATCAGTTTCAATATCTGTTCCAATCTCCGAAGATAGCACTATGCAGATAGCACTATAATTAATTACTTTTTCCCTGAACGCGACCCCAAAATCTGGTTTACCGATGATGATATTGACTATTATCTTGAGAGTCACATCGGTAATCCAAACTTTGCACAGGTCAAATGTTTTATCGTCGAAATTTTAAGTTCGAATTGCAAAGACGAAATATTTCCAATGCAAGATAATCTTTTTAAAGCGCAAATAATATTATGCCCTCTTAACATCAATGAATCTCATTGGATCCTTTTTGTTTAATGTAAATTGACTAAAATTTCCTATTTTGTTGACCAAATTTTCCGTAAACGGCATAACCTTATTAATAAGTCAAGTGCACTTAAAATCACGATGGCTTTAAATAATCTTTTTGATCTCAAAGCTGCTGTAACCTTTCACCCCAATGATAACCTTGTTTACCAGGATAATAATTACGATTGTGGACCTTACATCTGCGCGAACATTTCCCAATAATTTTATTGAAACAATACGTAAAAATGTCCATCGATTCCAAACTACTAAATTTCAGAATCCACCAAAAGTCTCTGGGGTGGTATAACGACATTGCCTATTTTTAAACGCTTCCAAAATAAAACAAGACCACCAAAAGTAGCACTTCCTTATAAAGTTTCTCTCCAAAATGAGAATTCCTGTGTACCTTCTTTAATAAAAGAATGGTTTAGTAATAAAAATTATATAACCGTATTGTCTCCTGAATTGACGTTGAATCTTATTGCACATAATAATCAATTTATAAGAGAAAACGTCACATTTAGGCAATTTACGAGAGTAAAGTATGTAATTGCTGTCATTCCAAACAACCCACACTGGTGTCTGTATATATTTTCCCCTGTATTCGAGCGCAGCTACATCTTAAACTTTCAAGGCAGAGTCTTAAATGAGAGACTTGTCAGTATTTGTGAAAGCATGACTGATTATCTGAATAAATTCTTCATTTCTACTGCGAAAGTCAATTTTATTGTTAATCATAACCAGACTCACTTCTCGTTTAGATCGGAAGATCCACATTTTTTTGCTTCTGCGTTTATTGAATTTCTCGAGAGATTCTTCTTTGGTAATATCCTTTCATTTACTAAAATCAATGAAACTTTAAAATCATTTAAACTACAAATAACAAATGAGATCTGTATAAATTTAAATTTAATTAATTTTTCAATTAATGATGAAATTATCACAAAATATTTAAAAAATTTAAATTTACCCAGCAATTTTATATTCCTAAATTCAGCAATGTGCACTGCTATTATGGATGATTGCACTCGCTATTTAGATGATTTTTTAAACTATGATAATATTATCAAAGCACAAGTTATATTCGCCATTGTAGCACCTCCAAAATTTCGTGAAATTCTTTTTATCATAGACTACAACACTGATGAATATTACCTTTTAAACCCAACAACTCTTTTAGGAAATGATAATTATTTGTCTGTTGTAAGATTCTAAGAAATAAAATTAATGAAATTAGAGAATCACCTAATCGTGTATTAAATCTTGGTGAATGCCCACATGATATTCGTGGTTCAGGTTTAGTAAGCAAAATTCTGTTTTGTTCTTACATGTCAAATTATGCCAATGATTTGCCTTTAGTTGGTTTGAATTTAAGACAAATTGGTAATGTGGTAAGCTCCTTCCTTCCAATAGTTAGTGAAATAAAAAAAGTTAAATCCTTAGTAAATAATATAATTAATGAAAATCATAAAGAAAGTGAAAATTTAAAAGAACGTAAAAATAAAATTGATCAACTTTTAATAAAAGTATTTAAAATGAATGTTGATGAAATTGTCGATGTAATTTTGGATCAAATTTCTATTAAAACCGTGCCAACACACAAACCTTACTTGGGCAATATAGAAAGAGTAGAATCTCAAATTAATAAAAGTAATTTAATTAAAAATTTCAACAGTGACATGAAAACCACTGTAAACACGATCATTAATGATGTAGATGTGGATGTTAGACCTAAATATGAAAACATTATAACGAATTTTGAGCACAAAATTCCTTTCGACCGAACTTGGGATAAGGTGTTTAAATTTTGTAATCGTTCTGATAAAAAACTTAAACTTAAATATTTATCGAATTCTGAGGTATTATTTGAGCTCAAGAAAGCTGACAACACAAGTCCTGGTGTTGATGGTATAAAATATCGAGACCTGGTGATGCTGGATCCCGAGGGTAAACTACTAACTTTTTTATTTAATAAAATTATTTCTAAAAAGGTTATACCAGATAAATGTAAATCCTTTAAAACGTTGCTAATTCCAAAACCCGGTAAAGGTGATAAATATGATAGTGTGTCATCTTGGCGTCCAATTGCACTACTTTCAGTTATCTACAAACTGTTTGCCTCTTGTTTGGCTAATCGTTTAACATTTTGGATAAATAAGAACAATCTGTTGCATATCGGTCAGAAAGGTGGCTCTAGACACGCTGGATGTGTGGAACACAATTCAATTCTTTCGTCAGCTTTAGAGAACTCTAAATATAGCAAGAACTCTCAACTTGCTATTGCTTGGCTTGACATTAAGGATGCTTTTGGGAGTGTTCCTCATGCCTACATGTGGTCTTTACTTCGATTTGTTGGGGTTGACGAGGAATTTGTGACCATTCTTGAGAGGATGTATTCCGATACAAGTACTTTCTATAGTTGTGGTCCTATCTTGACTCCAAATATTGCAATCAGACAAGGTGTTAAGCAAGGATGTCCTATCTCTATGATATTGTTTGCTTTAGCAATTAATCCAGTTCTTGAAGCGGTATCCCGATCTAAATGTGAACCATTTATGATTGGTGAATCTGCAGTTAAAATCCTTTCGTACGCTGATGACATTGCTCTTGTATCAAAGTCTGCTTACGACTTACAAAGAGTAACAAACATTGCTGTTGCAATTGCATCTGAAATTGGCTTTGAATACCGTCCTGAAAAATGCGGTCATATCGAACTTCCTCTTATCGAAACAGAAAGTCAAATTCTTATAAATGACATTAAAATTAAAAGATTAGCTTCAAGTGAATTCTACCAATATCTTGGATTGCTTGTGGGTGAAGAAACCGATCAGAGTCCATATGACATTCTTAAGAAAGTTGTTTCTGATACTAGGAAAATTGCTGACTCTGACTTACTTGGATGGCAAAAACTGAAAACGTACAAAATCTTTTTACATTCTCGTCTAGTATTTCCTTTTAGAACACGAGAGATTAAAACAAGTGCACTAGCAAAATCCAATGCCAACAATAATCTGACTGTAAACATCACTAGCCAATTAAGAAATTGTTTTAGGAAAATAATGTCTTTGCCTAACCACTCTGAAGTATGTTATTTTTATAATTCAACTGAAAACGGAGGAGCAAACTACTTGACGAATACCACACACAGACAATAATAGACTTTTTCCGACTTTTTACTTCTAGTTGTGAATTTGTAGCTGGTCCGCGACTTGGTATTATCAATCCGACTTTGCAAGAAACGTTTGATTGGATCAATGGGAAAGAGCCAAAACCTCGGCATTCTGGTAAGAAAACTCGTTTTCAGCGAGCTAGAATTGCGATTGCTTTTTTTTAAGAAAGAACATGATATTAATATTATATTTATTGTCACCAAAGGTCAACCTTCACTCTTCATTACATCAGAAAAACGTGGGACATTTATTCTTACTCCTGATTTGTGTAAAACTACTTCAAAAGTCTTGCACATGGCTCTCTGTAACTTGTATCTTTCGAAATGGGAAAAAGGCTGCACTTCAAATTTCATTGCTCAGCCATTAAACTTTCACCAAAAATTAATAAAGCTATTTATCGAAGTGACAGTTCTGAGTTTGCTTGGCACTTTATCCATCGTGCTCGTACAAATACTTTGTCCATCAATGCAAAACCACATAATAAAGGTAATAAAAGACTGTGTCGATTATGTCACACTGAAGACGAAACAATGTTGCATATTATTCAATCTTGTAAAATCTATTTGACTCTTGGTTCTGAGAGGCACAATGATTGTCTTGATCTGATTTCGTCTCACTTGTAGAAAAATTCAAATTTGATTGTTGTTGTTGACCATGTATGTTCACTTGTTCCGGAATCGAAAGAGCGAGTAGATTTAATGATCACTGACATGGTGCGGAAATAAATATTTTTAGTTGACATGAAATGTCCATGTGATACAATTAATAATTTTGCACTAGTAGATCTTCTTAATTTACAAAAATACGATTCGTTGAAAATGCAAATACAAGATGCCAAACCTGACTTCAAAGTGGAGCTTGATACTTGTATCATCGACTCTTTAGGTTCCTTTCCTCCAAAGACTCCTGAATTACTTTTAAAGATTCGAGTTGATCGAACTCACCTGAAAGGTTTATTAAAAGATTGTGCGCTAAGCAATATTTCACATTCTGTTAGACGGTGGCAATAGCACAAGACGGGTATTTTGGTAAATCTTGAAAAATTTTGATTTAATTAATGTTTGAGTTAAAATTGCCATTTGACTCGTGTATGTGATTTATTGTGTTGATTAATGAATTCCACCCTCTTCCAAGTAAAGGTTTAACTTTGCATAAAATTAAACTCTCTGTCTACACTTAGTAGCAAATTAATCTAGAATGAAGAAGCCTGATGGTATTTTTCCCAAATCTGCTGAAAACTTAGTTCTGAAGGATGGAAATAAAAGCAGATAAAGATTAAATATTCGATAAAGAAATGGACCTCAACAATCAATGTCAATTATCAATAATGAATCTGGGCAGATGTCAGAAGGCGATAATCAAATGCTAAATTCCAATGACCGAATCTACTTTGATGTCTTAGATTTGTGATCAGCTTCCACTACAAAGGTGCTGAATCAAAAGCCAATGGAGATTCAATGCCGGATGAAAATGCCGATGAAAGAGAATCAGAGCCGAGGACAATTTAGAGAAAATTCGATTGCAACTGCGTCAAGAGTTCCTCAACAATAAGATGAAATATCGAAACTCAATTGGATCTTTTGCTTTTGGAGAGTCTCAGAACGGCAAGCTCCATGTAGAGCTATGTCCGATATGAAAAATTCAAAATTGTTATATTAATAAATTTTTATATGAGTGATTTTGGTAAGTCTACGACTTAGTCGTAGACGTAGTTGTATGCGTGTTGGGCGATGATGGGCGATGATGGGTACTGATGGGAGCTGATGGGTACTGATGGGAGCTGATGGGTACTGATGGGAGCTGATGGGTACTGATGGGAGCTGATGGGCGATGATGGGTGCGGATCGGTGCGGATCTGTGCGGATCGTTGATCGTTGGTTGGTGTGTGTGTGTGAAATGTTTAAGAAGGTAGGTGTGTGGAAGGTTCTAGAAGGTAGGTGTGTGGAGGTTGGTAGGTGTGTGGAAGATTCTAGAAGGTAGTGTGTTGGTCCACAACTACGTGACATAATAACAGTTAGGTAACTAGTCTCCGAGTAGTGACCAGTGACATAATAAGTGTGTACTGACCAGTGGTCAAGTGACGTAATCATGAGGTTACTGACCAAAGGTCAATTACTAGGTAGCAACTAGTGGACAGAGGTCAATCTCCAGGTAGCAACAGCGCGTGCAGAGGTCAAATGTTACGTAACTATTACGAAAGCTAAGGGGGTTGTATCTGACGGGCTCACATCCTACTACTGGAAAAAAATATTTTATGATGATTATTCATAATGGTGGATTAAGAATTAATACTAATGAATTACTTGTTAATAAAAAAATAAAAACAGAATATAAATTTCTCTGAAAAAGAAATAGGGGATCTTAAAATAGAATATATAGGAAAAACTATTATTTATGATTTTATTTTTGTAAAAGCAAAAGTAAGTTTTAAAAAATATTGGATATGTTGTAGAATTAATGGTGGGAATACATAAAGAGTTAAATGTTGGAAAAACCTATGAAAAAATAATGAAAAAAATCTAATAAAAATGAATGAAATTTCAGAAGATGATATTTATCCAGTTTTCGTTGAGATGAACCTATTGAATCTAAAGTAAATAATCAAATAAATAAATCTAATCTAATGCTTTGTAATTATTTTTATCTGAAACATTTTCAATAGGATTCACAGCACGAAATGAAAAGATTTATCGTGAAGTATGTCAAGAATTACCGATGGGAATAAATAAACTTTATTTATATCAGCAAAAAGCATTAGCAGATGGGATTTTAACATCGAATGAAATCGAAGAATCAAATGAAATAATACAAGAAATAAATCATAATATTGATAAAATAAAATTATTTAATAATAAAAATAATGAAAAACAAATAAAAAAAGAATTAATTAAAGAATTGAATGAAGAATATAAATGACGAATCAAAAATATTTCTTAAATTTCTTCATTAAAAATAGATGTCAAATTCGCTAGAATTATTTGTTAAAGAAACTAATTTAATATGTGCAGAATAATCTAGAAATATGATTAAACAAACAAAATATCGAAAATATATCCAATTCCTTGAGATTAAAGCTAAAGATGGTAAATTGACGCAAAAGAAATATGTGAGAAAATAGGAATAGAAATCTCTGGTTTTCCAAAACTACGAAAAGAATTAAATCTCCCATCACCATACCGAACAGAAACTAAAAAAAATTGTTAAGAAACCTAATCAACCTAAAGAAGTTTTAAAACCTCATTTAGATAATGTTGAAGAACTTCATTGCTCGAAATGTTCTAAACATTTCAAATCATCTAGAACATTAAATAAACATAAGTGTAAAGATTTGTTTGCATCTGGTTATGCTCCTCAAAATGATCAAAATACTCAAAATTATCCAAAATATGATTTGGTTCAAGATAATATAATGATCAAAATTATAATTCGGGACAAAATTATAATGCAGTCTTAAATTATAATTATGATCAAAACTCGGAAATTATTGAAGGTTTTGTTTCCGAGACCAATTAAAAAAGTAATAGAAAGAAATCCCTATCATTAGCGATACAATTAGGAAAAGAAGTGCTGACATAATTTTAATATTTTTATTTAAATACATTATTTTAGATATTAAATCCAATATCATATATGATAAAAAGCCTCTTCATAGTTTTGAGTTTTAAGTGATTCCATTTTAAATATAAAAAAGAAAGAAAAAAAACATATTACTAAAATTTATTTCTTAAAAATTAAAGTCAAAAAAGCATAAAATGATTAATAATAAATTCTTTTGTAAGTATTGTAATAATTGGTACAAAGCTAGTTATTACAATTTCCATTTATTAACTAAAATCCATAAAAGAAATCTTGAGATGGGCACTAAATTTGTTACATTCCAACAAGAAAAAGAATAGAAAAAAAAATAATGAATTCATATTCAAGTTTCCATTTTTAACTCAGGAATCTTGTATGAATCAAGCAGGGACAAGATTTATTTCATCTCAACCAACTCAAGATTTAAAAAAAACAGAAGTTATATAATAAAATAAGCAGTAAATATTTTACATATTTTAAAAATGCACCAATAAAGGTCTACCTAGGAATAAAAGTATTGTATAGGAAAGCTTGCCCGATTCAATTCGAAGTTGTGAAAAAACCTAAAAAACAGACAAATGAAAAAAAGAAAAAATCATAACTTATAATTAGAAGAGGGGATTTAATTAAAAGTTAAAGATGGAGAAAAAAAAATTAAGGATTGAAAGAATAAAAAGAGAACGGGAAGAAGAAAAAAAATAGAAAATAATTATGAAACAATCAAAATGTATTTCACATCCCCAGTTTCTGTGATTGTGAAGAAAGACTAAATTCCTACTGAAAGTTTATCAATTATTGAGCATTTAACAAATAGAATATATAATGAACAACTACAACGAAGTGGTTGGATATTGACAGAATTACAAGTAGTAGTTTGACTATTTGTCAATTTAGATCACCACTTAGTGGAACATATATAAAGCACATCTTTAAAACTAACGTCATTTTGAATATACAAAATAAGAATGATAATAAATGTTTCTTATATTCTATATTGACATATTTGCACCCGGTAATTACAACTGAACATCCGATTAATCCCGGGAAATACAAAAATATGAAGGGGAATTAAACCTGGATGGTATTAATTTCCCAATAGATTTGAATGGGATTAAAAAATTCGCTAAGCAGAATAGCGATAAAGTAAAATTCAATGTATTTAGTATAAATGATAAAAAGAAACTTGAAATAATTTATAGGGATCATTTAGATCATAAAGGATGTAATTTATTATTGTACAAAGATCATTATGTCCTTTGTAAACATTTTGGTGTGTTTTTAAGAAATAGTAAGATAGATGTATGCTGTCCTTGTCTTAACTGTTTCGCGTTCTTTAAAGCAGAGAAATCGTCTTTCCCTCATGACCCATATCATAAATTTAAAAACTTTAATTTTAAAAACAAAGTCCCCTTTGTATGTTATTCAGATTTCGATGCTTAGAATAAGGTTGAAGAATATCACGATATAAAAGGGTAACAAATAGGATATTGCTTTACCATTTATATTAAAAGCAATTATCCTAATTTGTTAGAAGGTCGACATTAGTGTATAAAGGGGAAGATGGAGCATTTAAATTTGCTGAAACAATAGAGGAATTATCAGAGGAATTAAAGATAAAATTAAAGACAAATTAACCGATAGATGTTAATGAATCAATACAAAAGGAATATGATAATTGTAAGCTGTGTTTCTATTATAATAAAGAATTAGTGAATGATAAAGTAATAGATCATGACCATTACTTAGAAAAAGAAAATTATGGAGGAGCATCGCATGCTGATTGTAATTTAAAAGCAAAAAATAACTTTGTTCTAATTTATTTTCACAATGGAACTGGTTATGATAATCATTTGATTTGCCTCCCATTAGCTCCAAATATCACGCAAATCATACCAAGTACAGATGAGAAATATATTTCATTTAGTGTTGGATCTTTAAGGTTTTTAGATTCGTATAAGATGATGCCTTTACCACTTGAGTACTTAGCATCGATTTTAAAACCGGAAGATCTTAAAATCTTTCATAAATTCTATCCTTCATTTAATTTAAAGATTCGTAAAGGAATATTTCCTTATGAATATATAAGTGGAGAGAATTATGAAGATATAGAACAGAAATTATCAGAAATCTCGAAATTTTATAATCATCAGAAAATGAGTGAATTATCAGAAGTAGATTATACGTACGCCCAGGAATCATGGGAATTATTAGATTGTAAGAATATGGAAGAGTATACAATCCATTACTTGAACATGTACATATTCTTATTAGCCGATGTTTTCGAGAATTTTAGAAATGTTTGTCTTGAAAACTTCGATATTGACCCATGTAACTCTACTCCTTATCAGGATAAACTTTGGGTGAGTCGAATGAAATCCACTCTAGTTAAATTAAAGCATTTCCAGAAAAAATCATACGACCAGTTATTAATAATCGAAAAGGGAGTTCGAGGAGGATTCTCAGGAGTCCTTGGGGATCGATTGGTGGAGGTGGATGAAAAGGAAGGAAATCCACTTTACTATTTCGACGCCAATTCATTATATCCGACGGCAATGGTGGATGAACTCCCCACAGGGGAAATGAGATTTTGCAAATATAATAAATATACCAAGACAATATTGAATCATCCAATAAGGTAAATTTATATTGTGGATCTCAAGTACGCTGAAGAACTCCACGAAAAGAATCAACATTTAATTTTTTGTCCCAGGAAAGTTTAAGTACCAGAATCTTCATTATGAGAATAGCAGAAAAACAATAATCATCATGGGAATAAAACCACTGAAAAATTGATTAGGTCCAAAGATGATTTAAAGGAATATGTCATTGAAAAAGTCATACATTGAAATCAATATGAAAAAGAGAACAGAAGCAAAATCTAGGGGTGATAAATTACTGAACAATGCATTTTACGGAAAGACCTTCAAAATGTTAGGAATAGGCAATCGATAGAGATTGTTGGAACAAAAGAAAAATTAAAGGGTATAGCAGGCAAAAGCTGGTTATCAGAGAATGAAAATCTTCTCTGAAGAATGTGCTGCTGTACATTTTAAAAAGAATACAACAAAGCTCGATAAATTCAACTATATAGGATTCGTAATTTTGGAATTATCGAAACTTTATATGTATAAATTTATATATGACGTTTTATATAAAACATACAAAGATAATTACCGAATAAATTTCGGGGAGAGCGATTCAATAATCCTCGAATTGTTGAATCATGAAAAAATCTTGAAAATAAATGATCATATCCATGAGACAAAGCTTGGATATTTTAAAGATGAGATGGGATCAAAATGTACATCTTGAACATTAAGGATTTAAGCACAAATAACTCTATACTACATAAAAGAGTTAAAGGTACACAAAAACCGCTTCTAAGAACATTGGATATGTTTGCTAGGTTCCTCAATGAATTCAATCGGTTTATGGATGATTCGATCAAAGAACCATAAAATAAATCTTGATTATTTTGAACGGAAAGGGTTAATTAGTTATGATGATAAAACATACATTTTTTCAGATGGTATAACAACCCTTCCACTAAATAACCATCGAAAAAAAATATATTGAAGAAATAAAAAAGAAGAATCAAGAATATTCTGATGAAGAATTATCTAAAAGAGATATAGAAGTATTAAAATCATTAGTTTAGTTTTTATTTAGAAGATGTAAAAAGATGTACAAAAAAATTCTTAGGGATGACATTAATAACATTAGAGCATTTCTTTTCTTAATTTTCTCGTTTCATCAGATTTCGTCAGATTTTTTATCGAGCATTTTATTCATTTTACAAGTAGTATAAAAAAGGCAGACCACACGCTTTCGGGGGCCTACATTCACTAATAACACCAATCAAAACCAATTAGTCTGCTGGGCCAAGACACGATTTTGTTTAAATGAATCGGTAACACGCACGCAAATACAACATGCAGATTTAAAATCAGACCCATAAAACATCAACTAACTATGCTAAAATATGAGAGAGAAACAATTAAATATAAAATAAAGAAACACAAAAGTAAATTAAAATAATAACAAAGTGCAACAAGATCCGCACGAAATAAACATAGAAATAAAATGAGAACACGAAAATTTGACCGAAATTTGACAATTTACCAAAAAAGCGAAAGTCCATGAAAATGAAACTAAAATTAAATAATTTGAATTGAAAACAATTCAATTAAAAAATCAAAAATAAAATTGTCAAATAAAATTACAAAAATAATAAAATTAAGATTAGAATATACTAGAAAATCACAAGGTCAAATTTTGTTTTACTACATCAAATTTAACACGCAAGGTTAGGATCTTACAATAGGTATATATACCGATTCATTTTCACATAATTTTAATCAGTTTTAAAAACTTGACTCAGAACTGAACAGAACAATTTTTTAATGTATGAGCTCTGTTTGGGCGTCAGCGTGGGGAAAGGGTTATAATGTCGTAATGAATGATGAATATGCAACATGAATTGTCATCTACTATTATATTTCAATAAACGTTCTTATAATAAAACATTTTTGTCGACATTTTTCCGGCCCACAGCCGACATATCACAGCAAGAAAATAAACTAGACATACCCCCATCGAATTGTGTAAGTGCGGTGTAAGTCCGTCAATAATTCGTGCTCGTGAAGCCTACGGCGTGAGAACGCAGTAGCTGAAACGTAAATAATTATTCCGTGTAGGGGAAATGGGTTGAAGAGGGAATAGTCTTTTGGTTATTTCATCATCACTCAATTCCTATAAATTCGACCTAAAATTATAATGACAAAACGGCTCAAAATCATAACACTGAGTAGTCCAGTGGGCACTCATAAATTCCTAACATTGGCATAATTATATCCTAGGATCAATTAAGGGAAGGTGATGGGGAATTCGATGACAAAAAATCGTTGCTATAACTTTTAAAAAAATTAAAAATAAAAGATTTTTTGTGAAACTCAATTTCAACTCTCCATGACTTTTTTGAAATTAAAATGAAAAGAAAGAAATATTTTAAACGAGTGTAATTTTCAGCTCCTTAACAAGTTTGCAATAGAATGCCATGAATTCCTAATACGACTAAAATCCCATTCTCTAAACTCATCATATCGAACCCCAACTCACAAATAATAATACTCGCGAATATATGAATAAATAAGTTATTTAGAAATCGTAACTATCATTATGTAACAGGTGATTGAAAGAGCGGTTCCATTGTGAGACCAACAAAATGAAATTTATGGTGAAATTTAACCTTTATTAAATTGCTTGTACAGGTCGATTTAGGTCCTACGAGATGGCCATCGAAATAGAAAGGATTGAAGGACGGAATCCGCTTGAGGCACGCCAGGATCAATTTGAGATGGGTGGTTTAGGAGCGAATGACCCATCGTGGGCATAGTAAATAATTTCTTATCGAAACACTAATTTCATCTCCAAGGTAAATCCGTAAGAATAATATCCACGTGGGAAGTGACAACGCCATGACAAACTATTAAATTAACGGTAATTAAATACAAAATTAAATTACCACTAGCAAAAAATAACTTATAATAACTTGAACATCAGTGAATACCATCCCAAAACTGATCGAAATGAGGGGCCCATAATAGGACTCTTCCTCGAAAAATCGGAAATTATTAGACAAGGAGAGATTTCGCATAAATATAATGTCTAGAAAGTTATCACAACCGGATTGACTAGAAATGAACAAATCCATAGGAATATAAGAACCAAATTACTGAGGAAGGAAAATTATCCTGAAATCAATCGATTAAACTTGAACTATAAATGAAAATCCCTCACCAATCCAGAGATAACAGCACACAGACACGTGACCTCGAGAAATGGCGAGTGTACTGACCGAGAATTTCAACTTTCCTGTCCTCGATGTGCGCATCTCCACATATATATGATGGATGTGCTTGACTAGTGTAGCAATACAAAAATGAATAATAAATCGCAGTATCGAATTACATCAAATAGAGAGAAGGGCTCGCGATATCCAGATGCGTCCAACGAGGATCTGCAAAATCCCGGAACTAGCTCGGAGTCAGCAAGAAGAAAAATGCACGAAGGTAACGATTATTAATTTTCAGAATGAAACTAATCTATTTTCCCTAGCCTTAGTTCCATCAATTAAACGCAGGAGATCATGTTTAACTTCAAACGATAATCTGGGTCGGAAAGGCGATGAAAAAAAAATGTTATGAAAATATAAATTATCTTCTTAACTTACGCTACAAATGTCACGGATTATATGTCATTTCTGAGCTCCAATCCATAAGAATAATCAAACTCGTTTGTAAACCCTCAACGTGACCTACACCCGCTCCGATTATCACACATCAATGTCGTTCGAGCTCCATACTAAAATAGAAGATGAATTAAAGCTCGTTTAGTTTTCCAATTTTTCATTCAGTAATGACGACATCACGTATGTTAACATTCAACTTATTCATTTCATTTTTATTTGGTAATGACAACATTGAGTACGTTAATATTTAATCTATTCACTTCATTTTATTAAGCATTTGATTTATTCATTTCATTTTATTAAGTATTTGATTTATTCATTTCATTTCATTTAGTATTTGATTTATTCATTTCATTTTATTTAGTATTTGATCCATTCATTTCATTTTTAGTATTTGATTTATTCACTTCATTTTCAGTTAAGGTTTAATCTATTTATTTCCTTTTTCGGTTAGTAATGACGGCATTACGTGCTTTAATTTTTAATTCATCCTCAAAGTAGAGGGATATGAGGACTATGCCCCGTGGATATTTGGCTTGAAAATTGCCCCGTGGATATTTGGCTTGAAAAAATTCCCGAGACCCCCCCCCCTAAAAAAAAAAATTTTTTTAGGGGGAGGGGGGGGGGGTTAAATTTTATTTTAATTATTTGTTTTAATGAATGAAAAAAAAAAAAAAAATTTTTTTTTTAATTATTTGTTTTAATGAATGAAAAAAAAAAAATTTTTTTTTTTAATTATTTGTTTTAATGATCAAATTCAAAATTTTTAAAAAATTTTAATTCATGATAAAAAACTTTAAGTATTTTTTATCGATTTAAAAGCATAAAAAATAAAAATTGGCTTAAATCGCCTATGATTGATTGTACTGATGATTATTTTCGAATAAAATTGGTTCAAACCCGAGAACATAAAAATATTATATAAAAGCCTAAGTATTTTTTCATTATCCATCAAAAATGGCTCAATTCGCCTGTCAACTTAAAAGCCTAAATATATTTGCTCGAATAAAAATCATTATTATTTTTATTTACTTTAATTATTTGTTTAAGTCAATAATAATATTTATTTATATTTTAATTATATTAAATTTAATTATTTGTTTAAGTCAATAATAATATTTATTTATATTTTAATTATATTAAATTTAATTATTTGTTTAAGTCAATAATATTATTTATTTATATTTTAATTATATTAAATTTAATTATTTGTTTAAGTCAATAATATTATTAATTTATATTTTAATTATTATTAAATTTAATTGTTTGTTTTAATTAAGTCAATTATTTATTTTTTAAATAATATATTTTTAAATTAAATTGTTTGTTTTAATGAAGTGAATTAAATAATTATTTTTATTTTCATTTAATTATATATTTTATATTATTATTATTATTTTATATCAATATTATTATTTTATTATTATTAACATTTTATTTGTTTTAATGAATGAAAAAAAAAAAAAAAAACTTTTAATCCATACAAATATTTTTATTGACAAGATTAAAAAAGATTAATTTTTATTTCAAATCAAAAATATCCGAGTAATATGTTTTACGCATTTCGGCCAACAATATATGGATTGTTTGGTCACGTTTGAAATCGTGGCAACATGGACATCCATCTGAACATGATACTCTCATACTATCTTTACAAACAATGCAATTTGCAACACATCGGTCACCAGATCCCTGAACGTTGTCATAGTGAATCTCGAGAAGTTCTTCAATGTTAATCCCTGTGAAATGGTAAATTTTTGTTGCGAGAAACTCTGGTGCGCAATAATCCAACGTATTTTTATTCTTGGATAAAGTTCCTGGAGTTTCTTTAAAATTACTTCAAAGAGATAAACTAAATAATAAATAAAATACATATTTAAATATACATGATTTACCTTTTGACATTTTTAATACTTAATAAATTAAACAAATTCAAACAAAATATTTATTAATTTATTAACATATTTATTTCTGATTTAATATTTTCCACATAATCATTATAATCCAAGGATTTTATTCCTAGTATTACTACTTTCCCACTTGAAAATATATTGACACATGATGGATTATATTTTTGAAGACGTAATGCTGGAAATATTTCTGGTTCAAATACACAATTCACCTTTCTTTGTAATTCATATAGATTTATAAATTTCCCAATATCGATTGTTACAGTGATTGATTGAATTTGTAAATCATGTATATTATATTTCAAATCCCCAGTTTTTAGAGGTTGCTTACATCCCATTACCCGACATTTCCCCGATCTGAAAAATATTATCGGATACTTACCTGATCGATCTACAACTTGTTGTGGTTTTCCAAATGGGAATTTCATATCAGGTATAGAATATCTTCCTTTATAATTTATATTACTCAACATTTTCAAATAATTTCAATTCAAGTAATTCTAAAAATTAAAACAAATATAAACAATTAAATAAATAATTATTAATAAAATGGAATTAAGAAATGATGCTGTATATCAAGTAGTTGGACCAAGTGGTTGTGGAAAGACTTTATTTGTATGCAATTTATTACAATCGAACTTGTTTAAATCAAAATTCAACAAAATATATTGGCATAGAGGAGCTGACGAAGAACATGGACTTACTCAAAATCAATTCTGTAAATTGAAAATGACAATAATTAAAGGGTTTGATAAAAATTGGTCATCTAGATTACATCAAGGCGATGTTATTATTATCGATGATCTATACCAGGAAGCTAATAAAGAAAAGGATTTTAATAATTTATTTACAAAAATTGCTCGACATATTGGAGTTACTGTTATTTTCATTACTCAAAACTTGTTTCATCAAGGGGGCAGTCATAGAACTCGTAATTTAAATGTCCAATACTTGGTTATTTTCAAAAACCCTAGAGATGCAACCATTATAGATTTTCTTGCTAGACAAGCTTATCCCAATGATAGAAAATTTTTAATTGATTCGTTTCAAGATGCAACAAAGGTTCCCCACGGATATTTGTTCTTTGACTTTACACAACAATGTCCTGATGAATTACGTATTAGAACTGACATTTTCAATGAGAAAGGTGTTACGATTTATAAACAAAATTGAAATCTGAAAATAATTACTTGAAATGACGTTTAAAAAAGTTATTGTTCAACGTGAAAAATCCACAAAGAAAAAAGTTACAAAGAAAAGGGTTACTAAACGTAAAATAATAAAAACGAGTAAGAAGATTGTTAACGATAAAAAGTGGATTAAAATATAAACAAAACAACTAGATGAAAAATGTATTTAATATGAAAGTTGAACGTAGTCTACCATACTTTAATGCCTTGATGAAGGCTCCTAATAACAAAAGAATGAATATTTTACAGAATTTTCCTTCATTTGTTATAGATGATCTAGTTGAAGTTATTGTTAATGTAGTTCGTGGTAATGTAAACATTACTAAAGTTAAAAAAAAAACTTGTATTACAAAAGCATAAAAGATCGCTTTTATCTTTAGTAAACACTAAGAATCGACGTCTGATGCGAAAAATAATATATAAACAAAATGGTGGATTTTTGGGGGCATTAATTCCAATAGTATTATCTGCAATAAGCGCAATTTCAACATTAACTTCTTAATGGGTACCAAGAATTCATTACCGGATAAACATAATTTAGATTTAAATATTTTGACAACTTGTTGTAATAATGAAGGAAACATTAACCAAAAATCGAAACACGGTGAAAAAGCTCGAAAAAGTATGGACAGACCCAAAACATCCCGCTGGTTTTGGTGGTGTAAGGAAACTGGCAAAGGAAGTAGTTAATTCAAAGAAAGAAACTAAGAATTGGTTATCTGGGCAAATGGCATACAGTTTAAATAAACCAATGTTGAAGAAATTCAAAACCCGTAGTTATAAAACAATGGGAGTTGATGATTTATGGCAAATGGATTTGATGGAAATGATACCATTCTCTAAAATTAATAAGGGATACAAATATATTTTGACATGTGTTGATATATTTAGTCGATTCGCTCGTGCTATTCCAACAAAAACCAAATCTGCCAATGAAATGGCTGAAGCAATCAAGGAATTATTTATTGATGGCAAACCTCGTAATTTACAAACTGATTTGGGTATGTAATTAAATAAATAAATTAAATTAAATTTATTCTTTAGGTAAAGAGTTTATAATAGTAAAGTTAGAGAAATTATCAAAGGAATAAATCATTACTCTGTATTTTCTCAATTTAAAGCTGCCCACGTGGAAAGATTTAATCGAACTCTAAGAGATCGTTTGAAAAAATATTTCGTATATAAAGGAAATAAAACCTGGATAAATGTTTTACAGAAAGCAATTTATAGCTACAATTATTCGCCACATAGGGGTTTAAATGGAATGCGACCAATTGATGTTTATTCAACGAATAATATGGATAATTGGATATCACAACAATCTGATTCAATCATTAAAAAGCCTAAATATAAAGTGGGTAATCACGTTAGAATAAGTAAAATCAGTGCTTCTCCATTCATCAAGAATTTCGACAACAATTGGAGTGATGAAGTATTTCAAATCTCAGAAATTGATATGAATCAGAATCCAGTAATGTACTTTATCAAAGATGATGAAAACAATCAAGTTAGTGGAAAATTCTACGAACAGGAACTCCAAGTTATAGAAACCCCTACTGTATTCAGAATTCAAAAGATATTAAAAACCAAGAATGTTGGTAAATATAAACAATACTATGTTAAATGGCATGGATATGAAACTCCAACTTGGATATCTGAAAATCAATTAATTAAATAAATATTATGAAAGAAAACCAGTTTTATATGATTTTACCTAGTAATAGTTGTCCTCTTATTTTTCCTAATAATGAAGCTAGTAATTTTAATGTCGATTTTCAAAATCCTATTTACTTGGATGGTGAGTGGGAAGTTGCTTTGATTGATTTTACTTTTGTGTATAAAACATTTCCGTTTTATAGTAATTCTTACCTAAGTTATGAAACGATGAAGAGTGGTACTGAAGTAAAATATTTGAAAATAAATAATCAAAATGAAACTTATGAATTAATAAATTCTAAACATACCCCTGATGTCGATGTTTTTATTGAAAAATATGAGAACTTGGTTATTGTCTGTCCACATGTTCCATTTAAAGTAACATTCCCTGACATTCAACATGCGTTTAGTTTTGGATTAAAATCTATATCTGTTATTAATGAAGATGATCATTGTCGATTAAAATTACCAAAGTTTACAGATGATGGTGTTATGGAACAATTCGGGATAATTATAAGTTATGAAGAAAAAACAATATTTGAAAAATATTTTGAAGATAATTTACTCATAAACACATTATCTGAATTACAAGGACATTTAATGTCATTTATTCCGTCTCCGTTTAAAGAACTAAAAATTGAAAACAATGAATTGGTTAAAATAAAACTTGCAGATAACATTTCAAAAATATATTTTGACAACAATTTAATCAAAACCTTAGGATTAAATAAACAAACTTTTAGTGAAAAAGACATCGTTGGTAATAAAGTTCCAAGATTATTACATCATCATCAACAAATGTTCATTTATTCGAATATTATTGAACCAATAACTGTTGGAGATGTTAGAGTTCCTCTATTAAAATCTATTTGGGTTAAAAACTATGAACAAGGGAAATTGTACAATTAGAAATGAAGAATCCAATGTATTTACCAATTTCAACTTCAACTATAAACAACATTGAAATTAATATTCGCGATGATAGTGGAAAATTAATTAAATTTAGTAAAGATACCAAAACACATTTATCAATACATTTTAGAAAAATAAATGAATAAAGAATTTTACATAAATCTACCGAGTAATAGTTGTCTTCTTACTCATCCAAATAATAAAGCTGATAAATTTAATGTTGAATTTCAAAATCCTATTTACTTGGAAGGTGAATGGCAAGTTGCTCTGACCGATTTCACTTTTGTATACAATAATTTTCCATTTTATAACAACTCAAATATTAAATATAGTAAGAGTACATTACATACAAGTTATGAATATTTTTACTATAACGATGCAAATAATGAATATACAATTAGTCACGACTCTATATTTTATCTAGTATACATTGATGGAAATACTTTAAATATTAATTGTAAATATTTTCCATTTAAAATTTCATTTGATAGTATTGCAGAAGCTCAAAAATTAGGATTTAATAAAAAAGAAATAAATTTTATTGAAAACTTGAATCAAATTAAAATTCCTTCAAATAATCGTAAAATAAAGTTTGACACAATTCGATTAACTATAAATTATTTTTACGATGTCGAGTATACAGATAAATTTGAAGAAAATTTAATCATTACTAATTTATCACAAATAAATGATCAATTAATGACTTTTTATCCGCATCCATTTAAATCTTGCGAAATTGAACAAGGAAGATTAGTCAAAATTGAATTGGAAGATGATGTCAGTAAAGTTAAATTTAGTAAATTTTTGGCTCAAAGTTTGGGATTAAGTGAAGAATCATATTCAGAAAAAGTTATTGTTGGATTACGTTTACCAGAAATTTTGCAAAGTAATCAACAAATGATGATCTATACAAATATCATTGAACCTATTCTTGTTGGTGATGTTTTGATACCTCTATTGAAATGTGTATGGGTTGAAAAACATAAAAAGGATGATCTAGTTCAAATTATAGAGAAAAACCCAATGTATTTGTCTGTATCATCAACATATATAAACAATATAGAAATCAATATTCGTGATGATAGTGGAAAATATATATTTGGTAAAGAAGATAAAACTTTTCTTACATTACATTTTCGTAAAATAAATGAGTAATCCTGACATTGTAAATTTTTATAGTAGTAGTCAATCTGGTGGAGAATTACCATATTTTATAGGTAAACAATATGGAACCGGTTGGTTGAAAACAATAGGTAGATTTGCATTACCTATTCTTAGACGTATAGGCAATTTCGGTATGAAAACGGCAAATGACGTAATAAATAATAATTCTGATTTTTTACCTGCTTTAAAATCAAATGCAATATCTGAATTTAAAGAATCTTTACCTAGTGTTATGCAAACTTTACCTAGTGTTATTAATAAAGTAAGTGATGTATTTAATCATAAAAATGAACAAAAAGGAGGGATACTTAAGCGTAGAAAGATTATGAAGAAACATATAAACAAAAGAATGAGAGGATTCGGAACTATATTTGAAAAATGATTAGTGCAAAATCTGAATTATGTCTTTTTGATAGACCATCCCCTCAAGCCGTGATTGAACATGGTTCATTTGAAGATATTTTCCCAATGAATTCAATAACTGATGCTGGTACCTCTTCGATTCAATTTTACATTAACGGATCACAAACAGAATATTTAGATTTGAACGATACTTTGTTATATATTCAGTTGAAAGTTGTAAATAGCTTAGGTGAAAATATTACACAAGAAGCTGACGTAACAGCAAACAATTTCTTTTTTCAAACTCTTTTTAAAGACGCTGAATTAGTTTTTAATTCTACTAAAATTGAAGGAGCAAATGATAGTTTTGCACACAAATCTCTAATTGAAACTATTATAAATTATAATCAAGATACTAAACATACATCTTTAGGGGGAATGGGTTACACTGAACATGATCTTATGCGAAAAACATGGATTGCAAAATCAAAAGCATTTTCATTATGTTCACCACTCCAATTTGATTTCTTTGATCAACCCAAATATTTGTTACCAGGTGTTAGTGTCCAAATTAAATTAACAAGAACAAATCCAGAAAAAAGTCTGACATGTACTAAATTTGTACCTAAAATAGTATTGCTAGATGCAAAATTAATGGTTAGAAGAGTTCGTGTTGAACCTTCTGTTTTAGCGGGTCATCAAATAGGTCTTGCTACAAGAAATGCAATTTATCCAATGCGAAGCAAAGAAGTTGTTGAATTTTCTTTACCTATTGGATCTTCTTCATTTTATAAGGAACAAATATTTGGTGATAGGCGATTACCTAATTTTATCCTTGTAACTTTCCAGGGAAATAAAAGATTTAGTGGTTCGTTTTTAGATACATTTACTATGTTTGATCACTTTAACGTTAAGTCAATAACTTTAAGTAAAGGAAGTGATTATCGTGAAAAATATAGTCAAGATTTTGAAAATGATAATTATAGTACAAGTTATATGCAAAGTATTGTTAGGAATATGGGATATCTTAATAAAAATTTGAATTGTGGTATCAGTATGTCAGATTTTAGAAATAAGTATCCATTCTTTACATTCGTATTGGCTCCAGATTTCGATCTTAACCAAAGTCAGTTACCACAAAGTGGAAATTTAAGATTAGATATAAAGTTTGGATCACCCCTAACTGAATCTGTTACGGTAATTGTATATGGGGTTTTTGAAAAGGAGATTCAAATTACTTCCAATCGAACAGTATTAGTTTAAACTATAAACCAGATTGAGATTTTTTAATTGTCAAGTATGAAGTAAGAATTTTTATTAATTATATATTTTTAAATTATTATTAGTTCTATTCAGATTGATTCTATTGGTAGAAAAATATTGGGAAAAGATTTTCTTGGAGTTTTCCCTCTAGATAAAATTCCATATATCGATGTTAACAAAGCTTTGATTGTAAATACTCAATCATCTAATCTCAGTGGCGAACATTGGCTTGCAATTTATGTAAAACCAAATAAAATAAATGTATTTGATCCAATGGGTTTCTATTATCCCCCTATATTAATTAATAAACTAGAATCAATGTTAATGCCAATTGAATACAATCGAATTCGTTATCAAAATCCGATGACAAAAACATGTGGACAGCATTGTTTAGCTTGGTTAAAAACAATGAAAAAATAAATGAATTTATTGAATAAAGTTTCTTTTCAAAATTGTTTTTTAATTAAAAATGTAATGAAAGATGCATTTTGTAATATTCCTTTTAAAGGATTAAGTTCAGAGGATTATATGTATTTAAATGTTTTTGATGTTATGTAATTAAGTGTGTTTTATAAACTAAATTTTAATTGGTCCATCATGTAATCACTTACATGTTTGTTAATATATAACTGAATGCATTTTTTAAAAAATTCACTTTTATCAAATACCAAACTTTAGTAAGTTTTTTATCATATATTTAGTTATTTTTATTTTTATTTTTAGAAAATGGAATCTATCAATAATATTATTCAAGAATTAAAATCGTTAATAAAAATTACCAACAAAAATGTTAAAACTCAGAGTCGCAAAAGTAAAAGAGTTAAATGTAAGTACTATTAAATTTTTACTATTATAAAATGATAATTTTTGAATTAAATTTAATATTAACATTTTATTAATTTAAACACAAAAATTAAAAATAATATGATAAAAAACTATGACGAATAAAGTTAAATAAATTTTATTTAAATACATTTGGCTTCAATAATTTTCCAAATTGGTCGAATAGTCTGGTTTCCTTCTTTATATCCTTGAATTCTTATTTTAATCATAAAATGTTCATTTTCTTTTTTATTTTCATAATTACATTCTTTTTCACAATTCATAAAAGTGAATTGTTCATTAAAACTAATATCTTTGTTGATGGCTCGTAATAACTCTGTTATATTTTTTCGATCAATTTCACCAATTTCACCAACTTTCATATTATATAGGCTTTGTTTCAATGTTGTTGGTTCCTATTAAAATTTATTAATAATATTACTTTTAATAAAAATACTTACTCTAAATGAATAGATGATTGGAAATTTTAAATATTCCATTGAATATTGTAAATACATTACTGGTAAATTTCTGCTTAAACTGATAGCATTTATGGAATTTTCCTCAAGAATTAACTTGACAGCTTCTTTTCTAACCGAGGTTTCTATAAAAAACAATTAATGAATAATTACATAATATAAAAACCATTTACTTTTATTCATTTTATGATTTTAAACTATTTTAAACTACTTATATAAGATTTTCAAAATAAAATTAACCAATCAAATTCATTTATTCATTGTGTGTAAAATTAATTTAATGTTTATTGATTTATTTTAACGATTTTTAATGATTTATTTTAATGATTTTATACTTATATATTTAAATTTTTCTTTTATTATAACAGGTAACCTTTACCCAAATTTTTGCAATTCTCCACAACATGATGGAAATTGTGATACGATTATGGAGAAATATTATTCTCATACCTATAATCACATCACCTATTTTATTTGCCCCACGTGTAAAACCACCCATAAAATGAATTATACCGACTTTTATTTAAAGCATAAGGAACATTTAACACAGTTTAACTGTAAGCGAAAATATATTTTTAAATTACCATTGAATGATAATAATAATAATAATAATAATAATAATAATAATAATAATAATAATAATAATAATAATAATAATAATAATATTACAAAAAATAAAAGAAAAACAAATAATAATATTAATAATCAGTAGTAGGATGTGAGCCCGTCAGATACAACCCCCCCCCCCACTAGCTTACGTAATTGTTACGTAACATTTGACCTCTGCACGCGCTGTTGCTACCTGGAGATTGACCTTTGTCCACTAGTTGCTACCTAGTAATTGACCTTTGGTCAGTGACCTCATGATTACATCACTTGACCACTGGTCAGTGCACACTTATTATGTCACTGGTCACACTTATTAAGTCACTACTCGGAGACTAGTTACTTAACTGTTATTATGTCACGTAGTTGTGGACCAACACACCCACCAACTTCCACACACCTACCAACTTCCACACACCTACCTTCTAGAACCTTCCACACACCTACCAACTTCCACACACCCACCAACTTCCACACACCTACCAACTTCCACACACCTACATTCTAGAACCTTCCACACACCTACATTCTAGAACCTTCCACACACCTACAATCTTAAACATTACACACACACATACCAACCAACGATCCACACACACACCGATCCGTACCCATCAGTACCCATCAGTACCCATCAGTACCCATCCGCACCGATCCACACCGATCCACACACACACACCCATCCGCACCGATCCGTACCGATCCGCACCGATCCGTACCGATCCGCACCGATCCGCACCGATCCGCACCTATCCGCACCGATCCGCACCGATCCGCACCGATCCGCACCGATCCGCACCGATCCGTACCTATCCGCACCGATCCGCACCGATCCGCACCGATCCGCACCGATCCGTACCTATCCGCACCGATCCGCACCGATCCGCACCGATCCGCGCCCAACACGCCTACAACTACGTCTACGACTAAGTCTACGACTAAGTCGTAGACTTAACAAAATCACTCACTAGTACTATTGGTATTATTATTATACTTTTTACTTCATATAAACGTATGAGTTTCGTTTACCTCATTGATTTATGTTACTTACATGTGATATATTAAAAAATTATATTTACATGAAATTTTCAATTGTTAATTATATTATTACATAAAAAATTATAAAATAATCATTAAACATAATAAATTAAGATCAAACTCGTCTTACAAATAAATGTTCAATTCTAAACTATTTAGCTTACTGACTATTTTGTTAGTAGTATATTACATAACAATTTTATCAAAATAATCATAAAACTTTAATAATTTTCATGAAAATTTAAGTTTAAAAGCACTATAGTATATTCATAGTTTATTTAATTAAAAGTCACTCAAAACTTAAATTTTATCACTGGATTTACAAAATTTTAAGAAAATAATTCAACAAGTTTAAAATTTCAACTTAACTAAATGTAAAAAATTAAATTATACAAAATTTACTTTACCAATTTCTATAAAATTTTAAATTTACACCAAATAAAATATACAGATTTATATTCTATTAAAAAATTTAATTTTTAAAATAAAAAATAATTTGCCCACTATAGGAGTTGAACCCACGACTCAACGAATTATTACCGACATCAGACTGTTACAAGTCTCATTTAATAATAATTACAAAACAATAGAATAAAAAGACAAACACATTACAAGACAACATTTATTTAAGTAAAAGCTTCAATATCTTCAGTGGCATTGATACCTAAATAATGTCCGAATGCAAAACTTTTGTTTTTACCTACCCATTGACGTTTATCATCGTTGTTACTTAAAGCAATTTTACTATTTTTAAAAGTAAACAACTGATGATTTCTCGTCCCTATTCTCGTTTGAGGAACAGAAAAAATTGTATCGTTTCTATAACAATCAAGATAAGAAAGATGCTTTATTTCAGTTCCTTCCAAAGTAATTCCCTTTGCTTTATTACTTTCAGTTTCACCTAAAAGACTATAGCATTTCGGTCGTAAGAAAACCCATTCCTTATATCCAAGTCCCTTACTCTCATCTTTGAATTTACCTATTACTGAGTCAAGTTTTCTTGAATACAAAGGATGACCAATATCATAATTCGAAGTGTCCAAAAGATTATCCGAAACCATTGCAGGTAAAAGAGTACTTAATTTACAGTTTTTAATTTCAAGGAAGAAAGAGTCAGTGTCGCCAGCAACAATGTCAATCCTACAATTGAAAAGATTCCTATATTTCTCTAATTCAACATACTGGAGCTGATACATCCGTAATTTCGATAAATCAAGAACTGTTTGACCGATATAACTAGGTCGGTCTAAACAAATTAATTCTTTATTTAGATGAGCTGCTATTAGATCATCGTCAATCTTTATACACTTTCTGAAAGACGGCTTTGATGAATAAGTAACCATCTTTTCAAATGAATTACATAATCTTAAATTCATTCGTTTTTTAAGATTTTCCACAGATTTTCCATAAAGACTATTATTTAAAAGTTTGAAATAGTTCTTATCAAGATTATTTGTAGCATCTGCTCTCAAACATGTGTTTGTATCAATATACTCTTTAAAAATCTTTGCCTGTTTAAACCTTATAGCTCTATGAATCTTAACAACCTTAACACCAAGAGAAACAAACATCTTTAGAAGTCTCCAATGAATAACATAGTTTTTCTTGGGATAATGAGTGAGCATTAATTTTTCAACTTTAGAATGATGTGGACACATCTTTTCAGGCGCCACAGGGAATTTATCCAAAAACTCATGTACACTTTCAGGAATTTCGAGATCAACTTCCATCGTGTAACCATATGAAAGCGTTTCAATATCTGTACTCATACACTCATCCAAAATAGAATCAAGATTATTAATTACCCAACTAAAATCACCGAAAGGAAGACTTTGGCTAAGAGCCCAACCATACAGATTGTTGATATCAATATATAACAATTCTGTATCATCAGAAGTTTTAACATAATGTTTATTCACAAATGTTATTCCACCCCTGATCCCTCCTTCATAGAAATTATACATTTCCATATCGGTAAGGAGTTCAATGGGTTCTTTCAATGTCATCAAAGCAGAAGCCCAACTCATTCCAGGTATACCGTAAAAATTTAAGGGATCTAAACCGTTATGTGCAATACTTTTTGAACGAAATTGTTGAAAAAAGTCTGCAAGAAGAAATACATCTAATTTCAAGTATACCATCATATAATCTAACAAGGTATTGCAATTATTCTCATTCCAAATCTTTTGAGCTCTCAAATATTGTGATTCTGTCACTTCTGACCAAATTGGTGGTAATTCAAAAGTTGTTTCCAAGATTTCCAAACTCTTTGCAAAATTATAAGGAAAAATACCTTTACAACCCATTATTGAACCAGTAAATACAGAATCTGTCAAAGGAAAGTTAGAAAGAGTTTTAACTGCATTGTCTAATGATGCGCTAACAAACTGATAACTATCAATGAACCTAACTGATACTTTATCGATATGTGCTATCAAAGATATAAACTTTTCTGTCGTAGTTGGAATGATATTCAAATCCCAAGAAGGAAAACTACTAAGACCATACTTCAAAATGTGATGAAGGTCATAACCCCTAAGATTATGAAAAATAACAGGTAAATGCTGACGATTTCTTCTAACATTACGACAAAGACTACAAGCAGCCCCAAGATAACGACCTGAAAAGTGTTCGTGAACTTTAACACGATTTCTAATGGGTTTCTTACAAAGATAACAATTCAAGCAAAATTTAAAAGCATTTTCCTGATTAAATGATAGCGGAATAATGTTTGAATCACTAAAAAGATCAAAATAAGGTTGTACAATTGTCGCCGCAATTTCCTCTATCTTTTTCAAAAATTCCAAGACACAGTCTAAACCAATGAAACTAAAATACGATTTAGTATTATTAAAGTTATTAATTAATAATAGTCCTGCAGATATTGGTAGATGTTTCTGATGAAATCTTATGTCAATCGGTAAAATTGACTCAAAGTCTGCATAAATTACAAATGGTGGGGTTACTGTTTTTGAGTAATCACCAAACTCTAAATATTTATTTTGAGGAAGAGTGTATAAAGTTGTTCCTACCTGATTTTTGATACACAATGCATAATGACTGTTAAAAGCATCCTGCAAACGAAAACCATTAAGACATCTAGGACACCATTGACATTGTATCCGTACACTAACTATATCATTAATATGTGAATTCATTAGGCGTTGCAAGTCAATAACAGCAGTATAATGATATTGTTCATCATTTTCGAGAAGTAAAAGATACAAAGGATCAACGTCAGTCACTTTAGTGCGATGAATAATATCCAAATGAGGGTGATGAGGAACAAAATCGTCATTTTCATTTTCATCACTATTAATAACAGTTGGGTTATAAGACAAGATATTAATTGCAAGACCTGGATTCTTTTCCTCAAACCTACTTATATTGCACAATCTCATAGGACAGTCATCTATCTCATCATAATTTAATTCATTCAGGAAGTTAGTATAGCTATACATATTACTACGATTATTTACAAGAACGTCATGCTTCAACAAAGCCAAGATACTATATATAAAACAAAGATTGTCACTATTCTTAATATTAATAATTGCTCTTTTCCCTTTAAGTGCAAGAGGAGTCTCAATAAAACCGTGACCAGTTAATCTATTTATTTGGGAATATTTAGTCAAGATAAAATGAATTTCTCTAATTCTAGAAATAGTCCATCCACTACCTAATTGAGTAAATCTTTCTATTTTTTCATTTAATTTTCTAACTCCTTCAACAAGAAAATTATCTGAGAAGACCTCGGCGTTATTAGATATAAATTCATCTTTAGTTATATCATCTTTCTCAAATTGGATATTTACAGCAAATTGAATTTTAACGTTCCCCATTTTATTAATTTCAATTTTTAGCCGGGTTATAATTCTATCTGTTAATGTTATTTGATTAACATTAAATTCATCAATATTAAATTTTAGTAATTTACGTGATCCTCTTAAATCTAATTCTACAATTGGGTCATTACTAATATCTACAGAACCACCTATTTGTATGTTTTCCTCATCATCACTGATTACAATTACTTCATTTTTAGTTATTTTAGACGTGCCTAAATTCAAACTAACATCAGATTTTCTTTTCTTAATTTTAAAATCGTCAGCCTTAAAAATCAAACGAAAGAAATCGAGTTTATTCTGTTTAAACTGTGTCAAGTGAACCTTATGATCAGAAAAGAAATCAAGATAGGGTTGGGCATGGTAAGTTTTGCACGCGGGACATATAAATATTTCAATGCCGTTGAATTGATGACGATAATATTTCTTCATTAGGTCATGGCATTCATCACTATGATTCATGGATGAATTACAGTACTGAGGGTATAAATTGCCTATTTATATAAAAATTAATTATAAGTGAAAATTATTTTTGAAAATTATGGTGTAATTATTATATAATGAAAAGTTATTTAGAAAGTTACTAAATTTCTAACCTTTTAATATGAAAAGGTTAAACTATTTGCAACATTATGTAAAAGGTTAAATAAATTATGTAATTAAATATTTATAAAAATAAACAGTTTACAATCAAATTATCAATCTAAACTATTCATTTTTAAAAAATTTTAATCACTAATTTATATACCTAATTTTAAATCAATAATATAACTCGAATTTAAAAGAAATATTTTTTAAAATATAAAAATTTAATTCTTTATTTAAAATATTACTTAAAAACAATTTAAAAAATTCAAAGAATACTTACATTTAATTTTCTTCCCATTTAATTTTGCATTAATATGGGGCATATTTGATGAAGAATTTTGAAGATTGTTGTTAAAATTTTGCATGTTTTGAAATTGTGGAACGTTTTGCATGTTTTGAAAGTTTGGATTGGCAAATTGGAAATTTGGATAATACCAAGGCATGTTAGTATATGGCATATTCTAAATAAATAATTAATAAACATTTAATTTAAATTTAAATCTTACAAAGTTAGCATTCATATTCTGCCAATACATTTGATTAGGAACGTTATTAGAATTCTAAATAAATTTAATAATTTTCAAATAAAATTTAAAATTTACCATATGATTTGTATTTGGTATTTGTTTTGAATTATTGATATTGGATGAATTATTATTCTAAATAAAATAATAATAAAATTAAAATTAAAATTAAAAGTTTTACCATATTGATTATTACTCGAAATTGGGTATATATAAAAAGTGACCATAAAATGAAAAATATATCCTTATATATGAATAATTACGTTATCACCACTACAACAGATTAACCAATCAAAACACAGTAAATTGCATACATATATTTTTAATATTTCAGATAATCTAAAGCACCAAGTAAACAGTTTTTATAAGCACAATCATCATCATGCTCATAAAATGGACAAGATATGTTTCTTGGAAAACTCTGATATTCTTTTAATGAATACTTTACAATTCTCAAAGATGGGAAATATATTTTTAAAATCTTTTCTTTTGTTTCATCTGTCACATAGAAAATAGCTGTTTTTCGATCAGAACCGATAGTACTTAATATACACGTTGGACAGAAAAAATTTTGTCCGTTAAGTATTTGATCTTCATGATATTCGTTTGACGAAAACACCCAATGTAATGGTCTTAAAATATTATTAGTATTGATCATACATAATTCTTTTATAACTAATCCACCAAATTCATTTTCAAAAACGCTAATATCAATAAAATAACTAGACATTTTAAAAAACATTTATTTAAAATCAATACGTTTATACATTGAGTTTAGCCAAACAAGACAATGTTGACCACAAGTTGTTGTTAAAGGATTTTGATATCGATGTTTATTGTATACAATTGACTTTCCTATTGTTTGTAATTTACTAACTAATAAAGCTGGATAATAGAATCCCATTGGATCGAAAACATGGATTTTATTTGGTTTCACATATACAGCAATCCAGTGTTCACCGCCAAGATTAGATGATTGAGTATTAACCACTATTGCATTGTTATCATCAAGATATGGAATTTTATCTAAAGGATATACACCAACAAACTCATTCCCCAACAACTGTTTTCCAATTTTATCAACCTGAATAGAGCTAATTAAATAAAATTAATTATACATTAAAATCTTACTTCATGATAATCTGATTACATAGAGTTACTATATTTATACTAGTACAGTTCGATTTGCAGTAATTTGAATTTCGTTTTCAAATACTCCATATATTATTACATGTACTGGTTCTTCAACAGCTTTTGAAAACTTTATATCCAATCGTAAATTTCCATATCTTGATGATAACAATGCAATAGTGGTTAATACTCAATCATCTAATCTTGGCGGTGAACACTGGATTGCTGTATATGTGAAACCAAATAAAATCCATGTTTTCGATCCAATGGGATTCTATTATCCAGCTTTATTAGTTAGTAAATTACAAACAATAGGAAAGTCAATTGTATACAATAAACATCGATATCAAAATCCTTTAACAACAACTTGTGGTCAACATTGTCTTGTTTGGCTAAACTCAATGTATAAACGTATTGATTTTAAATAAATGTTTTTTAAAATGTCTAGTTATTTTATTGATATTAGCGTTTTTGAAAATGAATTTGGTGGATTAGTTATAAAAGAATTATGTATGATCAATACTAATAATATTTTAAGACCATTACATTGGGTGTTTTCGTCAAACGAATATCATGAAGATCAAATACTTAACGGACAAAATTTTTTCTGTCCAACGTGTATATTAAGTACTATCGGTTCTGATCGAAAAACAGCTATTTTCTATGTGACAGATGAAACAAAAGAAAAGATTTTAAAAATATATTTCCCATCTTTGAGAATTGTAAAGTATTCATTAAAAGAATATCAGAGTTTTCCAAGAAACATATCTTGTCCATTTTATGAGCATGATGATGATTGTGCTTATAAAAACTGTTTACTTGGTGCTTTAGATTATCTGAAATATTAAAAATATATGTATGCAATTTACTGTGTTTTGATTGGTTAATCTGTTGTAGTGGTGATAACGTAATTATTCATATATAAGGATATATTTTTCATTTTATGGTCACTTTTTATATATACCCAATTTCGAGTAATAATCAATATGGTAAAACTTTTAATTTTAATTTTAATTTTATTATTATTTTATTTAGAATAATAATTCATCCAATATCAATAATTCAAAACAAATACCAAATACAAATCATATGGTAAATTTTAAATTTTATTTGAAAATTATTAAATTTATTTAGAATTCTAATAACGTTCCTAATCAAATGTATTGGCAGAATATGAATGCTAACTTTGTAAGATTTAAATTTAAATTAAATGTTTATTAATTATTTATTTAGAATATGCCATATACTAACATGCCTTGGTATTATCCAAATTTCCAATTTGCCAATCCAAACTTTCAAAACATGCAAAACGTTCCACAATTTCAAAACATGCAAAATTTTAACAACAATCTTCAAAATTCTTCATCAAATATGCCCCATATTAATGCAAAATTAAATGGGAAGAAAATTAAATGTAAGTATTCTTTGAATTTTTTAAATTGTTTTTAAGTAATATTTTAAATAAAGAATTAAATTTTTATATTTTAAAAAATATTTCTTTTAAATTCGAGTTATATTATTGATTTAAAATTAGGTATATAAATTAGTGATTAAAATTTTTTAAAAATGAATAGTTTAGATTGATAATTTGATTGTAAACTGTTTATTTTTATAAATATTTAATTACATAATTTATTTAACCTTTTACATAATGTTGCAAATAGTTTAACCTTTTCATATTAAAAGGTTAGAAATTTAGTAACTTTCTAAATAACTTTTCATTATATAATAATTACACCATAATTTTCAAAAATAATTTTCACTTATAATTAATTTTTATATAAATAGGCAATTTATACCCTCAGTACTGTAATTCATCCATGAATCATAGTGATGAATGCCATGACCTAATGAAGAAATATTATCGTCATCAATTCAACGGCATTGAAATATTTATATGTCCCGCGTGCAAAACTTACCATGCCCAACCCTATCTTGATTTCTTTTCTGATCATAAGGTTCACTTGACACAGTTTAAACAGAATAAACTCGATTTCTTTCGTTTGATTTTTAAGGCTGACGATTTTAAAATTAAGAAAAGAAAATCTGATGTTAGTTTGAATTTAGGCACGTCTAAAATAACTAAAAATGAAGTAATTGTAATCAGTGATGATGAGGAAAACATACAAATAGGTGGTTCTGTAGATATTAGTAATGACCCAATTGTAGAATTAGATTTAAGAGGATCACGTAAATTACTAAAATTTAATATTGATGAATTTAATGTTAATCAAATAACATTAACAGATAGAATTATAACCCGGCTAAAAATTGAAATTAATAAAATGGGGAACGTTAAAATTCAATTTGCTGTAAATATCCAATTTGAGAAAGATGATATAACTAAAGATGAATTTATATCTAATAACGCCGAGGTCTTCTCAGATAATTTTCTTGTTGAAGGAGTTAGAAAATTAAATGAAAAAATAGAAAGATTTACTCAATTAGGTAGTGGATGGACTATTTCTAGAATTAGAGAAATTCATTTTATCTTGACTAAATATTCCCAAATAAATAGATTAACTGGTCACGGTTTTATTGAGACTCCTCTTGCACTTAAAGGGAAAAGAGCAATTATTAATATTAAGAATAGTGACAATCTTTGTTTTATATATAGTATCTTGGCTTTGTTGAAGCATGACGTTCTTGTAAATAATCGTAGTAATATGTATAGCTATACTAACTTCCTGAATGAATTAAATTATGATGAGATAGATGACTGTCCTATGAGATTGTGCAATATAAGTAGGTTTGAGGAAAAGAATCCAGGTCTTGCAATTAATATCTTGTCTTATAACCCAACTGTTATTAATAGTGATGAAAATGAAAATGACGATTTTGTTCCTCATCACCCTCATTTGGATATTATTCATCGCACTAAAGTGACTGACGTTGATCCTTTGTATCTTTTACTTCTCGAAAATGATGAACAATATCATTATACTGCTGTTATTGACTTGCAACGCCTAATGAATTCACATATTAATGATATAGTTAGTGTACGGATACAATGTCAATGGTGTCCTAGATGTCTTAATGGTTTTCGTTTGCAGGATGCTTTTAACAGTCATTATGCATTGTGTATCAAAAATCAGGTAGGAACAACTTTATACACTCTTCCTCAAAATAAATATTTAGAGTTTGGTGATTACTCAAAAACAGTAACCCCACCATTTGTAATTTATGCAGACTTTGAGTCAATTTTACCGATTGACATAAGATTTCATCAGAAACATCTACCAATATCTGCAGGACTATTATTAATTAATAACTTTAATAATACTAAATCGTATTTTAGTTTCATTGGTTTAGACTGTGTCTTGGAATTTTTGAAAAAGATAGAGGAAATTGCGGCGACAATTGTACAACCTTATTTTGATCTTTTTAGTGATTCAAACATTATTCCGCTATCATTTAATCAGGAAAATGCTTTTAAATTTTGCTTGAATTGTTATCTTTGTAAGAAACCCATTAGAAATCGTGTTAAAGTTCACGAACACTTTTCAGGTCGTTATCTTGGGGCTGCTTGTAGTCTTTGTCGTAATGTTAGAAGAAATCGTCAGCATTTACCTGTTATTTTTCATAATCTTAGGGGTTATGACCTTCATCACATTTTGAAGTATGGTCTTAGTAGTTTTCCTTCTTGGGATTTGAATATCATTCCAACTACGACAGAAAAGTTTATATCTTTGATAGCACATATCGATAAAGTATCAGTTAGGTTCATTGATAGTTATCAGTTTGTTAGCGCATCATTAGACAATGCAGTTAAAACTCTTTCTAACTTTCCTTTGACAGATTCTGTATTTACTGGTTCAATAATGGGTTGTAAAGGTATTTTTCCTTATAATTTTGCAAAGAGTTTGGAAATCTTGGAAACAACTTTTGAATTACCACCAATTTGGTCAGAAGTGACAGAATCACAATATTTGAGAGCTCAAAAGATTTGGAATGAGAATAATTGCAATACCTTGTTAGATTATATGATGGTATACTTGAAATTAGATGTATTTCTTCTTGCAGACTTTTTTCAACAATTTCGTTCAAAAAGTATTGCACATAACGGTTTAGATCCCTTAAATTTTTACGGTATACCTGGAATGAGTTGGGCTTCTGCTTTGATGACATTGAAAGAACCCATTGAACTCCTTACCGATATGGAAATGTATAATTTCTATGAAGGAGGGATCAGGGGTGGAATAACATTTGTGAATAAACATTATGTTAAAACTTCTGATGATACAGAATTGTTATATATTGATATCAACAATCTGTATGGTTGGGCTCTTAGCCAAAGTCTTCCTTTCGGTGATTTTAGTTGGGTAATTAATAATCTTGATTCTATTTTGGATGAGTGTATGAGTACAGATATTGAAACGCTTTCATATGGTTACACGATGGAAGTTGATCTCGAAATTCCTGAAAGTGTACATGAGTTTTTGGATAAATTCCCTGTGGCGCCTGAAAAGATGTGTCCACATCATTCTAAAGTTGAAAAATTAATGCTCACTCATTATCCCAAGAAAAACTATGTTATTCATTGGAGACTTCTAAAGATGTTTGTTTCTCTTGGTGTTAAGGTTGTTAAGATTCATAGAGCTATAAGGTTTAAACAGGCAAAGATTTTTAAAGAGTATATTGATACAAACACATGTTTGAGAGCAGATGCTACAAATAATCTTGATAAGAACTATTTCAAACTTTTAAATAATAGTCTTTATGGAAAATCTGTGGAAAATCTTAAAAAACGAATGAATTTAAGATTATGTAATTCATTTGAAAAGATGGTTACTTATTCATCAAAGCCGTCTTTCAGAAAGTGTATAAAGATTGACGATGATCTAATAGCAGCTCATCTAAATAAAGAATTAATTTGTTTAGACCGACCTAGTTATATCGGTCAAACAGTTCTTGATTTATCGAAATTACGGATGTATCAGCTCCAGTATGTTGAATTAGAGAAATATAGGAATCTTTTCAATTGTAGGATTGACATTGTTGCTGGCGACACTGACTCTTTCTTCCTTGAAATTAAAAACTGTAAATTAAGTACTCTTTTACCTGCAATGGTTTCGGATAATCTTTTGGACACTTCGAATTATGATATTGGTCATCCTTTGTATTCAAGAAAACTTGACTCAGTAATAGGTAAATTCAAAGATGAGAGTAAGGGACTTGGATATAAGGAATGGGTTTTCTTACGACCGAAATGCTATAGTCTTTTAGGTGAAACTGAAAGTAATAAAGCAAAGGGAATTACTTTGGAAGGAACTGAAATAAAGCATCTTTCTTATCTTGATTGTTATAGAAACGATACAATTTTTTCTGTTCCTCAAACGAGAATAGGGACGAGAAATCATCAGTTGTTTACTTTTAAAAATAGTAAAATTGCTTTAAGTAACAACGATGATAAACGTCAATGGGTAGGTAAAAACAAAAGTTTTGCATTCGGACATTATTTAGGTATCAATGCCACTGAAGATATTGAAGCTTTTACTTAAATAAATGTTGTCTTGTAATGTGTTTGTCTTTTTATTCTATTGTTTTGTAATTATTATTAAATGAGACTTGTAACAGTCTGATGTCGGTAATAATTCGTTGAGTCGTGGGTTCAACTCCTATAGTGGGCAAATTATTTTTTATTTTAAAAATTAAATTTTTTAATAGAATATAAATCTGTATATTTTATTTGGTGTAAATTTAAAATTTTATAGAAATTGGTAAAGTAAATTTTGTATAATTTAATTTTTTACATTTAGTTAAGTTGAAATTTTAAACTTGTTGAATTATTTCTTAAAATTTTGTAAATCCAGTGATAAAATTTAAGTTTTGAGTGACTTTTAATTAAATAAACTATGAATATACTATAGTGCTTTTAAACTTAAATTTTCATGAAAATTATTAAAGTTTTATGATTATTTTGATAAAATTGTTATGTAATATACTACTAACAAAATAGTCAGTAAGCTAAATAGTTTAGAATTGAACATTTATTTGTAAGACGAGTTTGATCTTAATTTATTATGTTTAATGATTATTTTATAATTTTTTATGTAATAATATAATTAACAATTGAAAATTTCATGTAAATATAATTTTTTAATATATCACATGTAAGTAACATAAATCAATGAGGTAAACGAAACTCATACGTTTATATGAAGTAAAAAGTATAATAATAATACCAATAGTACTAGTGAGTGATTTTGTTAAGTCTACGACTTAGTCGTAGACTTAGTCGTAGACGTAGTTGTAGGCGTGTTGGGCGCGGATCGGTGCGGATCGGTGCGGATAGGTACGGATCGGTGCGGATCGGTGCGGATCGGTGCGGATCGGTGCGGATAGGTACGGATCGGTGCGGATCGGTGCGGATCGGTGCGGATCGGTGCGGATCGGTGCGGATAGGTGCGGATCGGTGCGGATCGGTGCGGATCGGTGCGGATAGGTGCGGATCGGTGCGGATAGGTGCGGATCGGTGCGGATCGGTGCGGATCGGTGCGGATAGGTGCGGATCGGTGCGGATCGGTGCGGATCGGTGCGGATCGGTACGGATCGGTGCGGATGGGTGTGTGTGTGTGGATCGGTGTGGATCGGTGCGGATGGGTACTGATGGGTACTGATGGGTACTGATGGGTACTGATGGGTACGGATCGGTGTGTGTGTGGATCGTTGGTTGGTATGTGTGTGTGTAATGTTTAAGATTGTAGGTGTGTGGAAGGTTCTAGAATGTAGGTGTGTGGAAGGTTCTAGAATGTAGGTGTGTGGAAGTTGGTAGGTGTGTGGAAGTTGGTGGGTGTGTGGAAGTTGGTAGGTGTGTGGAAGGTTCTAGAAGGTAGGTGTGTGGAAGTTGGTAGGTGTGTGGAAGTTGGTGGGTGTGTTGGTCCACAACTACGTGACATAATAACAGTTAAGTAACTAGTCTCCGAGTAGTGACTTAATAAGTGTGACCAGTGACATAATAAGTGTGCACTGACCAGTGGTCAAGTGATGTAATCATGAGGTCACTGACCAAAGGTCAATTACTAGGTAGCAACTAGTGGACAAAGGTCAATCTCCAGGTAGCAACAGCGCGTGCAGAGGTCAAATGTTACGTAACAATTACGTAAGCTAGTGGGGGGGGGGGTTGTATCTGACGGGCTCACATCCTACTACTATAATCCACGCTCTTCGAAAGTTCCTAAAGTTATAGAAACTATCATACTTTCAGACTCTGACAAATCAAAGACGGATGATGATGTAATAATCATTTCTGATTCAGATGATGTTTTTCCTGTTGATATTCCTTCTGTTAATCAATATGGTGGCTCGATAGCACCTATTGTTAATTTTGATTTAAATCAATCACATGCCATTGTTAGAATGGATGTTTCGAATTTAAATTTAAAGTTAATTACAGTACCCACACAGTTAATTAATAAATTAAATAATGTTATCAATCAAATGGGATCTGTTAAGATTCAATTTTGTATTGATGTAGAGTTTGAAAAAGATGGAGAATTTCAATCTTTCATCATTTCAAACTCTGCCAGAATAATGAATGATTCATTTTTAGATGAAGGTGCTACTCTTCTTGACGAAAAAATAACATTAATTAATGATAAAGGTAGTAACTGGGTTATAAATAAAATAAAAGAAATTCATTTTGTTCTTACCAAGTTTTCACAAATAAATCGGCTGAGTGGTCATGGATTTATTCCAACACCATTATCATTATTAAATAAACATTGTACTGTAAATGTTGCTAATTCCGATAATTTATGCTTTATTTACAGTATTTTAGCCATTTTAAATCATGAAAATATAGGTAACCATCATAGAAATGAAACCTTTAGCTACAACACATCTGACCTTGACTTTTCACCTTCGGATTTACCTATGAAACTTTGTGACATTCCAAAATTTGAAGCTAAAAATCAAAATCTTTCAATTAATGTTCTTACGTATGATGAAAATAATTTAATTAATGATTTTTCTAACCCTGAAGTTTTCAAACACCCTTATGTCGAAATAATTCATCGTTCTAAAGTTGTTGGGGGACAACCCATTAATTTAATTTTATTAGAAAGCCTTGATTCCTATCATTATATCGCTGTTACTAAATTAGATAGGCTTTTAAATTATAGGAATCATTCTTTTACTGATACTAGAGTTCAAAGTATATGGTGCCATCGATGTCTAAATGGTTTTCGCAATATAATTTCATTAAATAAACATAAAGGGTTGTGTGATAAAAATCAATTAGGCACAACTCTTTATACTTTACCTTTAAATAAAAACTTGGAATTTAAGAATTGGGCTAAAACTGTTACTCCTCCTTTCGTCCTTTACGCTGATTTTGAGGCTATCTTACCTTCAGATGATATACATTTTCAAATACATATGCCGATTTCAGCCGGTTTACTTTTAATTAACAATTTTACAGGTGAAAAATCATACAAGAGTTTCCTGGGTGATGATTGTGTAGTTAATTTTCTACAAGAAATAAATAATATTTCAATTAATACTGTTTTACCCTTTTATCAAAATAATTATAAAAAGAAAATAATATTAACTGACTCAGACATTCTTTCGTTTTCTTCGGCAACTTGTTGTTATTTGTGTAATAAGATTTTATCAGTACCGGTTAAGGACCATGATCACTTTACTGGAAAATATTTGGGAGCAGCTTGTTCAAAATGTAATATTTCTCGACAAATAAGGTTTGAATTTCCAGTTGTTTTTCATAATTTGAGAGGGTATGATCTTCACCATATCCTCAAGTATGGTATGAGTGATTTTAAAATGTGGGAAATAAGTTGTATTCCTGTAACAAGTGAAAAGTTTCTTTCTTTGTCAGCAAGAATCAGTGGATTAACTGTAAAATTCATTGATTCTTGACAATTTATTAATAGTTCATTAAGTAATGCAGTTAAAACATTGACAACTCTTCCTTTAACTCGTTCGGAATTTGTAGGTAGTATTATCGATACTAAAGGCATTTTCCCTTATAACTTTGCAACTTCTCAAGAAGTGTTAGAAACTACATATGAACTTCCACCGATTTGGGAAGATGTAACTGAAGCCGAATATAGTAAGGCTCAATCTATTTGGGAAGAAACCAATTGTAACTCTTTACTAGATTATATGATGGTTTACCTCAAACTTGATGTTTTTCTTTTGGCTGACTTTTTTCAGCAATTTCGTTCAAAGTCCTTAGCTCATAACCGATTGGAACCACTTAACTTTTATGGAATTCCCGGTATGTCTTGGGCATCGGCTCTTATGACTCTTGATGAACCAATTGAACTTCTCACTGATATGGAGATGTATAATTTTTTCGAAGGGGAATCCGTGGAGGATTAACCTTTGTTAATAAACATCACGTAGTAACTGATGACAACATCGAACTGCTTTACATTGACATCAATAATCTCTATGGTTGGGCTTTAAGTCAACCATTACCATATGGAAATTTTGAATGGGTCACTGATACTAATCAATTAAATAATTTAATTAGTTTTTTGAATAAGGATCTTGAATCACTGTCATTTGCTGTCACATTTGAAGTAGATTTAGAAATCCCAACATTTCTTCATGATAAACTTAATGATTTTCCAGTAGCTGCTGAAAAGATGTGCGCTCCGGGTTCTAAGGTTGAGAAGTTAATGCTAACGCATTATCCAAAGAAGAATTATGTTCTTCATTGGAGACTTTTGCAGCTTTTTGCTTCTTTACAAATTAAAATTACACATGTACATAGAGCTATTAAATATAATCAAAAATCAATATTTAAAAAGTATATAGACACTAACACACAACTTAGAGCGCAATCAACCAATGACTTAGATAAAAACTATTATAAACTTTTAAATAATAGCCTCTACGGAAAAACAGTTGAAAATCTTAAAAAACGAATTAATTTAAGATTATGTAATTCTGCAAACAAATTAATTAATTATTGCTCAAAACCAACTTTTCGAAAATCATTTAAAATCGACAATGATTTGGTCTCTGTGTTATTAAATAAGGAATCGGTGTGTTTAGATCGACCGAGTTACATTGGACAAACTGTACTCGATTTATCTAAACTTAGGATGTATCAATTACAATATATAGAGTTAGAAAAATATCGAAACGAATTCACTTGTGAAATTAATATAGTTGCTGGGGACACTGATTCCTTTTTTCTAGAAATTAAGAATTGTAAGTTAGACATTCTTTTATCTGCTATGGTTCGTGATAATCTCCTCGATACTTCTAATTATGACCCAAAACATCCCTTGTATAGTAGGAATCTTGATTCTGTCATTGGAAAGTTCAAAGACGAGAATAAAGGACTTAAATACAAGGAGTGGGTGTTTCTTCGTCCAAAATGTTATAGCCTCTTGTCTGAAGTTGAAAGTATCAAAGCTAAGGGTATAACATTGAAGGGTACTGACTTAAAACATAAGTCATACCTAGATTGCTATAACAAAAACTTAATTTTTTCTGTACCACAAACTCGTATTACTAGTAAAAAACATCAATTATTTACAATTAAAAACAGTAAAACTGCATTAACAAATAAGGATGATAAAAGGGTTTGGGTGGGGAAAAATATAAGTGTGGCATATGGTCATTATAGAGGAGGTGATGTGGTTTTAGGTAACAGTCCAGAAGAATTTTCAGAGTTTAATGAAGAATATGACGATTATGAAGAATTTTGAATGAATAAATTATTTGAAAATATTCTTTGTTTTTGTATATTTTTGTTGATGTTTATAATTTTTATGTTTTTAAGTTAGTATAATTTTTTATTAAGTATTAAAAAATGTCAAAAGGTAAATCCATATATTGTTGGCCGAAATGCGTAAAACATATTACTCGGATATTTTTGATTTGAAATAAAAATTAATCTTTTTTAATCTTGTCAATAAAAATATTTGTATGGATTAAAAGTTTTTTTTTTTTTTTTTTTTTTTCATTCATTAAAACAAATAAAATGTTAATAATAATAAAATAATAATATTGATATAAAATAATAATAATAATATAAAATATATAATTAAATGAAAATAAAAAATAATTATTTAATTCACTTCATTAAAACAAACAATTTAATTTAAAAATATATTATTTAAAAAATAAATAATTGACTTAATTAAAACAAACAATTAAATTTAATAATAATTAAAATATAAATTAATAATATTATTGACTTAAACAAATAATTAAATTTAATATAATTAAAATATAAATAAATAATATTATTGACTTAAACAAATAATTAAATTTAATATAATTAAAATATAAATAAATATTATTATTGACTTAAACAAATAATTAAAGTAAATAAAAATAATAATGATTTTTATTCGAGCAAATATATTTAGGCTTTTTAGTTGACAGGCGAATTGAGCCATTTTTGATGGATAATGAAAAAATACTTAGGCTTTTATATAATATTTTTATGTTCTCGGGTTTGAACCAATTTTATTCGAAAATAATCATCAGTACAATCAATCATAGGCGATTTAAGCCAATTTTTATTTTTTATGCTTTTAAATCGATAAAAAATACTTAAAGTTTTTTATCATGAATTAAAATTTTTTAAAAATTTTGAATTTGATCATTAAAACAAATAATTAAAAAAAAAAAAATTTTTTTTTTTCATTCATTAAAACAAATAATTAAAAAAAAAATTTTTTTTTTTTTTTCATTCATTAAAACAAATAATTAAAATAAAATTTAACCCCCCCCCCTCCCCCTAAAAATTTTTTTTTTTTAGGGGGGGGGGTCTCGGGAATTTTTTCAAGCCAAATATCCACGGGGCAATTTTCAAGCCAAATACCCACGGGGCATAGTCCTCATATCCCTCTACTCCTCAAGATAATAATAATTGATAATTTATTTTTATTTTGATCCGTTATGATGATAATAGTTCGTAATTAATTTATTTAGTTTAACTTATTCATTTCAACCTTAAGATGAAGGTAGCTGACGATTATTTTTTAGTAATATTTAATTCATCATGAGGAGGATAGTTAATAATTAAACTTCTATTAAGTTTTGAATGATATGACAATGGTATTTATATTTTAATACGAAAATGTTAAACTCTAATTGAACTAACTAAAATTTTAGGAAAATGTAGGTTTTATTCAAATTACGTTGAGATTCCCTTAGCGTAGCCAACGGGTGTTTACTCGAAATCGAACTGTCAATGAGGTGTGAGAGTTGGGAGTGACAATCGAACCACATAGTCGTTAAGAAATATCCGCGAAATCAAAATAAATAAACAATAATAATGAGATTCCGAAGTGTAAACCCAAACACTCAATAAAATGTTGTCATTTAATAAAGAATTAGACTTGATTCTCGTTATCTGTATGATTTATATTAATAAGAATAGTTTTATTAGAAACCGTAAATTAGTCAAATGATAAGTTATGTGGAATTTCTGGTTGGTGAAACCTTGACCCCACACATAATAATTTTTTTCTTGCCCCAATGGCTACCCGTTGCTAGGCAACTTTGAAAATGCAGCCATTGGTTTTTGAGGTTGCCAAAGGTGAGCGCTACGAAAGAACTACTCTGGCCCGACTTCAAAGCGAGTTCAACGCACTACCGGTAGAAGGTCTGTGTGCGCTTTACTTATTCTCGTCCCATCTGCATACCTTGGTTGGTCTTGTCACATAAGATAATTTCCTTTTAATTTATACTTACACTATCTAAATCTCGACATTATAAATCTTGACTGAGATCAACAATTTAATCAACACAAATTTATTTAGAAATAACAAGAGAATAATGTCCTAATCTGCTGGTTGAGCGGCTCGAAATTTGGCACCCTCATTTCGGCCAGGTCGGTGTCGGGGCGGTTCAACTTGCAGATTTAGAGTTTGAGGTGGCTTCTTTGTAGGCCAATTGGGCTGAAGCAAAAACTAGCGGGTAAGTCACTGCTTTGCCTTCCTGACTGGCAGACAAAGTCACTTCTAACTCGCGGATTTGGGTCTTCTGATTTTGATTCAAATGCTTTTCTTCGGCCCAACACCGTTGGGCGGCCGTCATTTTTTGGTATAGAATCTTTACTTTCTTTGGCTCCACCCAACTAGATTTGATACGCTGGATTTCCGTCGTCAGCTGCACAATCTGCTGGTGCAATTCCCGATTTAATTTTTGAGCTTTGGTCAATTCTTCTTGTAGAATTTTGTGGGATCCCATGTCTAGAACGTGATAAGACATTAAACTCTCCTTCATTATATTAATTCCTAGCTTTTAATTACAAACAAAACTGATTCTTAAATACATTGTGACCCTTATGAGCAACAAATTCGAATAGGAAATAAAAGAAACATTAGCAAGAAGTCCAATTTTTATTTACAATTTATGCCGATCAATTAAATTTCCCGTATCTTCTGTCTCTGGATCGCCTCGGTATCTCACGAGCATAGGAGTGTTCCTGGTCCTGGTGGGGACGTCTGTCTGCGTCCCTTATCTCGCTGGACAACATCCTTCGTGGGACCACCACGTTCATGACTTCTGTTTCTCCTGCTAAGTGCGGGTCATCGAGATTGTAAGATACATTGTACGGAAGGGCGTACCCATCCGTACTAGGAATAGCTCCTGTTACTATGGCCCTATTGATTTCAGCTAGATGTCGTCTGGCTCGGTCCACTTGTCGGTTGGTTTGGCGTTGGTGTTCCTCCAAACGCGCTAATAAGAATTCCGCTTGCCCTCGAATTTCTCGGGCTAGATTGCGGCCAGGCTCTCTTTTGATAGTCACAAAAAGGAGCTCTACTTCCTCGTCCTCTCTGTGTGTGCCCGCACATAATTCTCTTACTGGCGAGACTGAGAATCCCACGTCCCATAGGGCCTGTTGACTTCTGGCGGCCGATCGTGCAGGAAATCGCACGGTGACGCGGGACGCGTCTCTCCAAGAATGATCTGCAAAATGTTAATCATTAGGTTATTTAATAAGTCATATATATACGCCTTTTATTAAGATCATTTACTACAAATTTAACTTATGAGTGGCGATTGTGTGTGTTGGTAGTTAGATGTTTATAGGATGGTGAACTAGTTAAGTATATTTGTTGGATTCTCGGGCGAGTAGTTGTACGAATGTTCATCTCGCGGGTAAACTATTTCCTATCCGTCGTATTTTAGAAAATATTCATTTACCTTAATTGCGTCATTTATCATACTTGCTCGACTTAGTCGGCTATTCATAGTCTTCCTAGGGACGCTTCAGAACTCATGAAGGTCTGCCACTGTCTGCTAATTTCTTACGGTGTCTTTGTGGTTAACGCTCGTTGTCAGAGTTATTTGGACTCTCGCGGTAATCTTGGTCGTCCATAATGGGATGTGATGTCATCAGTGTTGTAATCGGTAGCCTTCACTTAATGCTCCATGCTAGTCATTCAGCGAGTACGCTATCCACTTTTGGTTGAACTAATTACTGGGCATTTGTCAAGCGGACGAGCCAAGGGGTGAACATTTAAACTGATCAATTAATAGAAATAACTCCATAACATAATTAGTAATTTTATTTGATGTGACAACAAAATTCTTGAGATCCTACGGAGCACTTAATGAGATACTACTGCATTTACAGGTCACAAATTTTCTCCAGAAATCAAGTGAGATTTTGTCAGTTCTATCTTCCCCGCTGGCACTCGCCTGAATGTACAAATTAAATGTATATTATAATATAAGGAAGGTGCTTACCATCTTGTGGCATGGATCGTTTCTTTTCCATTGTAACGTTAGGTTCTCCTCGAAACTCGCTGGCTCCTCCATTTCTTTGCCATTTATCTCGTGGATTCATAGTGGTTCGAATCAATTGTACATTACATGAATTCATTACTGCGTTCGAATTTATATTAAGCTCCAGGGAAGTGCCACTTAGTCATATTTTCGATTTGACGACTTTAAGGACTTTAGTTATAGTTATCTCAGGAATACTCAACCTACAGAAGGCACGAATCCAGTTTCTTTTCGGCAAATTGGTCAATCTCAAATAGCTATCGTGAAAGTTTCATTCTCAAATGATTGCCTACTCCATTAATGTTTTACGTAGTCTAAGATCTATTCATTATTTAGTGGATCTAGCTAATGCCCTAATGAAGATATTATTTGTTATTACCGAGAAGATTAATTTCGAAAATTCGTGGAACTTATCCTCCTATATCCTGTCTATTTTACGGTCCTCGTCGGCCTGTAAACCATTGTGATTTTGCAGATGATTTAATTGATCACGTGTTATGGTATTACTTAAATTTTTAATAACTCTTTTGGGGCGTGTATCTTTCGTCGTGTTTTTAATTTGGGTAAATATTATGGTTGTTTAGCTTGTGTTTTAATTAACGTTACATTAATTAAGAATTGTTATTAACTATTTCTAATGCGGTCATTTAAGTATATATTTTCGGGGATGTAATTATCGAGACCTACTTTAATTTGTTTCCTCGTTTATTTTTGCTTCATTTAATTGTGTTCTCAGTATTTAATCCTACTGTCACGTTTGTTTAATATTCGTAGGCGATTATAGTAGTGGGATTTTAGCTTTACCAATTCTATTATACATTCTGCTGTTATAGTTGTGGTGAGGGAGTTTATTGCTTATTAATTACTATTACTGATTTCATCTTTTAAGTACTCTATCGTGGATATAACAATGAAATTTTTGGTTCCTGGCTTTTCCTAATTACCAATCGTGACTTTAGGCATTGTTTTCGGTCACTCAAGATTTTTATAAAAGTGTGACTATAGCAGTGGAATTCATGATCTTTATTTTACTATGATTGATTTTGTTATTTGATTAAGAATCGAGGTTATAGAAATGAAATTTATGATCCTTACTTTTATGTCTAATGTTATTATCTGACTAAAATTGAGACTATAGTAATGCTTTTACGATCTCATTCTATCATGATTTTATTCTTTGATTATGATTGAGGCTATGGCTATACTATTCATGACTTTTTCGTTATTATAACTTTGTACTATTTGAATAAAATTTGAGACGATAGCAATGATTTACGACGCCTCTTCCAGTCATTCCCTTTTAGTTGACCTTAGGACTAAATATGTTGATATTAGAACGTTACGAGTGTCCACTGGACTACTCAGTGTGGTGACTTTGAGCCAATTGTCAACTTAGATTTTAGGTCGAATTTTCAGGAAATGGGATGCTGAGGGGTAGCCAAAAGACTACCTCACCTCTTCCCAATTTCCCCTATAACGGACAATATTGACGTTCCAGCTACTGCGTTCTCACTCCGTAGCCTTCACGGGCACAAACTATTAGCGGACTTACACCGCACTTACACAGTTTGGATGGGGTGTGTAGATTTTATTGACTTGCGGTGATGTGTCGGCTGTGGGCAGGAAAAAATTTCGACATGAGTTTTTCTAAATCAATCATTTATTGAAATATAACTGGCATAAGAACAGATTCATAATTAGCATACGTGGTTCGACACATTGCATACACAAACATTTCCCACGCCGACACCTCAAACAGAGTTCACATGAGGTTGTCTGGGCGCGACGTGGAGAAAGTTTCCGAACATTTCTTCACTCACATTAAAGTGCTGGTTAATGAAATCTACTTTGAGTTCGCAAGACTGAATCAAACTGATTAAAACGGATTTTTACCGAGTAAAAACTGAGTTTTGTTAAAACGAGTGTTAAAATTATGTGAAAATGAATCGGTATATATACCTGTTGTACAACCTAACCTTGCGTGTTAATTTTGATTTAGTAAAACAAAATTTGACCTTGTGATTTTCTAGTATATTCTATTCTTAATTTTATTATTTTTGTAACTTTATTTGACAATTTTCTTTTTAATTTTTTAAATGAATTGTTTCCAATTCGAATTATTTAATTTTTGTTCCATTTTCATGGATTCTCGCATTTTTCGGTAAATTGTCAAATTTCGGTCAAATTTTCATGTTCTCATGTTATTTTTATGTTTATTTCGTGCGGATCTTGTTGCATTTTGTTATTATTTTAATTTATTTTTGTGTTTCTTGATTTTATATTTAATTGTTTTCTCTCTCTTATTTTAGCAGGGTTAGTTGGTGTTTTATGGGTCCGATTTTAAATCTGCATGTTGTATTTGCGTGTGTATTACCGATTCATATAAACGATTCTCAAGGCCGTTTGTGTTCTGGCCCAACAGTTAGATGGCATTAGATTCAACGGTAAGAGACCAGAAAAGAAAATCGCACGTGTTGGGCCAGAACACAAACGGCCTTGTAAATGTTTAAATGAATCGGTAACACACATGCAAATATAACCTACAACTTTAAAATCAAACCCATGAAAACATCAATTAAACCTAGCAAAATATGAGAGAAAAGCAATTACATATAAATTAATAAACATAAATATAAATTAAAATAATAACAAAATGCAACAAGATCCGCACGATATAAATATAAACATAACACGAAAACCCAACAAATTCGACCGAAAATTGATAATTTAACAAAAATGAAAATTTCATGAAAATGAAATTTAAACCAAAGAATTTGAATTAGAAATAATTCAATAAAAATTTCAAATAAAAAATTGTCAAAATAAATTAAAAAATAATAAAAATTAAGATTAGAATACACTAGAAAATATCAAGGTCGAATTTTGTTTTACTAAATAAAAAAGAACACGCGAGGATAAGGACAAAAAATAGGTATATATACCGATTCATTTTTACACAATTTTAACCATTATTAGAACCATATTTTGAATTTTTGAAATCACTCAACACTATTAAATCTACTTTAGGTAAGTGAGAGTTTTATTTGGAAACTCTCTCTCCACGTCACGTCCTCGCAACCTCATTAGAGCTCTGCTTGGATATCGGCGTGGGGAGAGCAGTATTTTGTTGTATGATGTTTATGCCTTAGCAAGTAATTTGTTATATAGCTTTTAATATATTAATAAATATTTATAAAACTTAAAATCAGTTTGTTTTTCATTAATTATTCATTTTATTGTCGAAATTTTCCCGGCCCACAGCCAAGACACACCACAAGTTAGTAAAATCCAGATATTATTCAGATTCGTGTAAGTGTGTGGAATATCGCCGATGATCTGTGCCCGTGAAGACCCGGCGTGCGGAACGCAGGGATTGGAACGTCAATATTATTCCGTATAGAAGAAAGGAGGAATAAGGAAGGGGTCTTTTGGCTACTTCCTCGTTTCTCGTTTTCTTTAAATTCGACCTAAATTAATATACATACGGCTCAAAATCACCACACCGAGTAGTCCAGTGGGCATTCATTAAATATAATATGAACATAAAATGCGTTTAAGGCTTATTAAAGGGAACGGTGTCGGGGAATAAATTTAGAAACGAAATCACTGCTATGAAATTAAATCAAATAACCTTATAAATGCGAATTTAGACGAAGAATAATAATTATAAAGTATTATTAAACGAATTACCATGAACTCCCACCAAAGTCATAGATTTAATCAAATTCCAAACCAGAGTATATCTTACTAGTAGAAATGATAGAAGAACCCTTTCAAAAAATCTCTTATAAATAAAAGGTAGTTATTACCAAGCCCAACTGTCGATCAGAAGTGACTCCCGCATAAAAGTAAATTAACCTAAATAATTTAAAATTTAAAATACAAAACACTGATAGAGTAGAGGAAAGTTTATTGTGAACCAAATAAAGGAAAATATCCAGTTCCTCTTGAGAAGCCAACTGAACTGATATAATAATCCACCTGTTTTCTGTCTCCTTTGAACCCCTTCAGCATCAACTGGTAGTACTACGGCACCGGCTCTCCATGTTTGATACCCGTTCCACTGTCAAACCATTTAACTTTTGACCGAAAATATTCGATAGGTTCATAGACCATAAATGATTTTCAAATTTCGACCATCGTCATAAACCCATCCATAATTTGCCAGAAAATCTAGATTGCTAACATTCCCTAGAGTTGAATAAGAAATTCATAATTATATAAAATAAAACTGTTTAACATTACTGTAGCTCGTAATCACGTGGAGTGGACGATAGATAAATAATTGAACGAAGCAAAATCTTAACACCATAGGGATCCATTAGGAAGAAGTATAAGTCGATCAAATAAGATCCAATACTTGCGGATAGGAGGATACCTATGATCATTCATAAATTGCAACACCACGGAAACGTTTAGCAACTAGAAACAAATTATTAAAACATTAGAAAATAAAGGAAAATGTTGGGTATTGGATTTTACATGGGAACACTCGCAGTGAAATTGTGAGATTTGCAATGACACATGCGAGTTTTCTGATGATAACCTCCAAAAACTTACCTGAATTCCATTCCCGAATTGATTAGCATTCAGAGAGTGAAGATGCATCTAACACACATCAGTATTTATTATCAAGTCATGATGGATAGAGATCAAATCATAAAGTCCGAGCGGATGTTGCGATTGAAACCAATTGTTTATGAAAATAAAAACCGTCAGATTAGAATAAGATCGTAGTCCAACTGAATAGTCCATCTAAATGTCGATTTTTCTCTCATCTCGTCAGCAATCATCACCCACCTTCCGACACACCGATAAGCAGTGCGCAAGGCACACACAATCACCATAGTCCCTATAAATAAAATCGATAGTTGGAATAATATCTTCTTTTGCCAGATGCTTAATAAATCCCTCAATAACGACGAAATGCCGATACACCGGGTGGAAATGGTGGAACTTGATTCGGATAAACCAAGTAATATTAATTTCTGACTTAAGTAAGATAACTTGTACCTAATAGTACCCATTAAATAAAATCTTAAATTACTATTTTTGATCTTAGTTAACCATAGATTGATAGTGTAATTATATTTTACTTGATTGATAATTTAACTCCACTCTATTTTGATTAATCATTTAACAGCAGTTGGTTCTGATTTAAAGACGCTCAGAAATGGATACTCTAACCATGATTTTTGACACTCCTCATGAAATTTCGCCAGATATTAGCTCTTTTAACCCTGAAATTTTGATTTCGTCAAATATTCAGCGTGAATTCGATCGTAAGTTCTCTAGGAATTTTGGGTGGACCATTTATAATGACTCCTAATTAAACGATTCGCAGAAACAGACTTTATTCAACCCTAATAATTTGGTGATTTTAGTCGAGATTTCCAAGTAATTGATGTCTTAACTATAGCTTCGAGACCGCGGTCAGGAATTAGTAGCGTTGATGACATATGTTATAGACAGATTGTAACTACATTTATTTTCTTTTGTTTTTAAATGCTCTTAAGTTTTTGGTTAATAATTGTCCGTAATTAAACTATCGTAATTATTATCAATTTTAAAGCGTTTGTGGAAGGTTAAGACCTATTAAATTCTTACTCAAATATGAATTTTTAGAGTTCCCTTAAAGTAGTCTCGATCATTAGTGATTTTCTAGGAAGTCGAAGTTAGAAATTTCAGCGGTGAGTGGCGTTTTCAACGCATCTATTCTACGTTTACCCGGTAGTTCGTTTAACAATTGTAAAATTGCTAAAGACATTCCTCTTGGGATATGATTAAATAAATTACTGGTTATATTGTCCTTGAAATATCCTCGACCAGCACAATTTTATAATTCATAAACGTCTGTGACAAATGATGGCTACCCATAATGATGGTTTTCTGCGTGTATATTTTATTACGTAATATATGCGTGTCTATATTCCGTCCTTTTCACCTTAATCATTTTCCGGTTTTATAGAAAACGCACTCAAGCTATGCCGATACCCATAATTAGGAGGTTATCTCAAGTAGACGTGTTTATTTTCCTATTCATAACGCATATATTTGTCTCTGCCCACACTTAAGTTGAGGGGTGGCATCCCATATTGGTATTCGCATTCGTTTTTACCGGGAAAGCTGTTAAATCAAACATAAATGTATAATAACGTTAATGAATCTTCATAATTCATAGAGATCCAGTTCGATGGCCTATGTTTCAACCTACATTGTGGATCGATGGAGATGGGCATGGGAACGATTCCGGCAGGAGAGATGCCCCGAGTTTCCCCAACCGGAGCCTCAACAAATCGACCGGCAATCAAAAAGTGACCACGACTTGTGGCTGGCCGATAGACCATGGGAAGAATGGAGCCCGGCCTGGGAGATCCGCGAGCAGGCCCGTCATATTCTCGAACAACTCGAAAACCACCAACGGCAGGTGGATCTGCAAGTGGTTAGAGCTCGCCAATACTTGGCGAATGTTGAAGAGGATCTCCTAGCTGGTCGGATCGCCAGCAGTTATCAACATCCACTGCAATGCAAGGTCTCACTCGGCAACCGGCCGAAAACCACGCGGACCCGCAATACTAAGCGGCCCATAATGACCATATCCGGCTTTTCCCCGGAGGAATGGGGAGAAAGGGGGTTTCCCGCCTCCTGAACTGCCAGCCCATGATAGAGACTCCCTATGATTCAATGTAACACCACTAACTTAGTTGAACTTTGCTTAAATAAATAGTTTGTTATTTTAGATAACCGTTCTCATTTGCGTAAATGTTTTAATAGGAGAATTCCTTTTGTTTAATGCATAATTTTTTTTGTCAATAACTAGCCGTTCAAATATCTCTATTAATTAGCCATGGAACCCATCCAAATACTGCAGAAAGAGCTGACTCGTGCCCAGCAAGCCAACAAAGCGCTGTATAAACAAATCATCCAGCTCACCAAAGAGATACAACAAGTAAAAGCCACATGGGTGGACCCAACTAAGGTCAAGCCCCTACGCCACAGGCTCAGCGCTGGTCAAAAGGGCTGGGCCGATGAGCGGCAATTGAATCAAAATCTTCGAACACAGATAAGGGGGTTGGAAGTTGATTGTCCGCCAGCCGGGAGGGAGAGGCAGTAACCTACCCTCTTGTCTTCGCCCCATCCCAATTGGCTTACCGGGAATCAATAACCAAACCAACGCCAGCCGCAACCCCAACCACAACACCGTCCAACAGTTATAGGCCTTGGCGAAAAGAGCGTGCCAGACGTAGGGCCGCTCGGATGTCGAATAACACTCATCTGATTTGAGCGTATTTAATCTGTACAATGCGTATATTTAATAATAAATCATATAAAAGCTGTTTAATTCTTCTAAACGATGTTTTAAAACTTGAGAAATATTAAAAACCCTGCAGTTATTTCATGAGTATTCACACTTCGTCAAGTAGCCGTTGTTCTATCTCTAAGAACGCAATCACCGAATTTAGCTCTCACTAAAATGATTCTGATCTTGAAACTTCTCACACACAAGGGACTTGCAAAGCGAGCATAAGTCTTCTACCGACGGCTCGTTGAACCCAAGGGTTGTCCGAGCAATTACAGCATTAGTAATAGCGCTCACTTTTTGCGGACAGTCCACCTACTCGAACACATTTCCAACGTTGCCTAGCAACGGGTGCCGAGTGGTAACTAGGAGATATTTATATGGCGTTACTGGGGTAAACACAAGGACGTTCAAAACAAATAGCAAAACCCAGTACCCACCACACGCAAAACTTCTAACGGTATTGCGTTGGACCCATCTTTGGCAATCTCAAAGCCAGATGTTGCATCACCAACGTTGCTTAGCGACGGGTAACCATTGGGGGCAAGGAAATATTTATATCTGGGGTCAAGGTTATCTAGACCATAAACCCCACATAAGGAAGAAAATAGACACCAAACACGCAAAGATAATTTCAGAAAAGATAATTAAACTAAGAACACTGTGAATTGTGTCAGGCCAGAGTATTATTCTTAGCAGTCGTGGTACCGCAAATCAACTTTGTTTAAACTATAAACCTGTAGTACAGTACCAACGTTATTTAGTGATAGGTATCTTATAAACAAAGTCCTTGACTAAAAATATTTTAATTTTTTAACCTACCCTAGCCCAGCAAAGTTAACCATTCACAAGGGTTACATATATTTTTCAACAATGATTTTATAAAAATTTAAAAACATTTTATTGTTTGTTTAAACAGATCATTTCTAAGCTATTAGATCTTGACTACACATATTAGCGTATTAATTGTAAAATCCAAATTATAATTAATTTTTAGTTCAGTTAAAATGTGTCCTTGAAATATTAAATTGAAGATGTTCAAATCTTTTAAAATAGAATGTAAAACGGAAAATCATATGATAAAACGATAAAGATTTCTGATAATTAGGACTAATTAAATTTAAGATGAATCAATCTGAATACAAGATTCGTAATTTAGAATCATCTATTCTATATATTCAAGAAGAATACGCAAACACATTAAAACTATTACACGAAGAAATTAAAGACTTGCAAATGAAAAATTCCGGTTAGAAATTTAATCATAAAATTATAAAACTGTCAAATTGAATGAAATTATTTTTTTTGATTAGAGTTGTCTTTCCAAATTGCCATGCAAAACGTTGCTCTGCCAAATGATTTTAATTCACCAGGTGATTTATAATTCGTATTGATATTTAGATTAAAATTTCATTAACAATTAACTATGATTTAACATTAATATGAAAGCGCATTTATTGTTATTATTATTATTATTATCTATGAGCTCATCGAGCACAAGTCAAACTTTTTCCTTCAAATTTTCAATTTGAATTTGTAACCATTCTATAAATTTCTCTAATTCCGATATTGCATAATCAATTACGTTATCATTCTAGAGCGAGAAACGGAACGATTGAATCTCTCACAGGAAATTGAGCGATTGAAAGTGGAAATTGTGAAACTAAACCTGGAAAACGACTCAAAACGACAGAAATTGGAGAGCTATGAGAAACAGGTTCACAAATTGACCGATGGAATTAATAAACTCAAGCAAGCCCAGAAAGATGAAATGGTTGCCGTAGAAACCGAGCTCAATAATAAAAGCGCGGAAATCGTGCTGCTGTCGACAAAATTGCACAACTGGAAAAAGTACGAAATCAAGAAGTCAAATCAGCAACAGCAGCAATCGGGCAGCGAGAAATGCCCGCTGGCGCCGCAAATGCCGTCGGCACCGTCAAAGATATTCAAAATCCGCAATCAGATCTCCGTCCATCCCGACGACGACAACCTGAAGCGCAGACCAATCATAGCTCGACAGGCTTACTCGATTTCCTCGGCTTATCCAATGAAAAACAAATCGATTCCTCCGCTTCCCGAATGCGCCGTTGCAACAGAGGAAATCGCGAATTTCTCCAAATCGATAAAGCGGCCGACAGTTCTGCCGCCGATCAATTCCAGCACTCGTGGCAGTTATTCTCCCGGGGGTGTTTTGGTGTCCCGGGTGGTCCCGGTGCTCCCTTCTCGTTCCCTGCCGCCCCCACCGCCACCGCCATGCCCAGATCGATCATCAACTGTCGACATTTCCATTTATCCCCAGGAATCGGCACTCGAGTCACTCCACACGTGCTGCCAGCTCAATAACTATGATAATATCCTCATGAGGAGTCTCGGTGACGGTCGCTCTGGCCATGATGATAGCGCCACAGCTACCGCTACTGCCGCCGCCACCGCCACCGCTACCGCCACTATTGACATTACCGCTACTCGATACGCACCAATCAAATCCGTCGACATTGATAAGCTGATGGATGTGAATAATTCCTCACTGCTGTCGTCAGCGGCTGCGTCACAGCCTCTCCAGTCCGTCCAGTGCTCTCTATTCAGGGATCATTCCTCCTCCTAAGCCTCCAGTGATCGCTCTGACGCCCTCCCTCGATAATTCGTGCTTTCTCACTCCCACTTTCTTTTGTTGCCTTTCGATATTCCTCATTTATCTATTTTTCATTGATTATTTTGAGTTGTGTTGCATCGACGCAGTGCATAATTATTATAATTAATTCTGACACATTTAATACATGTAATTAATAAATCAATTGATACACACAAGCAATACATACAATTAATGCATACACACACACACACAAAATATATAATGTTCAGTTTATCTAAGATAAGGATTATTATTATTATCATTATTATTATTATCATTATAGACAATATTATTCCAATCAAATCATTTTATTCTTATTTTAAATAAATTTTTATCTGATGCGCATCAAAATATTTATTTAAATATGTAAAAATGTTTATTTCTTGATTAATGGGAGTTGGGGGAGAGGGTGGAGGTATTTTGTTTTTGTTGTTGTGTACAAATGTGGAGGTTTATTCCAGCTGACCTCGCCCTTAGATAAATAAGCCCGTTGCCGTGGTCTCGAATGTCTATTAATCATTCTGTTATGATAATTGCTTAAAATTCCGTAAATATTACTGATTAATGCCAGTTGTTGAGCCATTTTCTTTCATCGACTTCTGGAGCCTCTGGCCCACGTGAATAATTTGCCCTCATTGGCCAGCTTATTGTGGTTATTGCGGTAAAAATCTTCATAATTTGAAATTTGGTATTTTAAATAAAATAAAAGTTGTCAGGAATTACCAGTTATTTTGTATGTTGAAGCAGCCAATAAGGTCTAAGCATTCCATAAAATTGCGCAGCCAATCATAAAGTAATATGTCAGATATTTGATGCCCTAAATATACTGAAATTATATAATTAAAACCTAACGAAAGTTACTGGTAAGATGGAACAACTAGAAACAGTACTATTTATCATAAATTGACCGTGAAAACCACCTCAAGTCAGAGTAAACGCGTCGTTGAGGCAATTACTATACTTTTATCACTATGGCTGCTAATGCACTTCTATGCCGGGATCATTATCAGAACTCGAAAACATACTCATAACCCGTAAAACATAGGTACACCAACCTATTCCGTTGGTGCTGTGCAACTTAGGTGAAACATGCAGCAATGTTGAAAACCCCAGAGCATGAAGTTACACATTCGTTGGGTTTACGGAACATAGGCACTTAAATGAATATTTCTAAGGAGTTCCTAAATAGAAATACAGTAATTCTATTACTCTGTCATCCATATGTTCAATACTGACATCATTGATGTTTGCAATGAAGATTTCTGATGGATTACAAAATAAAAAATACATTTCTGTGTTCAATCGTAGGATAAATAATAAATCTTCGATAAATGTTTTATTAAATTTTATTTTATTTGGTGAATTTCGAATTTCCTTTGAATTGTTAATTTGTTTTATTGATGGTTCCCTTACTCTTATCTGTTTTATATTTCCTAATTACTTTTCATTAAATTTAATATTATATTAATTTGTTTCTTTATTTTCATCTTATTCTAAACTCTTATCTATTTATCCTGCTTTCTTGATCTTTGTTTTTTTTTCCCTTTACTTATTTCTGTTACATCGAGAGTAATTCTTATTTCATAGACTAAGTATACCCCCAACCGCTTTCTAATCACCATTAATTTGGTTTTAATTACTTGTAGAAGCAACTAAATGTCATGATCAAAGATGTTGGGGAAACTGTAAATGTAAAGTATTCGTTTAATAATAAAATGAACCTAACTTTTGACTTATAGGATATCACTATAAAACCCTTTAATTAAGGTTTCCTGGATAGTCTGTGGTTAAGTCACCATGAACATCTGTGAAGACAAATATCATTCAAAATAGCCTGCTAAGTTATACGATCTTCTAAAAGTTCATAAGGATGGTTTCTCACGAGACCTCACTTGTGAATGATACAAGCGTCACAATATGAAGTTGAAAAGTTTAATATTACTTCTTTGAGATCTCTGGTTAAGACGGAATTTGAATGCAAACTTAGTTTTCAGTTTACTACATTTGCTTTCATATACTTTTGACATTTGTCCCTTCAAGCCTTTACTTTATTTTTATAATCAGAGATGTAATCGGATTGATGGTGTAAATTGTAATGGTTTATATTCATAACCAGAAAGTTTTTGAGGGTTTAAATATTAAACAATATATGAGATCAGTAGGGTTGCCAACTTTTATCCATAAATCCTATTTTTTAAAATGACATTTCCGTTACCAATTTTTTGCATCATCGATACTAAAAAAATAAAAAACGTATTATTAAAAAAAATTTAAAACCAACATTAATTTCAAAGTTGATTTAGCATTTTTCAGGAAATTTTTGTCTTTTAGAATGTTTTCCGAAAAATAGCAGCAACTATCCTTTATATTAAAATAAATAACTCATTCTTTATAAGGTTAACATGTTGGGTTATTATTATTGAAAGTCGGTTCCCTCTGACTCATCGTGTCCTTTTCGAATCAAGAAAACTAAACTCAGAATAATTTTATTTGCACTTTATCACAGTTACAACTCAATTCGATTTATTTCAACGTTTTCAATAAATTTGATTATCTTAAAGTAGATTATCCAATGGATAATCACCCTTTCTGATAGATAACTTTTGACTTTACTTGGGTTTAGACTCTTTTACTGACCTGACTAGACTATTCGTTTGCTTCGACCACTGGTCATTTCGTATTTTTCCTTTTCCTTTTATACTACTGCTCAGACTGTTTTCAGACAATTGTCAACAACATTTGCTGCCATACTAAATTATTAAAAATAATTACTTTCTACAGACCACCTTAGCCGAAATTTGTCGACAACGTTTGCTACATTCTTAAATTACCAATTAGGAAATAATTACCTCTCCATTGATCAGTGGCCCCATTTAATGTTGTTTAGGCCAATTTACCCTTTTATATTATTCCGTCTACACGCCGGGTTTTTCTCATCTCTCGGGTTTCCCATTGCTTCGGACTTCCCATTGGCTCGGGCTTCCCATTAGTAATTAATTGTTTTAATTAATTTCTTTTTTGTCTTATATTATTTTCTAGGGACCCCTCACTAAATTTTTATTATTATTTCTGGGCTCGTCTCTCAATTTGACGTTCAACGATACCAATTTCCCCCGATCAATACTAATTTCGAATTTTTGTAAATATTTTAATTAATGTTGCACTTTTATCATTTTGGTGTTTTATTGATTTTACTGTGCTTTTTTCGTAAAACCCTAACAAAAAGATAATTCAATGTTCCTTTTATTCTGCAGACCGTTCACCAAGACATAACCCGGTGGTTGTTGACCACTGCTCTGATGTTTTAAGCGTTTATAAAAATTTTGATTTTAACATGTCGCTCATTCTAATAAAAATATCCGTTAATTTTATTATTTAACTAAAAAGCCAAATAATTTGCATTACATGTTTAGATATACACATTGAATACATATCATTTAATTGTTAATAGGATTTGTTGGTTTGGATTGACATTTATTTCTTGATGAAACAATTGGAATATGCATATAACTTGTCACTCGTTGTGTTGGGCCAGAACACAAGTTTGTTTAAATGAATAGGTAATAGCACGCAAACACAGCATGCAGATTTAAAATTGGACCCTGTAAACAACAATTAATCATGCTAAAATATGAGAAATAAATAATTAAAATATAAAATTAAAAACATAAAAATAAATAAAACTATTATTTCTGGCCCACAGCCACACACCGACAAGTTATTAAAATCCGACATAAACAGTCGAGCAATGTAAGTGCGGTGTAAGTCCGCCAACAGCTCGTGCCCGTGAGAGATCTCGCCGTGGGTAACGACGGACTCGAACAGTCAACTCATATATACCGTTATAGGGGCAACAGGGAGATCGGGAGACAATCTTTTGGTTGCCTACCTTTCTACCTGCTCCCAAAAAAGTCGACCTAAAATATATTTACTCATCGGCTAAAATTTGAACACAGAGTAGTCCAGTGGGCACTCTTAAAATCTAATATAAATATAAAAGGTCCTAGGATCAAATTGAGGTTAAAGGGAACGGGACTAGCGGAAATCGATGCATCGAACTTAAAGCCCATAATTTTTCACCATGTTAAACTAAATGAAGATAAATTAGATAAAGAATTAAAGCCCATAATTTTACACCATGTCAAACAAAATGACGATAAATTAAATAGCGAACGTAAGGTGAATCAATCAACTATAGTCTGAGAGTTCGACGAGGATATTCACTTCCTGAAATGATTATCGAAAAACTAATTTATCGTAAAATTTTTGGGAACCCATTAGTTAATGTAACGAGATTTGAACCCAGTTAAACATAACACTGTAATAAGAGAAAATTTTGGTAAATCATCATCAAGAGTTAATGAATAAATAAATAAAAATTAACATCCATCCATAACTACGTGCCATCGAGGATAAAAATTTGAACCTTCAGGTTAAAGAAAAAGAGCGCTAATATCATCGGACACGATGCCAATCACAGATTCCGAGAACCATAACGTTAACATTCATTTGAAAATTCTGTCTCGGTAGATAAATCCTCAATAAATATATTAGCAACCCTAATGTAACGATAAAATTCCTTGTAAGCCGAACGGGTTGTAATCACAACACTCTAACTAAAATAGCCCTAAAATAAGCCGGAATAATAATGAGACAACAATCAAAAATTAATATTTAGGTAATAATACAATTGTAAATAAAACAATGGTGGAGCATAGATATGCAGGCAAATTCATCTGGATTAAGGCATTTAACTTGAACGTTCATCGGTTTGCTTTAAGATAAAATTCATCCTGATTTGTCTTCCTAGAAATAATTAGTAAAAGGAAACTTATGAAATTACACGTTACTTGATTGAAACCTCCAAGATTTCGTTTCAATTTCTGTAGAAGAAAAATTCATTTACGGATATTGCGAGGGAAAGGCAACGAATAATTCCGATAAAAATAAAATCCACAAAATACTCGATATATGCATGTATATATAAATTCCCAAGCGACCATTTTAGAAATGGTTAGGAAAATCGATCAATAGTAGAGAAAAGAATTAACCATCACTGTTGGTGTGGTGGAAGTAGAAACTAGCGAATGAAAATCTTCCACGCGGACAATTCCATGCCAAGCTGGAACACACCTACAAGTAGAGCTATAAATACACAGTTGGGCCGCATGCAATCGATAAATTACCAGAATGAATTCAACGATACACCTGATTCAATTCATTAAAAACTCCTATAATAAAATGAAAAAATCAATAAAGTTATAATATAGGAACATACATACTTACCCGTGTCTGCATGTAATTTGTTCAATTGAATAAACACTTATAATATAGAAAGGAAGGAATTAGAAGAAAAATTTTTTTTAACATAAAAACATAATACATAGTAAATAATGCATGCAAACTTTCAAAATGTAGAAATGTTCAATTCATTAAAAACTCTATATAAAACTATTTTTAGTAACTTTTTAGACAAGTTTTTTTTTAAATTAAAGCCGAAAATTTTTGAAAAAAATACCAAAAACTCTACTTTGAGTTGTAGCGAAAATTAAGAAATAATTTCGTAAGATTTTTCAAGAAAATCAATCAATTTAATATTTTTACAACTTTTCAGATATTTCAAAAATATCCATCGAAACTCTAGGTTTTTGAGTTTTTACCTCATTTGCAATTTACCAGGAGCAGCGGAACCAGAACCTTCAAATGAGGAGTTTAAAAAATACGGAAAACATAAGTTTTCCGATAACTTAAGTTAAAAAAATTTTTTTTTATAAAGCATAAAAAATCCAAATCATTAATACCATTGAAAATGAGGAAGATTTTTATAAATTTGGGAAATTAACAGAAATTTCCAAAGCCTCATAAAATCAATAATTATCAAGAATTTGGATTTGTGAAAAGGTAAAAAAGATGGCAACCAAAACAAATTTCCAAGGAACAGAGGAATAGTTTATTCGAATAGAAACTGTTTAATAATAAATTTTAGTTTTCAATTAATCGGACTTGAATTTATTGGAAAATAATTCCATTAATTTGCATAAATTGGCATAAATTCCTAAAAAACCTAAAAAAACTAATTAAAACTAAATTTATAATAAATGATGATGAAAAGTATTATTTAAGAGCTTGAATAATGATCTCATAAATATACGAGATCACAATCCAAGTCCTAAAATATACTTTATTAAAAAAATTACCTGCCAGCCATTTTAAAAATGGCTAATTGATAAACAACCATAATTGTAATTGGTTGTTCATTAAAACTTCTATTATAGAAGTTTTTAATGAATTGAATTAGGTGTAGTAACTTCACTACATAAAGTCGTCACACCCGTGGAAATGAAGAAAGCCAATCGTAATGGGAATCCGGACCCGCAGACGTCCGAGGAACTTAAATCATTACCTGTGAGAAATACAAATCAAGATCGGAGACATCCAACAAGCAAAGATATTAGACCGAGTAAGAAAACTGTCATTTGTTAGTAACGAAAGTATAATATGATTTAGTTGTTAGAATATTCTTACTTTAATTTTGGTTGCTAAAGGAAAATTTTATTTAATGCCTCTCACGACTGCTATTCAAATGTCGAGCCAATAAAAGGGTTTTTCTAATGATTATGCATGAATGCCTTCGCCATAATGGCCCTGAAAAATTAGACTAGGAACCTCTAATTCGTTAGATATAAAGTCTGCAGAAACGACGAAAGAGGACGAGGGTTTCCGTCTTGAATGAATCGCCTACAATTTTAGATGTTATGATAACATATCCGTAATATATTATTTAAAGAAGGATGAATAACAAAAATATATTTATGCGAGTAATGATATTTGAGCGTATTTTTGAGTTGCTCATCAATTTTGGCTTAAAAATGCATAGATGCTGATTTACAGGGAGTATCCAATTTTTTCATGTATTAAAATCTATAGTTATTTAAAGAAAGTCTTCATTAGCCGCCAATGACGCTAAATTTTTTAATATATGTCGTTTAAAATGATGTGAATATTATTTAGAAACTAATAATTTTAGATACAATTTCCTTGCATCTATCGACCAGAATTAATGTATTGATCTACGAAATTTTCTAGTAGAAGCTAGGCTAGCGCTTCATAAAAATGTGATTTTAAAACATCTGCACTTATGCAACCATATTGATGAATGAGTGTAAAAGTTAGAAAGAGCCGAATTTGTAGCAAATCCACAAAGCATACCTGAAAATAAATCCCAAATTCGTTAACAAAGTTTTTCGATCCCATCTGATTGTTTTAAAATGCATAAATAGAACTGAAATAACTCCGTGCAGAAGGAACGGGAAAACTTACTATTCTGTATAGGAAAGCTCCAATACCCTAAGAGATCCCGACCCCAATTCACGCTATAAGCATTTTGTTCACTTCATTGTAAAGAGATATACTAGCCGAAATTTAGTAGTCGCCGTGTCTCGCTACGAAAGATTCAGTCTAAGAAAATGAACTCAGATATATATCGCTGATGTGTGTTCCGTAAATAAATTAAATTCAATAGCGGAACGTATGTTGGTTACAGTGGGAGAATAATGATAAATTCAACAATTCTTAAAGTCACTTTTCAACAGGTACTTATTCTCAAGATTGAGCGGACGAGGACCGTACCACGTTGACTGTACCCATGAGGTTCGCTGGGAGATATCGACAGGCTATTAAATTGTTATTTTGTGTATGCTACACTTTCAATAAAATTATTATGAAAATTTTACTGTTTCATCTTCAATAGATAATTAACCGAGACATTTATGCCAGGACTGATTGTATATCGTTTATGTATTTTGCCTTATGATTTTTTTTCCTAAATTACTATCTGGATTAATTTTCTGATTTTTTATCATTAAGGAGAACCTATGGAAGATTTTATGGCGAGGAATACTAAGGAATTAAAACATCTCCGTAAAGAAAATGCAAGCCTACATCAACAATGCCTGTATCTCAGTTGCGAGATGCAGAGAGTAAGAGCCACGTGGTCAGAGCCGGCCAGAGTAAAGAAACTCTACCAGAAGCTCGACGTGGCACAGAAGGGCTGGCAATAAGAGAGAGCCCTGAACCAAGCCCAGAAGGTACAAATACGGGGGTTAGAGGCAGCCGTAGCCGCATGTCAGGAGGGACAGGCTGTTACCTACCCATTAGTGTTCGCGTCAACCCAGGTAGCTTACCCGAACATGGCTAATCCGACTCCACCATCATTCAGACCAAAGTCTCGCGCAAGACCAGGACGCGCGGAGAGAAGGAGACAGAAGGAACGTAAATCATAACCAATATAAAAATCCAATTGATAACGAAATAAATTCGTAAATAAAATCGCGTTGTCGTTTTATCTTTCTATGTGCACTCATTAATATAGACTTGTAAGAGATGAAAACAAAAGGACGAGAAGTTAATTGAGTAAGGGACCTAGAAAAATTAAGTCGAGCATAAACCTTCTATCGGTAGCTCGCTGAACCAGCTGTAGACCGGGTCTTAGCAGTTTTGGAAACAAAGCTCACCTTTGACGGTCACAGAACCATTGGTTACAGTACCAACGTTGCCTAGCAACGGGTAACCAGTGGCAGACAGTTAGCATTATTATGATTGGGGTCAAGGTCATATCGATCACTAGTAACCCCATAGTTGTTTCGGATTTCACTTCCTTGCATGAGTGTTTATTTGGGTGGTTGACCCAAAGGAGGTTTTGATGTAAATGGAAATATGAGTTGATCATGAAAACAAAATAAAAATTAACAGAAAAATTTAACAACGTCAAATCAATATTTCCTTTATTTTTTATTCAAATTATAAATATTCAACTAACATTGTTTTTTGCCACCAAAACGAGTAAATAAATTTCTATTTAAATTTTCTATCAAGTTAGAAAAAATAATCAAAATTTGCACTTTATGCACCTCTCGGAAAATCGATTTACCGAATTTATTTGGACAAGGGAAACTATATTAATTATTATGGAAAAAAATCATTTTATTATTCATATTTTTTAGTCTTCTTTTGGGGTTGCAGATTTAAAATGGAATATCTATGAAGCAGACAACACAAATGTTATGATTGGAATTGAACGGTGTAAAATGCGAAATTACAGAAAATCAATAAATTTTTGAATTTGAAAAGCGGGTCGGATATAGAATTGGTAATGGCGAAGATCATGGTGAGAATGTAATTTTTAGAATAAATAAAGACAGGGTCACAATCAAAGGTATTTATTAAAAAAGAAAATTGTTAATTAATTAATTAAGGAAAACCCGAGTTGAGTAAACAACAAAGAATGTAAACAAAAGGGAACTCGAAAGGCCATTATCAGGACAATATGATTGATGGTGGGAGATGGAAAAAGATTAGATTAGGGAAAGCGCATGGTAGGGTAAATAATTACGAGATCATGAAAAAAGCACAAAGAGAGAATTGTTAAACAGATGCTATTTTGATTGAGAATCATCTATCAAAGAAATTATTCTACTATATAATGCAAATCAAAATTAGAAACAACTGTCATTTTGCCTCAGGTAGGGACAAAGAATAAGAGAGAAGGAATTAGGAATAAATAAAATTTATTAATGTAGAGTAACAAAAAATTTAAGAGAAGTTCAAAGAATAATAATAGTCAAAATAGGATCAAATTATTAAAGGTCATTGTTGTGAAAAATGCACGAAGCCAAGTAACCGCTGCGGGACTCGTCGAGTGAACATAACGCGTATTGTTTCTTGCTGTAATACTTTTGGTGTGTAAGAAACAGTTGTAAATACAAATATATATATTAAGAGTATTGTGTTAGATTTTATAAACCGCGTGGAGTTAGAACTACCGATTATTATTATTTTATTTATTAAAACCCAACAATATTAAACTCGAAAAAAAAACATTAAAAGAGAATTGACAATATAAACATTCAGATAAAGATAAATTACAAAAAAATTCAAGAGGATTTATTTATTAAATTTTTCACTAGATTTTTAATAATCAAAACTTTGTCAGTTGAATCCGTTTGTTCACAGATTTGTTTTATTGTTTCCAATTTGTTATTCAAATTTCCTTTCAATAGCTTTTCGTCCGCTGCTGTCAACATTTTATCTTTGCTGTCATAATTAATAAATTTAAAGTTCTTAAGATTAGCCTTTTCCAACTGTTCATAAATCCAGTCGTAAACAATATTCACTATTTTCCTCACATTTTCCATCATTTCTACGACATCTTCATTAAAATATTCTAATACAAAATCGCCTTCAATGTCCCATAATGCATAAAACGTATGATCAATCAAAAAAATTTGCTCCTTATAAAAGGGCATTTCTGATGTGAAATCATTAAACATAAATTCCAATGACCCAGACAAATGCCCAAGTGCGTCAATGACCATATCCATTCCACAGCTATTGAAATGTTCATTAGCGTCTACATCAGCCTCTCCAAATATCACCAGCTCAAGGTTTTTCATATAATTTGTTCTTTCTATATTGTCCATGGAGATATCCGGATAGACGAAATTCTTCATAATTGAACAATCCCAAAGAAGAGTTTCCGGCTGCTCGGATTTATTACAGGAATTATAAAACAGTTTCATTAACCATCGGATATCAGTGATAGAGGCTTTGTAATGATATTGAATTTTATTTATATATTGTGAAAGGAGATGAAAATAGCTCATGAGTTGCCCGCGGTCGATTATTTCGTCTAGATAATAACTTATGCAATCTATTCTAAATTCCAAAATATTATATTCAATATTATTGACCGCGCATTGCTTCATTATTATTCTGAAAAATTCAAATTTAAGTAATTGAAATTTATTTTCGCTGAGGTTATGATAATTCTTTATGATGTCAATGTCTAATTTAATTGTTTTATTGGACCATGAAAAAAAAAATTTCTTCACTTTGTTCAAGTATTTCATTCAGATCTGCGTCAGTCGATTCTTCATTTATAATATGGAAAATATTCTTCTCAGAAATCAATTTTAAAATTGAAATAAAAGAGGAAATATCTTCAATGGAAATGAAATTTTCCTTTGATCCGGTAATCATTTTCATGGATTTAATTGATTTCCTATCGAAGGGACAAATTGGCTTAGTAACAAGTATTTCTACCAAACAATCAACACAAAAAGAATGCTCACAAAATCCAATTGTCACAACTGTCTCATCGCTCATTGGTGAATAGCAAATCAAACATTCTTTTTTATTTGCCATTGATATATAATTTTTATTTATCTAATTATTTAAACAAATATGTATGAAATTGTTATAAAAAAGCAGAAAAACAAATTATGTAAGAAAAATTAATGACAAACACACAAAAAATACACACAGCTACCCTGTAATAAAAAATACGCATTGGTGAATTTTTAATTTATAAAAATATACAATCTGTGGTAATAAAATTTCAATTTAAACTTTTTTGAAATTTGGAAAAATGTTCAATTTAGAAGTGAAAAAAATAGGTTAAATGTTAAATATTTTTAGATATTCAGAAATGGATAACACAAAGATTGATCAAAGTTATGGGTTACATGGTCATCTATTATCCTAACCACTGTTTACAACGATCGGTAGGTTAAAAATAAAAATGTTTTTATCATGACCTTGTTTTTATATCTACTCAGATTTGCATCATTTCTCATACTAGGGTTGCCAACCGTCATTTTTTCAGGACTTCAAATTGCATATTAAAAGGAAATGTCCTTTGGAATAAGCGAGAAGACAGAAACAAAAGTTCTGTTTGTTGGGGTATTACGAAAAAAGCACAGTAAAATCAATAAAACACCAAAATGATAAAAGTGCAACATTAATTAAAAAATTTACAAAAATTCGAAAGTAGTATTGATCGGGGGAAATTGGTATGGTTGAACGACAAATTGAGAGACAAATCCAGAAATAATAATAAAATTTAGTGAGGGGTCCCTAGAAAATAATATAAGACAAAAAAAGAAATTAATCAAAAAAATTAATTACTAATGGGAAGTCAGAGTCAATGGGAAGCCAGAGGCAATGGGAAACCCGAGAGATGAGGAAAATCTGAGAGAGGAAGAAAACCCAAGAGATGAGGAAAAACCAACGTGTAGACGGAATAATATAAAAGGGTAAATTGGCCTAAATAATATTAAATGGGCGCAACTGATCTATGGGAGGTAATTATTTCCTAATTTGTAATTTAGTAATGGAACAAACGTTGTTGACAAATGTCGGCTTGGGTGGTCTGTGGGAAGTAATTATTTTTAATAATTTAGTAATGTAGCAAATGTTTTTGACAATTGTCTGAAAACAGTCTGAGCAGGAGTATAAAAGGAAAAAGTAAAAACACGAAATAGCCAGTGGTTGAAGCAAATGAGTAGTCTAGTCAAGTCAAGTCAGTAAAAGAATTTAAACCCAAGTAAAGTCAAAAGTTATCTACCAGAAGAGGTGATTATCCATTAGATAACCTACCTTAAGGTAATCAAATTATTCTGTGTTGCGTTTGCATATTTGATTCGAAAAGGAAACGAGGAGTCAGAGAGAACCGACTTTTAATAATAATAACCCATCACTTTTTATATACTATGGTGTATTTTTCTGGGGATTGTGAAAATTTATATCTTTGTAAAAGAAGAAGTCTTGTAACTATTTTAAATGAGTTTATTGATTTATCAAACACTTTAAAATTATGAATTAAGAAATTTGAAATTTAATGCGCTTACTGAAAGAAAAAAAATTAAACAAATAAATAAATAAAATGTGATTTCTATTAAACAATAAACAAACTGTATCACCATTTACACATCAAAATTATAATAACATCAACTTTATCAAATGTTAGAAATGTCAAATAACTGGAACGCATAAATAATAAAACAAAAAGATTACTGTCAACGTAAAGACGACAAATCGTGTTCAACAGGCTTACGCATTAAATCAAAACTATCTGAAAAATTAACAATAATATCCACGCTTCAGTGGGCCGCGGTAAAAAAAGGTTGGAGATGACGGAATTAGAGGACAGAATTTTCTCAGATTATTGATTGGTCAGTTAATGTAATTCATATTGTAGGGTTTATGGTTTTGACAACCTTGACAGCAGATGTAAACATTTTCTTGCCCCCAATGGTTACCGGTCGCTAAGCAACGTTGGTAATGTAACCATTGGTTTTTGAGATTGCCAAAGGTGAGCGCCACATAGGAACTACTCTGGCCCGACCTCAAACTGGGTCCAACGCACTACCGTTGGAAGGTCAGCGTGTGCTTTTTGTTTATTCTGGTCCCATTCTTATATATTTAATTTCTCTTTGCCTACCGACTACCTATTTTACTCTCACTATCTATTCCGACTCATTCTGACATCAAATTCATTAGATAAATCAACAGAACATAAGAAAACATTTATGAAGAACGATCATATATACATTCTATTTAGGGTGTAGAGCGGCACGACGCTTGGCGCGTTCATTTCTCCCTGGTCTATGTCTGCTTGGTTTTGTGCTGGACTTCGAGGTAACCACTGCATACCTACAGGCCAGCTGTGCGGGGGCGAAGACTAGGGGGTATATCACTGCCGCGCCTTCTTGACATGCCGACAATGCCACCTCTAGTCCTCTTATCTGTGTTTTCAAACTCTGGTTTAATTGGTTTTCCCCCGTCCATCCTTTCTGTGCCGCTGTCATTTTTAGGTAGAGCGCCTTGACCTTCTTCGGCTCTACCCAAGTGGCCTTAATTTGCTGTATTTCTTTCGTCAATTGCAAAACCTGCTCGTGTAAATTCTTATTCGCTCTGCGTGCATAGTCTAGTTTGCACTGCAGGACTTGGCGTGTATCCATATCTACAAAAGAATTAAATTAAGCCATGTAATATTTCACAAATGTCATTTAACTCGTCAAAAGATGTCGTTCAACATGATGAGGTCTTTCTATTCGTGGCTTGGAGGTTTGGGTCAACTCTTTTATGTTTATAGTCACTATAGTTTGAATTATGTACAGAGAATTCAAAAAGAAACAACAAGAACTAAAACATTTTATTTTTAATCATTATTTAAGCTTCGCTTCAGTATGTAATCTACTGTTTTACCGTCTTGGGGTGGTTCGTGTATAAGAATGTTCGCGATGGTCATCAGATCGATCCTCTTCCCTTCTTAAATGTCGGGGAAGTATTTTCCGCGGGACCACCACATTGATTTCCTTTGATCTCACGTTTAATCTGGGATCGTCTAGATTAAACGAAGTATTATATGGCGGAGCGTATCCGTTCGTGCTGGGGATCTTCCCTGCCGCTATATCTGCGTTGACCTCGTTGAGATAGCGTCGGGCTCTCTTTACTTGCGCGTCGGTCTGGCGCTGATGTTCCTCGAGACGAGCCAGGAGGAACTCAGCTTGGCCCCGAATATCGCGGGCCGGGTTACGTCCGGGCTTCCGCTTTATGGTGATGTATGGCAAATCGGTCTCCTCGAAATCTTGTTGTGTGCCAAATCGCGACTCCTTTACGGGCGAGACAGTGAAACCGGCGTTCCACATGGCCTGCCGACAAAGGTTAGCTGCGTGCACGGGAAACCGTACCGTGACTCTGGATGCATCGATCCAGGAATAGTCTGAACAAAATCTTTAAGATTAGTTGAGTCGTTAACAATTATATATCTTTTTATTGCAATATTGTGGGTCGTCTGAATGGGTCAGTGAGCGTGTTGGTGGGTTAATCGAGCGTCATTACTTTTGACCGGTTCTCGTCAACTATCCCCGGTGCTCCTCACATTTATGATTATCTAGCTCGTTGATGTACCTTTTTCTGACCTCGTAACCGTTCTGATTAGGTTTCTCGGATGGCTATAATCAGGGAACTCGCGGAATTTGTCTTATTAAATATACAAAAAAATATATTCTATGTATGTCACGTCTCGACTAAACTCAACATAATAGCTATTAAATTACTGATCGGGATGTGTAGTTGGGTGACTTAATTCGGTTAACATTTATCTTTGGCAATGAGAAGTCGTTATTATCAATGTCCGTAGCGTCGGTTAGCCATTATGATGGATCTACCGTATTAATTGATATAGTTTGGTCTTCATGGGGAATTGTGTTACTCAGTTCATGGTAGAGGTTGTTGATTTAAGATTCATGCCGGGGGCATCACACTTAATGGCAAGGTGTTGCCATCACATTCTTCAGTCGTAATTCATTTGTTTTGACATGACATTCGGATATTGGTGGTTCATCCCGACACTTGATACGGTCACATGTTCTGAAAATGCTATCGGTTGGTAGGCGTACAGACGTTAGTATCATATTGGCGATAGTTCAGGATGGGCGGCTGGTTGACGCGAGAATTGAAAAATGCTTCAGTGCAGTTCAGGTCGTCTATCTATACATGGCTTAAGGAACGAAGCTTATAAAATTATAATATGAGTATCGGCTGACTAGATTATTAAATAAATTATGGATGAACACATGACATAGAGCATAGTTCGGTTTAATGTTGTCTGGAGGATTCGTATTCTGCACGGAATTGGCGTCGGGGAATCGATATTTTTTGCGACATTCTAGGGCTCGGTTACAGTAAAAATGTTTATAGACAAAAATTTATCTACCATCTCTACGTGTGATCTTTGGCTTCATCGTGATTTCTTCGTAGTTATCTATTGGTGATTCTGCAGAGGTTTCTGGTAACTCGCGTCTGGATTGCATAATTCGACGTAGATTTAAAAATGGGGATCTTCCTGTGGGTGGCAGGATATATATATATATATATGTGTGTGTGTGTACAGTGAGTTGTTGTGGTGGATCGATTCTAACTGGAATGAAAATAGATTAAGCTGAAATCAATTTCCTTAATTTCTTTCAAAAACAATTAACTATCTAGCGACGACATTATGGGATAATTAATTCCTGTCTCCGAAATCGACGTGATGGTGCATAGTTGCATGTGTGCATGTTCACATGATCTATCGAGGAGGCAGACATTTCAATCGATTAGGTTCGTTCTAAATGTCAACGAGTTATTAAGAAATAAATTGATTTGACAAATCCAAATATTATTATCTGATGATTATTTCTATTCAGAGGCGGAATAATTTAATGTGCAATGATAGTGGTCATTTTTACCAGATTTGGGGTAGCTTTAAATCATTTAATCTTGGTTCTGAAGGTAGTAAGTGTTGACTTATGGGGAGTAGTTGTGAATAATTAATGTCATTCAGGTCTGTTCCTTCTCACTAACTTGGTAGCTTACGTCAACTCATTCGGGCTATTTTTAGTGGGCGAACCTACACTATTCATTCATTCAGGGCTTGGATTTTATGTTGAGATTGGAAGGTTCCGCGTGGATAGTTATTATAGTTATTATGGGCATGCCTTAGGACGTTTTGTTTATCTAATATCTGTTAAATATAGTTTTATAATCGGTAGTCGTAAATGTATACTTAATTAGATTTTTTATGTGCTATTTATTGGGTAAGTTGTTAGATTTATTTCGTATGTGTCTTCGGAATCAAATTCTAATTACAATACCTTAGTTGTAATGGATTAATATTTACCACTTTACTCGGTCATTGGTGGCGAAATAGGTTGTCTATCTTGGGAATTACAGATCTTCGCTCGTCAAATTCTCTTAATTATTCAAATTTGATGGATTTGTTATTTATTTATTTATCGCTGATTTTTGGGGATGTGGGTAGTTAGGAGATGGTCTAATTTCACGATTATGCATCTTATGGTGAAGCTGATGCATGATTAACAAGTTTACTTTTGATTAACAGTTTGCGGTTTCCTATGTCAAGAACTTTTAGTTACCCACAATTTTGGATGTCTTGAGAATTGTTTAAATGCATCAGTAATACAGCACGAAAACCCAGCACCAAGATAACTTAAAATACAATATACAACATCAACTAAACACTTTAAAATCTGAGAGAATATAAATAAATATAAAATCAAAAACATAAAAATTAAAATGAAATAAATACAAAATGCATCAAGAACCGCACGAAATTTACATAAAAAATAACATAATAACAAGAAAATTCGACCGTAAAATGACCATTTATATAAAATTAAAAAATAAATGAATTAAATGAATAAAAATAAAATATTTTTGGATGAATAAATTTAATTAAAAATGTTAAAAATAAATTACCAATTTAAATTAAGAAATAAATAAAAATTTAATTTAGATAACATAAATAATTTCAAAGTCGAATTTTGTTTAATCGCAGTAAAACTAACACGCAAGGTTAAGGCCCAATTATAGGTATATATAGTGATGTGTTTTCACAAATTTTCAGTCTTATTTTTCGGAGAAAAAATTTCATTACAGAACTGTATAACTGGTTGTATAACTGGTTAAGAGCCGTGCATTCAGGCAATTAACACGGGTAAGTGTTTTGCCTGAACACGATCACTCTCAACTGGTGCAATATTATTAGTTGATTTTTTCGAAGGGAATTGATGGGTAATTTTTCAATTGAATTTATGTATGACTTTTCAGGTCGAATTGATGGATGATTTTTGTTTTTTCAAATTGAAGTTATGGATAATTTTGTTTTTCCAATTGAATTTATGGATGATTTTTTGAATCAAATTTGTGGGTAATTTTTCAATTGAATTTATGGATGATTTTTCTGATTAAATTTATGGATTATTTTGTTTTTCTAATTGAATTTATAGATGATTTATCGAATTAAATTTATGGGATTTTCGAAGTAAATTTTATGGAATGGATACAATGAATTTCAAATGTATGTAGCCGATGTAATATGCTGAATAAATATTTTATATCTACAGCCTTAGTGCATCGAAACTTTTATTCCAAATGCTATGGTAAAATATTATTTGTTATTTTCCGGCCCACAGCCAATACATAACGCAAGAAAGCAAAATCTACATAGTAAAGATTTGTGTAAGAGCGTGGAAAATCGCCAATGATATGTACCCGTGAAGGCTCAGCGTGCGGAACGCAGGAGTTGGAACGTCAATATTATCCGTATATAGGGGAAATTGGAGGGTAAATGAGTAGTTTATTGGCTGCTCCTTCACCATCCGTTTTCTGTAAAATTTACATAAAAATTTTAACAACAATCGGCTCAAAATCTCTAACACCGAGTAGTCCAGTGGGCACTCATTAACTATGTAATGCACATAAATAGATCTTAAGGACAAAAAGAGGGAATGGGTAGCGGGGAAAATTGCGAAATCGTTGCAACAGTTAAAATGGATAGCCATCGGAAAAAGATTAATCCGAACGACCAAAATCATGAAAATAATGTTTTTAAATAAAAATTAAATAATTTAATTTGAGTTGAGGCGGAAAATATGGGCGGGACGCTGCTCAAATTTTCCGAACTAATTCAAATACTTAACAAAAATAGTAACGCAAAAATGAAATGCGTAAAATAAGGGCGGAACGCTGCTCAAAATTTCCGAGTCAATGAAAATACTTTGTCGAAAACTGTAGAATAGGGATGAACCGTAAAATAAGGGCGGAACGCTGCTAAAATTTTCTAATTTACAAAATTACTTATCAAAAACCGAAAGATACGGAAGGATTACAACAAAAATTTTTTTTATAAGAAAAATATTTTTTTCTTAACGCTGAGGAATAAGGACGTATCCCTACACAAAGTTTTGTTAATAATATTGATAATAATTATAATAATTGTAATAATAATAATAATATTAATAATAATAATAATAATGTTGAGGTCTGTAAATTAAAATTAAAAATTTAAATAAAAATTAGGATAATAATTCAAATGGAAAGTAAGCGAAGAAAAAGGGCAAATAAAAGCGGGATCGTGCACAGAATTAATAGTAAAGGAAAGTGCGATGGAAACAGTATTAGAAAATGCAAAAAGCAATTACGAAAGGCGAGAGTCCGGAAATCCGAGAAAAATCAATAAATGGAAAAATCATCGAGATCGAATGGGAAAAACGGGACAGTTATAGATTAGCTAATGGTCAACAAGATGACGGTTAGGGATTTATCAGAAAAGGGTTAGAAAGGGTTGAAAAACATTCAAATGTATGAGAACAGAAAACGTTAATTAATTAATTAATTGGCTAATGGAAAACCCGAGCCAATGGAGAACCCGAGAGATGAAGGAAACCCGAGCTGGGTAAACAAGAAGAAAGGCAAACAAAAGGAAGATTTGGGCCCATTAGCTTGACACAATGATTAATGGAAAAAGAGTAAGGAGAAGATAGCGCGCGTAGGAAGACCGGTAGGGCCATTAATTATCTGGATTCGTTGGACCATTATGGATGACAGCCGAAGCAAACACGTAGGAGAAAATGTCAAACGAAAGATTGGCTCGGCAATAACCATTTGTCATCCTGATTTCGAGGAGTATATAAGCAAAGGGAAAATCAGAGAAAATCGGCATTCTGCCTCAGCTAGGGTTCGAAGAATCAGACTGTAGGAAAAGTGGTAAACGAATTAGGGAAGTAGGGAAAAGAAGAAATAGAATTAAGAATACGGAAAGGCGAAAAGGGATCAAACCAAACAGAAACCGAGGAAAACGAGAGTCAACAGAACTAAAGGATCAAAAGGTGAATATTGTTTGTTTGCAAAGCATCAACGCCGAGCAGAGAATCGTATAAACTTTGATTGGTCATTGTAGCGTGATAATAAATTGTGAACCTGTTGTTTCAATATACGTTGGGTCGTTCATTGTTTTAATTTAAAGAACACCAGGAGTCAGAGAGAACCGACTTGAAATAATCCAAAACCCAACAATAATGGTAATAATAATAATAATCATGGTATTTGTAGTAATGATTGATAATAATTATGATAACAATAATAATAATATAGATACTCATAGTAACAATAACAATAAATATAATGGTAGTTATAGTAATAAAAACAATAATAAAAGTAACAGTAGCAACAATTAATAAAGGTAATACATATAATAGCAACAATGATAATGCTAGTAATAATAATGGGAAACATTGTAGTTACAATAGGGATAAGGGTGAAAGATATAATGTGGGTGTATTTAACACAACAAAGGGTGTACAGGCCAAAGAATAATCATCAGCATGGACAATAATAAGAAGGACTAAGCAAATGGACATAACAATGAATGATATGAGAGTATAGGTTAACATTTGAAAGAGATAGAAGAATAATGGGACCTAAGAATCAAAAGCGAGCACAGGTCTTCTATCGACAGCTCGTGAACCCGAGGATTGTCCGAGCAACTACAGTACTAGCGATAATACTCAATTTTCGCGGACAATCCACCACTTGAACACATTACCAACGTTGCCTAGCAACGGGTGACAAGTGGCGGTTAGTATCATGTTGTATGGCGTTACTGGGACAACCATGAAGATAAGCAAATAATGAAACCCTGTAACCCACCATGAGTTTAGGAGTACCAACCGGAGTACTCCGGGTTTTTGATTTTGAACCGTTTGTGAAGATAATTTAGGTCGAATTTACAGGAAACGGGTGATGATGGAATAGTCAAAAAGACCATTCCCCCTTCATCACATTTCCCCTATACGGAAATAATGATTTTACGTTTCAGCTACTGCGTTCTCATGCCGTTCTCGTGAATTATTGTCGGACTTACACCGCACTTACACAATTCGATAGGGTATGTAAAATTTTAATAACTTGTAGTGTTGTTGCAGCTGTGGGCGGGAAAAATTTCGACAAAGAAGATTTGGTTTCATATTAATTATGTTTATTGAAATATAATACACCACAATTGTCATAGCTTTATTTATTATAATAACATCACAACTCTCTCCCCACGCTAAAGTCCAAGCAGAGCTCATACGAGATTGCGGGGACGCGACGTGGAGAGAGTTTTCGAGCATTCCTCTACTCACATTTAAAATTCTGGTTTTCTACTGGTTAAGACTCCGAAAAGCGATTTAAACTGATTGAAAAAATGATGATTATGATTGTGCTTCCAAATTATGTGAAAATGAATCGGTATATATACCTATTGTACGACCCTAACCTTGCTTGTTAAATTTGATTTAGTAAAACAAAATTTGACCTAGTGATTTTCTAGTATATTCTAATCTTAATTTTATTATTTTCGTAATTTACTTTCACAATTTTATTTTTTAATTCTTTAATTGAATTGTTTCCAATTCAATTATTTGATTTTTGTTCCATTTTTATGGATTTTCGCATTTTTTGGTAAATTCTCAAATTTCGGTCAAATTTTCATGTTTTCGTGTTATTTTTATGTTTTCTTGTTGCACTTTGTTATTATTTTAATTAACTTTTGTGTTTCTTGATTTTATATTTAATTGATTTCTTTTTCATATTTTATCATGGTTAGTTGATGTTTTATGGGTCTGGTTTTAAATTTCCATGTTGTATTTACGTGCGTGTTACCGATCCATTCAAACAAAATTGTGTCTTGGCCCAACAATATAATACTATAAAAATTGAAAAGAAATTTTATTTCTTGTTAATTAATCAAATAAAATATTTTTTGTTCCACAAAGGATTTTATACCTCGTTTATTGCTGATTTTTAGGAAAGCGCTGTCTAATATGAAGTAGGGGAAACAAAATTTTTGTGAAAATGTTAAAAGTGTCAGATATTTAATGCGAGACATTTTTCAATGAGGGGTAAACAACTAAAATTTGGGAGGTCTAGCCAGTTTAATTTAATGTCAATTTTGGTAATTGACTCACACACATTTCGTCATGGGTAAGATTTTTCATTTATAATTAAATGCCATGTTTAAATAAATGTCATATTAAGTGCTATCTTTAAAATAAAAATGTCAGAACCTTCATTTGATCGAATGTTACAGACAGAAGGGGGTAAAAGTGGCATCATAGCTAACAAGATATACGTTTTTTGAGGAAAGACTTTTATACCCCAAGAATAATAATTGTCGTATGCATGTTCTGGTCATCCTAGCAGTTCCTAAATCGATTTTAGTCATGCATTCAGTGCTTACATAATAAAGTGTTACTGAGCATCACCTATCTTACTTATGTCATTGAACGTGTTAATACAATTACTGTAAGGTGAAAAAATTTCTTATTTATTCTTAGTGAGTATAATTATGTTTTAGTTGTCATCTTCATAACTCTCCTTGCATTTTTGTAATTTGTCAGCAAAATCCATGCAAAATTGTAAATCATCTGGTTTTGTGTCGTAGCATTTTAAAAATAGTTTCAAATCATCTTGGCATTCTTTTGGAGCGGTTCTCTCTTCGGCCAATTCATTCATAAGGGCATGACCGACCATGCTCCCAGCCGCTGAACCAATGAATGCACCGGCAATGCCACTTATTACCCCTCCATTTTTTGGCTGTGGTACACCGGCGGTTTGAGCAGACTGTCTTTGAACTTTCGGAGTTGCTGATTTCTTCAGTGTTGGATTGCTGAAAGATCTGCTGCTTCCTTGTCTGCGCCTTCTAAACACGATTTATACCGAATAGAAAAGGCTAATAGAAATAAAATTCACCTTGATGTCCTGGGCATGTCAAATATATATTGCTAGCATATCGATTAATTGTTATTATATTTAATTAATAAATAAAATGGATGTCGTAATTATCTTACCGCAAATATCATGAAATATGAAATTCCCGCTCGAATCCCCCGGAATGGCGGAGTCCCAGAATGCGATTTCCCAGAAAAATTATTTATTTAATTTTCGATAGAGAAATTTGATTGATATTTGATTAGCAATTTTAACGGGTTAAAAAGTAACGCGAATTCAGAATTTAATTATTTATTTATTTTCAATATTTAATTGGACAAATGATCTGTTGGAGATGTCAATTGCATGCGGTCGGCAGGGTCGCTCCCGGGAAATTTGGCGTCCTAGGCGGCTGCCTATGTCGCCTATACCAGTAGCCGGTCCTGGCCACCGCTAGTCAAAATCTATTCAAGAAGAATATTTTATAAATCTAATTTAATATAAAATTAAATTACAGAAAAAACCTGCAAAAATAAATAATTTTTGAGTGCATTGTCTAGCACTATTCTTGATATTCCCTTTAGGCTTAACTGAATCAGGGACGTAGTTATGGGGGAGCATAAGAGGCATTTGCCCCCTATGAAACTGGACTGGATACCTCTCATTTACCAACTGGCGATTGTGACGCATTCAAGTTGCACTCGACAGCAATTAGTAATGCCATATAAGCTGTATTTAGCGAATACAATGTTCCTTTGATCAAATCAACTTATTGGATTTATTGAAAATATGCTGTGACTATACAAAATATGTTTGTTTTTTGAATAAATTATTAAAGAAAACCTCATTTCTGATTTATTTTGAAACCAGAATTTAAGCAATTATAAAAAAACAAATTTTAGATGAATTCCTGACAATGAGAAATGACATATTAAATAAATTTCTGTTCAATAAACAATTGCGTCGACAGTCAGCATGTGAAGTGTTTTGCATTTGTTTTTTTTATTGATTTTCAATGTTTTTTATTTTTCCTTTTTAAATTAATAATGACAACCTCGCAATAAGTGATAATTTCCCTGATTATTATTTCTCCTGTATTTATTCCAATGCAAATGTTCAAAATTATCAATTTCTGGTTATGCATTTTCCATTTGTCTGTGCTGGGCGCTCGTGTCATTTAAACCCCCCTCTAACATAATCTCAGTTTTTGGTCAACAATTCCTTTGGCGCCTCAAAAAATATTTAATTTGTGCAAAATTGGAATTTAACTTGATAAGAATAATTTCAATCTGAATTTGTCTGAGAATTGAAACTGAAATTTTGTAAGATTTTGTAAATAATAAATATTTCCCATTAATTATTATTTGTAATTGATTTGTTTAATCGCTCGAAATTTGCAATTTGACCTTGAGAATTGATTGGCTGCTATTTAATTTATTCCGATTTGGATTTCATCAAGTAATATTTATTGATTTTGAACTTGCTAATTAAATTATCAATTAAATTTATTGATTCATTTTGTAAATATTAATTGAAAATTTCATTATAATAATTATTGAATCGATTAATATAAATTAATTAGTAGATAAATCAGAAAGGAAATATCGAGATGGGGTGAGTTATTGATTATGATTTGCATTGGATAATTTGGATTGCAGAGTTTTATATATTTCAAGCAGCACTTGATGAATGTAAATGCGGAGGGCGTTAGGCTTATTGCTTGCCAGATTATTGTTTGATCACAACTGCAATATCGAATGTGAGGACTTCTGGGTAAATAATCAATGTCAAGCAAATAATTGATAAATTACAGGAAATGAGACCGATTCATTATGCATGCAGAGAAGGGCGTTTAGAGATATTTAAATTATTGCTTGACCGCAATTGCAATATCGAATGTGAGGACAAAGGGTAAATTATTAATGCCAAGCAAGTAAATAATTGATAAATAGCAACACTGGAGACCGATTCATTATGCAAGCATGAGAAAGCTCTCAGAGATATTGAAACTATTGCTCAGATGAAATGCCGAATCGATTGCAAAACAAGAGTAAGCATTTTATCCAATCAAATCATAGATTAATTTTGTGAGTTGTGATGTGCTGGGAGAAATTTTTAAATAAGTAATGTTTTGCCTAATGATACATGAAAAAGAAGGGGAATAAACCGGAAATTATTTCCAGCAATATCAACAGTGATTTGCATTGATTATCCATTGAAAATTAATGACTAACATTGCTTATCAATGGATATTCAATAATAATCAATGATGAGTTGCTGAAGGAATCAATCAATCGCACATTGTGATAATCTCGCGGGATTTTCCAGGCAATTTGATTATCGATTGACAGTTTCTTTCGCAGTTATTCAGATATTTTGATTGGATTATTTATTCTAGGAAGGAAGCACTCCTCTGGATTTGGCAAGGAACTGGAATCGTACAGAATGCGTGAAATTATTGACTTGAGTAAATGTCTCACCTATTCGCCATCATTGAACGGGATATTTTTATTTTTTATCGATTTTACACTAAATAATAAATTTGCTATAATTTTTGAATTTATTGATATAATTAATTTAAATTATTTCTCATTCATTCAGTTATTTGCGATTTATTGATCCGTTAATAATTAATTGTTATGATCAAGGTGTACAACTAAATAAATAACTAATAAATTCAATCTATTCTAATCACAAATCAGGTTATTCAAACAAATTTTCATTTAATTAATCACTCAAGGTTCAAGTGAAACGTGATTGGTTAATTCGCATCAAACAGCATTAAATCAATAAATTGAAAAATTAATGAAACTTTCATGAATTAATGAAAAAAATTTAAATTAAATGTTATGATAAAAATTTAATAATTAAATTAGTATATGTAATAAATGCACTAAATTAATTTTAATCAAGATTTTTCGTTTTGTACACAAGAGTAAAGTTGATTGAAAGGAAACTTGAGAAATATCTTCGTAAATTTAAATCTGTATTCATGTGTGTATTCGTTATGATAGGGTGTGTATGTTTATATATTATTTTGCTCATCAAATTACGTTTTTACTCTTATACACCAAATCACAATAAATAAGCGTCTCAACAGTATGTTGGGTTTTATTATAGAAAGTCGGTGCTTAGGTCTGACTCCTTGGTGTCCTTCTTTAATCGATTTAATTAACCCAACACAATAAGATTTATTTCCAATTTAAATATCACAACTTTATTCACAACTTTCACAAAAATCGATTCAATTCACAATACTCTACACAATTACTCTGCACGATTTCACAAAATTCAATGCGTAGGGATACGTCTTCCAATGGGAGATGTCCCTGTCTGGTACGCAATTTGTTTGACTGATTGATTTATCTTTAAGTTTATTACCTCCTTTACTCCGCTCTCTGAAATATTCTCTTCGACTAACTGGCAATTTTGTTGATCTGCCTTTTCTTTTTATACTCATCTTGTAACTCAAGTCACCCGCAAACTAAATTGGTTTTGGCATTTTTGACATCTCTTTTTCCAAAACCAAATTAGTTATTTCTGGGCTCCCGGGGTTTCCATTTGTTTGCAATAATTATTTTGGTGGCAGGTTTCTCTTTTATCCCGGGTTTTCTTCGTCAATCAATTTCTTTTTCCGTAATTAGAAAATCTGTTGACGTTCCGGGTTTCTCACACTATTCGGGTTTTCTGTTGGGTCGGACTTCCCATTAGCCAATTAATTTTTAATTAATTTCTATTTTTATTAAATATTTCCATCTGGGGACCCCAATCGATTTAATTTTATTATATTTGGATTTGTCTCGTCATTTGGCATCCGGCCATACCCGTTTCCCCCGATAAATATTTATTTTAAAATTTTATTATATTTTGCCTTTTTAATTATTATTTCGAATATCAATGTTTTTATTGATTTTCCATTTTTACTTTTGTGCATTTTGTTAACCTCAAGAAGTATAATAAAAATCTAAACAACAATAAATGTGTGTGTCTTTAACAAAATGGACAACAAATAAAGTCCTGTGCCAATAAGTGATACGAAAAGAAAAACAAATCATATATACAATCACGGTAGACAAAATTTCTATAATATAAATTACACACAATTGTACAATAAATAATTAATGGCCTCATTTTAATTTAAAAAAACAATAATTTAGAATGTTTTCCAAGAAATTCTTGATATTTTTATATCACCAAGAACAAATTTTCAAGACAGACTAGCTTCCGTAAGTTATCGGCAGAAGTGACAAATACTATATGTTTCATTAAATTTACATTTTTTAAGGTTTTCTTAAAATACTTTTAAAGCTGATATTATTCTATTCTGAGTTTATATGTTCGCTATCACTTTTATGCTACACTTTCTTTTACAGATGTTAAAATATCTAAAATATTTTCATTCACAAATAAATATAAGAAATTTGGTTTTATATTATTGTTGGAATTTTATCCCGGTTACGCGATGTCGATCATTCATAACATCACGGCCAGATATAAAAGATGCTCCGCTTTTTCAAGTCTCCTTTTAGAGCATGTTATCAAGTGCAAGTAGTATCCGAAGATATTTCAAAGACAGTCATATTGACTCTCTTTGGATAAATTTGAATATCTCCGAATGCCTTTTGGATTGCGAAGTACTGCAAAAATTTTTCAGGGTTTCATTGATCAAGTATTGTAGATTTTTCTCAAGTTGGTCGATAATCATTTGATTTCTAGTAATGTGACAGATGATAATTATTTTATCTATTAACTTTATCCAATGATGTTTAGAAACTTAAAAATCTAAAGAGTTGAATCATTTTCAATAAACATATGGAAATTTATTCCAAGTACAATGAAAGTAATACATGTTTTGTGAAATTAATTTAAGAATATTTTTCTAATCAAGTTTCTTTTTACTATCAATTACAAACACTTACTAATTAATTTATCACTCAGTAAACAACAAGAGTTGGAGTAAAAAGAATAGAAAATGTGTAAAAATAAATTTAAGTAATTTTTGTTTTGAGCTGTCAGCAATTAATTTATTTAGGGGCATGTGAAAATTAAATGAAAAGGTTGACATTCATATTTGAAAATAACTTTTAATAAATGTTCATTGTTGGATGTAATTAAAAATATTACAAAAATAATAGAAAAATTTCAAAGTTTTTAAACAAAACTATTAAGTTTTACACAATAATTTCAATAAATCACATAAAAGACTGTAAACAAAGCAATAAATTTTTATTCAGAGAAAATTCAACAATTGATTGGACTTCAATAAATCTGATTAATAGTTTTTTGATTGCAACCGGTTAACTAAGCAACCAAACAATTTGGAGACATCAAGGATCGATAAAAGAGTGAAGAAGTTAATAAAATTTGTAATTGAAATTGTACTTCTTTTGATTGTTCAAATTTTTATGTGGTTTTATTTAAAGATTTTTTGGCCAGTATACAATTTTTGATATTGATTTGTTCAGTAACTAGTTATTGATAAGATATTGTGAGTGTGTATATAGTGAATAACCAAGTATTTTAAGTGGAAATGATTGAGAGGAAATTTTATTTTATATTTAAGTGGGTTAATTTGGTTGAAAATCGGTTTTCAAAGGGTAAATATTAGTTAATAGGGAATTTTAATGAATAAGATACTCAATTATTCAATGCCTAGTATGTATATAGTGAGTTGTACAGTACTCAGTCATTTGTATACAGTACCTAGTGATTGCTGTTCAGTTATTAATCAATGTATTGTTCAGTGTGTATGGGTTATCAGTATTCAGAAGTTGATACAAGTAAGTTAACTTTTTCTTTGATTGTTGATGAATTTTTTATTATTATTATTATTATTTTGAAAATTTCATATTAATTTATATTTTCACATCTTACTTTGAAAATTTTTTATCGTTATAAACATGAATAAAAGAAAATCAGGAACTTTATCCAATAATTAAAATTACGTTGGATTATTGCGCACCAGAGTTTCTCGCAACAAAAATTTACCATTTCACAGGATTAACATTGAAGAACTTCTCAAGATTCACTATAACAACGTTCAGGGATGTGGTGACCGATGCGTTGCAAATTTCATTGTTTGTAAAGATAGTATGAGAGTAACATTTTCAAATGGATGTCCATGTTTCCACGATTTCAAACGTGACCAAACAATCCATATATTGTTGGCCGAAATGCGTAAATCATATTACTGGGATATTTTTGATTTGAAATAAAAATTAATCTTTTTTATTTAATCCTTAGTGACAATAAAAATCTTTGTATGGATTGAAAGTTTGTTATTTTTACAATTCAAAATTTTTCGATGATTTTTATTTCTTTTTTACATAGAAAAATTATTCTTAGACTTACAGTTAAATTTTAAAAATAAAAATTAATTAAAAAAAAATGTTAATAATAATAAAATTATAATAATAATATAAAATAAATAATTAATTAAATAAAAATAATAATAATATTAAATAAATAATTAAATGAAAATAAAATAATAAGTAATTATTTAATTCACTTCATTAAAAAAAACAATTAAATTTAATAATAATACCCCTCACTATAGTACGACAAAACGTAGGCAATTTAAGCCAATTTTTATATTTTAGGCTTTTTCATAGAGAAAAAACACTTAGACTTTTTTATCGTAAATTAAAAAAAAATTTTAAAATTTTAAATTTAAACAAAAAATTAAATTAAATAAAAATCCATTCATTAAAACAAATAATTTAAAAAAATTAACCCCCCCCTCCCCCGAAAAAAAAATTTTAATGGAGTCATGGTATTTTTTTCAAGCCAAATATTCACGGGGTATAGTCCTCATATTACACTACTATGAGATCATTAGGGGATCAACTTTGGGATAAGATTAATCAAAGTGGATCAGGCTTAAAACCTTTACAGGAGAATGTAAATGCTGTCAACAATAACACCAGTGTACCGCTTTGAAGGTATAACTAATTTTTATCACCAATTTATGCCGAATGGGGGGGGGGCAGCTTCACCGAATTGATGATCAAAACAAAATTCAGAGAAATAAATCAAATTTTTTTTCATTTATTGTTATAGATATAATGTGAGCAACGTTCCCTCTAAGATGCGCACGGAAATATTTTGAATTGCATATAAGAAATTTTCTTGGAAATATTTTAACAAAATTTAAAAAAAAATTGTTTTAATTTATAAACAAACATTTTTTAATTTACTGTACTAAAACGTTAAAAAAGAGTTTGTTTCATGTTCCAGAAAAAAAATAAGTATAATCAAGTATTTTCTTCTGGTTATAATATAAAAAATTCAAAAAAATAATTCCTTATGTTGGGCTTAGAGCCACCATTTAAACAAAATAAAAATGAAATTTAAGGTTAAAGAGCGGAATTAATGAAAGGAATCACTGCACATAAACATGCACCGCACCAAGATATTAAAAATCAATAAATAACATAATAACTAAATCAAAATAAAAACATAACAAAAATTAAATAAAACAAATAATTAATTAAAAATTCGAAAATGCCTACAGAAGCAAAGAAGAAAACATAAAGAAATAAAACAAACTGCCAAAACCTTGCAAAATAAGGTTTAGAAAAAACATAGGCAGAAGAGGCGACCAGAAAACAAAATATTGGGGCTTAAAAACAATATTGTAAGAAAATAATAATAAAAATAAAATCCAACAATAAAATATTAATAAATCAAAAAATAAAGAAAAATATATAAAAAATTAGAAAAATATTTTAAAATAAATAAAATAAATAAAAAGCCCTAAAAATGGCGAAAAATCGCCCATTGGTCGCACACATGCACGAAAATACTATAAATACAGTGATGAATTTCATTAATTTTAATCTTATGCTTTACTGATAATTTTCAATTTGAAACCTGAAAAAAAACTTCGAATTACTTAGAGTAAGGAATTTTTGTTATATGATGCGTTTGTAAATTTTATAATCATTATAACATTTCGCTGTAAAGGCTTCATTTCGTTTTTCATAAATATACTCTATTTATAATGTTCGGACCCTTTAAAATATTATATTTATGTATCGAAATAGATTTGGTTCATGGGACCGACCGTGTGCCGGCTAGTGGGTGAAAACCCTTAGTTGTGCTCGTGGGTCATGCCTCGTGAACCCCTTGGCAGTTCGCAGTCGGTTCCGGCTTTGTGCACGGGACCGCTACGCAGGGCGCCATTGTATACTCGGGGCGGCTGCTGAAAATGTGGCCGGAACGAGTAGTCAAAACTTTGGGAAAGCGGAAAGTCTGAGTTAGAGGGATTTTAATGATTTTAATATGCCGAACAGAATAATAAAAAGGGGTACGACTAGGTAGCACGGATAGGGCTTAGGAAAGACAATTATTAAATTTTAATACAAGTGAAGTGCCGATTTACTACAGAGTTGGCCAAATTTAAATAATAACGGCAAAATTTTGTTAATGAATTACCTTACTAAAATGCTCCACGGGAGAATCACACGAGTAATCGCGTTTTAATTGTCATATTCCCTCTGAAAACACACTTTTAGAGACCACCATGAGATCGAAACGACGCGGAATCAACCAGTTCTATTTTCTGGTAACATTATATATCCACTAAGAACTAGAAATAGTTGAGTGCCGGATAACGGTTAATAAATCCATAATACGTAGAACAAGTGGTTTAAGACCATGGGTTGCGACGAGGGACCAAACACACGAAAGTATAACACTTCAGTCATGAATCAATACACAATCGTTTGCCAAAACATATCTGATCACATCTAACGGTGCATAATTACGGTAGGCGGCACCAAATTTCTCAAAGAATCGATAAAATTGACATTGTGAAACCAGATGACAATGAAAATTTTTTGATTGTGTTATTAATACGATTCACTGATCCATGGTGATAGAACGGTTCATTGAAAACGGGGGAAAAGGGGTCACTACATCGATCATACTTATGACGCGTATCACGACTCGGAACGAAAACTACTCACTTACCCTTCCACCAAAATACCTGCCCAAGTCGACGTTTAAATATCAGGGTGATAATGACCGGGAACGTGCATATTTCCGCGCAAAGGTTTTGATGGTGATAATTCCGAAATCCATAACGATTAACTCGCCAAATGAATCACACGCATACAGGAAATGAGGGTACACGCGAGAAAGTCGTCCTGATCATCACCGATGTTCCACCTTTTCGATGTCGCGCGAATCTTCCTTCAACAATTCCTCTTTAAAACTTTGTTTTAGTTTTCTTTTGTTTTCAGTCTATTTTCTTACACTGTCATTTAAATATATTACTTCCGTTTTCTAATAGTATGCCAATCACCGAGAACACGAGCCCTTCGATGAGGATTCCTCGCCTGCCTCCGTCAATTGTGGCGATCCGCCACAAATACGAAGACTTGAAAATGCAACATAGAGACCTGCAAATGAAGCATGAGAGAGTGAAAGGAACCTGGGCTCCCCCAGAAGTCGTCAGGGAGCTCAGGCAGAAGATTGCCCGTCTTACTCAAGCGCGCGACGAACTCGTCGTCGAGTCGCGCGCCCAGCGGTTGTTGATCCGGGAACAATCTACAGCCTTACATCAAGCTTACACCGAAACGGAGCTCCGAATAAAGGTCCCGGGGAATGTTCGGGCTGAGCAAATCGATATCTTCCCTGCTCATCACCTACCCAGTGCCGAGGACCAAGCCCCTACAGTAGTGAATACTCCGATCTCGAGTACTAGTGTCCCCCAATCATCATCTATGGGGACTGCAGAAAACGGGGCCAACTTCAATGTCCCTACTGCCCGTCGTCGGCCGAATCGAAATAAGCGACGTCGAGATCGCCGCAGACAAGAAGAGGCCCGTCTCCGGAGAACTCAACCGACGGAAGGGGCGGACCAATTGGATGATCTGCCACCCCCTTACCAAGAGTTCGAAAGCTCGGGGATGGACCCGGATATCCGATATGCTCCGCGAATCTTATTCTCCTCTCCCCCAGCTTCCATACACATTAACCTGGTGGAGGAGGATAATGAAGCTCCCTCATTAATGCAGGCTTTAAGCGACCTCGAGTTGGACTTCGAGGAGATCGCGGTTCTCACGGGAACGGTCCCAAACATTGGCCCCCGTGGCGAAATAGCTGGACCATCCTCGCGCAGAGACGAGGATCCTCGAGGCCATCCTCCGTCGTACCGACCGCCTAAACGGAGATGCCTCCCGACGGATATGGACGCGGAAGAAGATTAAACCACCGGAAATTCCAAGTTTACTCGGATTGCAAGTTGCTCCTACACTAACCAATGTTCGAACTGTTCGCTTCTCACTTCGTTTCATCATTTTTTTTTGTTGTTGTTATCTATTTTGATTAAATGTTGTTTTGGTTTTTAATAAATATTGTTGAATTCATGTTTTCTCCTTATCAGTCGAAAGCGGGACCATCGGAGATGAGAATTACGGACGCGCGGGTTGTGAGAACGATGTTTTTCCATGATTTCCACTTCAGAAGTGAACGTAATATCGATGAATAGAGGATTTTTACCGGGTTTTGAAGGAGAGCGTAAGTCCTTCTATCGGCAGCTATGAACCGGGAAAAAACGAAGGTCCTTCGGGGAGTAGTGCTAGTAATGGCGCTCACCTGCTCGAATGACATTCGGCTATTATGCACAATTCCAACGTGATCTCCAATCACGGGTGCATGATAGTAATTAAAATTATGTGGCGTATGGAGGAGTTACCCCTAATAGTGAACAACTACAATTTGAAGTTAAGGTGTCCCGAAGATCGGATTTCTAATACTCCCCTACGACCAACACTTAGTTGGCCATGCAAATTGTTATGGATTTAAATATTAAAGCCAAATTAATCTCATTCATTTCATATGATCTGCCCACAACAGTTGGTTTTTATCATAGTGCTTAGCTTGATGCAGTTCTAATTTGTAAGTTTTATCATTTTTAATTTGTAGTACTAATATTTTGTAAAAAATAAAAATATCAATATTGGACAATGTCAAAAAGAAAAAATATAGCTATTAGTGAAATGGGCAAAAAAGTGAAGCAGTTAAAATCGAAGTGGCTTTCTCTCTATGTTGAAACAACTATACGAAGCTCTTGTGGCAATCAGAATATAAAATTGGAAGAGAAATTTGTACTTCTTGAAACTGGTGCTGTTATATGTAAATTTTGCGCTGAGTCTAAGTCGGCGGGGAAAAATGGAATGACTGGAAACTCGACTATTTTAGTCATAAAACCCACATTGAAGCGGTCAATATACTACTTTCACGATTATCGGGTGGAGTTTTGCAGCTGCTTACAGAAACACAGCAAGATAGAGAAAATCGTACAGAAGCCATTTCTAGAACAAAAACTGGTGGTGATAAAATCAAAATTTTAGTAGATAATGTTATTCTTGTAATTAAAATGAATATTTCAATGAACTCAGTCCAAGAAATAAACAATCATTTTGAGAAACATGCAGAGATTCCAGAAAGTTGGCGGAGTAAAAATTATGCTTTTGAATTCGTTGAGTGTATGAACCACGTTATCCAACAAGAAATTTTCAATGAAATAAGAATAGCACGATTTCATTGCTTAATAGTGAATGAAAGCACTGATATTTCAGTTC
>CM039681.1:1723707-1923707 GCA_022537955.1 Schmidtea mediterranea | reverse complement strand
TTAAAATCAGAAATTCCTATTTTACTTTTACAGCCTCTATTGTGCTCACTAATATTGGTCAGACCCTTCAATCGACAATGCTCTAGAACTCGAGTACAGAGATGACGGGAAGTCTCTCCAATGTATGTGGCATTACACCGATTACATGTAAATTGATAAACGAGATCAGAACACAATCCAACCGGAGTTTTTGATTTATTAATAACCATATTGCGTACCTTACAGGAATTAAAGTCGATCTTATACTCTAATTTCCCATCTGTTTACTTAACTTCCTCTTATATTTGTAAAACCTTCAAAGTACGGCAATACTAACACAAATTTAGGCTCAATTTTTTTATATCCATTTTTACTATTATTTAGATCAACACTCAATTCACACCCATCCGACAAATTACATTCAGACTTTCCAAAACATGGATCCTTAGGATTTTTAATCAATTTGTCAACAGTCTCTTTTATCATCAACAATAAAAATGATTTAGAATATCCATTCTTTATCAACAACTCAACCAATTTATCAACACTTTTTACCGAATTAGGAAAAGTAGATGATAAAGACCATGAACGATAAATCAATCCTTTCACCATATTTCTCTTATACTTAAATTCACAAAAGCTTTCTGGAGAAGTATAAAGACCAGTATCAGTTGATTTTCTATAAATCTCTGTCTTATACAGTTTTTCTTAGCGTTGAATTAATAAATCCAGGAACGCAATCGAGGACTTTCCCTCCATTTCACACGTGAATACAACGTTCTTATGTAAACTGTTCATAACATTATATTTATTAAAAAATATTTTTTAAAGTTGAATAGTTAAGATATCAATGTTTTTTTGATATTCACAAATTTTTGGCAGACTTTATCAAAAAACTTTTAAATGTTTTTATTTTGATACAATTTGATAACGATTATTATTATGATTATTTAATTTGTTTAAATATTCCTTATTTTAATTTAGTTACTGTTAATATGTATATAGCTAGAAGAAAGATGATAAAGGATAGAAATATATTGTGAAATGTCGTTTTTCAATTATTAAAAATATAAAATAATAATAATCATGAATATAAGTAATAATGATAATAATAAACATGAATTAACCTGGTATATTAAAGCTTACAATCATCTCAGGGCCCGAGAATTCCGACCAGGGTAATTTATTTTTGGCAAAGCATTGAAAAATCCACTTGGAGCCTGGTGGAGCTTTTTTAGTAATCACAAGAACTGTTTTGTTTTTATTCAGTGTGTAATATCTTGAAGCATTTAGTGGCCCAATAATCAGTTTCCATTCAACGATTGGTGGAGGATACCCTCCCGTGGTCACGCACGTGATAGACACATTGTAAGGTATTGAAGACCTCGACGCAACAGATGGTGACGTTTTCACTGAGGTTGGGTGATCTAGCAGAATTTATGATTATAGGCAAGAAAATATTGAGAAAGATAAATTGAATTATTGCTGATTTATTTTGATCTGTTTATTAAATGAACTCAATACTTTATTAAATTTGAGTTAAACTCGTTTTTAATTTGTTTTATTTCACTGTCTTAGCTAGAGTGTTTGACGCACGGTGGCAAGATTTATGTTTTGTTCCTCCCAACGCTGGAAACCTTTATTTTATCAAAATAAGTCAAAGTCACCCTAATTACTATATCGGCGCAGACACTTTGTCAAGCAATAAATATTAACAATTTCATATAAAAAAGTGGAGTTCATTCTCACAGACTGTAAAACGTTCATGAAAACTCTTTGAAAAATCGACCAATAAGAACCTGAGAAATATCAAAAATGCAATTTCCGAATTGCCTCTGCTGTAGTGAGAAATGTGAGCAAAGTATCCGCTAATACAAATTAGTGGCATTCAGTCAGAAGCGCGTGAATTATTAAAATGAAATTTCATACAAAATTCTACAAAAAAAAGTATTATTTAATAGGGTGTCTGAGGCAGGGCAGCCTGCACAGCGTGTCACCCATGCTAGCTAATCATTGGCTGTGACCCAGTGCAATAGTTTATAAAGCTGATTATTTGATTTCAAAATGGGAAATTTGTCTCCTACTTATTATATAATTTTATGCGCCATGATTGAGATTGGCTATTTATTTTTGTTCTCTTGGTGACGTCATTCAATGCGCCTTTACTATTGGCAAATGCGTTAATGACACACACACACACACATTTTGTAATGGTTAGTTTGATTTATATTATTGAGGCTCTGATTAATTTCTCCCATGTTGTGATTATCAGTAGCTCAGTGATGTATCCCAATAGGCTCATTTGCGCCCGTGCGATATAGTTCATTCACAATTTGTCTGTTTCAGTAGATCCAGTATAGAGATGCGGAATCCCTCCTCGCTCTTTCTAGGATTATTTCAGATGTATTTTTTATTATCAGTGTTGAGAATGAAAAATAGCGGCATAGTATCACCACAATACAAGTCAGTATGACGCACGTTATCAAGAAGCAGTAGGGGGCCCTCAACTATTACATGTTACATCATGAAATTTAATTGTATAAATGTCATCATTTGCAATGAAATGTAAGTATTAGCAGATTCATGCTAAACATTCCTTGTAAAGCCAAACATTGGATATGATACAAATGAGAGTGACATTTGTCAAAGGCTCCAGCTCTATTTGTTCATCAAGGTGCTTATTGACCTAGCAGCTGTAGCAGGATGTCTGGCTGTTCACTTCGGAATTTCATAACGAAAACCAATTATGAATTCTTACGTAATCTCATAAAATAATTCATTTACAAGTTTTCTAAAACTGTTTACTGCAAGGGAGAATAGGTCCCGATGACGCGGCCCTTATAACAATAATATCCGGGTAGTTTGGATCAAATGAGAATCTCATGTTTATTCCGCGGCTTGTTGAAATTGAATGGTAAACTATTCATACAGCGCTGACAGTAACACAAGCGAAAAAATGAGAATTTACCGTAATACTTTGCCTTTTGGCCTTAATAGGTCCTTTCTCTAGAAGCAAGACGTGCCTAAATGTCCAGGGGACCTAGCAACCTCAAATGCATAGGAATTATGTAAAATTATTTGTAAACAAAGATCCGCAAACGAATTTTATTGACCTAGCAGCTGTAGCAGGATGTCTGGCTGTTCACTTCGGAATTTCATAACGAAAACCAATTATGAATTCTTACGTAATCTCATAAAATAATTCATTTACAAGTTTTCTAAAACTGTTTACTGCAAGGGAGAATAGGTCCCGATGACGCGGCCCTTATAACAATAATATCCGGGTAGTTTGGATCAAATGAGAATCTCATGTTTATTCCGCGGCTTGTTGAAATTGAATGGTAAACTATTCATACAGCGCTGACAGTAACACAAGCGAAAAAATGAGAATTTACCGTAATACTTTGCCTTTTGGCCTTAATAGGTCCTTTCTCTAGAAGCAAGACGTGCCTAAATGTCCAGGGGACCTAGCAACCTCAAATGCATAGGAATTATGTAAAATTATTTGTAAACAAAGATCCGCAAACGAATTTTATTTAGAAGTTTATATTTTGGGGTAGGGTCCCAATTTACAGCTGTCCCTAAGGAATCGGAATATATATTTATATCTTACGGTATATCTTGATCCTGCGGCTGATTGTGCTGTTGACAGATCGGCATACAATGAGGGAATCGTGATTTTTCAATGTAATTTCAGCGAGAATGGACGTTTCCTTCGTTCTGTTATTGATTTTCACATCAAATACCTCCATCTGATCGAGATTTTCTAGTCGCACTGATTTCCAATATGGCTGGTGCTCTATTGATGCACTGCAGTTGATCCATATCAATTGGTTTGGGGGAAAGGCCTCCTCGTTCACATGAGATTTCCCAAAGACCAACTTCATGTCTACCAAATAGCTGACATTGCAGGAAATGACCGATTGGTATATTTCTGTCCCGTTGTTATTCGTTGCGTTCTCCTTGTAATTCATCGAGTAGAACATCAGTAGAACAAGATTCTGTGCCTTTTCATGCAGTATCAAGTCTAGCTTGAGCTGTTTTTCTTCTGTCTTTGACAAGCAATGAACGACAGAAAAATATTCACCAATTATGAAACCTTTGATTTTTGTTTGGGAGCCCGGTCTAAATATAAAGTTTTGCATCATTTTTGGAGGCGTTTCTGATTTGTTGACGAGATAAACGATGAAAGCCGAATTGATTTTGTGATATGACGAAAAATTGACAGTGACGTTAAAGGGACGGTCAATGTCAGGAGGTAAGTTCCGAAAGAGAGAAACCGAAATAGCCATTGGCTTGTTTGAATGGATCGAGTGTGAGGTTGCCATGAACACGAAGATGATCACTGAAACCAGCAAGTTGTTCGAGTCTCCAAACCCCATCTGATATAGTTTCGTCGGTTGAGGTTCACTGTTGATGATAAATGAATAGGCCTGAAAATCTGCTGAATATTGTTATCATTATTCACAGTGAAAATGACCTTCATTGTTTAAATGAGAACGTGTAAATATTGACAAATTGTCAGCGTCGCACAATAAATGACATCAGATTTATAAACCAATCATTCGAGAGCGGATAACGCACACTCGTGGGCAACTTCCAATTGGAATAAATAATTATTCCAGTTTTCTTAATAATATTTTTATTTTATTTTTTATATTTTATCAATCACTACGATAAACCTTTAAATGATGGCATTATCTGGCCCCTGATTGGAGAGTTGAGGAAAGGTCTCATTCAGTAGAAAGGCTGATGGGAATAGGATTTGAGAATTATTTACAGCAGACCTTTGATTCGTTTAATTTTACTAAATATCCGTTGTTCTCAAAATCGGGAGGGAGAAAAAAATAAAGTAAAGAGAAAATTAAATAATTATACAAAGGAAAAGAAATTTAAAATAAAATTAACAATTTGTGAGCTTTCCAAGAAATATTTAAGAGAAATTCGGAAATTATTCAGTGGAACATATTCAGGTTCGTAAGGAAAAGCAGAAAAATAAACATAATATCCCGTGAGCATTTAAAGTAAAGTAAAAGAATTAATAACGATAAATTTAATTAAATAATTAATTGTATCAAAATCATAAGAGCGTAAAGGAATTTTACTTCTTTCGTTGCCCTCAGTTATCCCGAAAGAAATATTATTACTTTCGGTTATTAGTATTGTGTCACTTGAGAATTATAAGATCTTTTATTGGTAGATAAGACTGTTTTCGGATCTTGGTTATACATATATAGGCGTGTGTGTGTCATAGGTGCAATGCCACATATTTCGAATGACAACATGCCAATTCCTCTTTCAAGTTCTTGATCACAGTTGACTTAAAAAATATGTTAATATTAGTAAACGCAATTTTGTGCTGCATGATGAAAAAGATGTAAAATATTTTTTTGTAGGAATCTAAAAATATTATTTGAAAGTTTATCAAAATTTGGTTAAATTTTCGATTTTATAAAATAGATTTTTAAGAATTGAAATTTATATAGCAGAATTTATAATTTTTTAGTGAAAGTAATTTAATTCGATAAAGTTTCATGTTCGAATATATATATTTATTTATGTTTGTGTGGTACTTGAAACGTTAAAAATAGTTTATGAAGAGTAAAATACATAAATAATAAAATCTGGCTATTTTAAAAGTTATTTATTATTTGGATTAAATAAATGATTAAATTCAGACGAAATAATTTCATTGTTTGTTTAAACCAGAGATCTCAAACTCAAATTTCTATGAAGGTCGGAAAAATGATTTTTAAATTACCCCGAGGGCCACATTATCGGAAATGTTTCTAAAATTATAAAAGTCTTTAAAAATAACATAATAAGAACATGCTATACAAATTTTACTTAATACATTTATTAAAGCACATCAATCATTGTTTTACCATTTCATGGGTATTAAAACAATCATTATATTTGTTTAAGTCCAGCTAAGACAAAGAATAAATAACAATTGATTATGTAAAAGACGTACCCAAATAGATAAAGACATTTTTTGGTGGAATGACGCTAGCAATAATAAACGAACGGTTATTTGATAAAAGAAAATTTTTTAGAAAATCCAAAATTGCTTCGCGGGCCCCGCGTTTGAGACCCTGGTCTAAACAATAAAAGATTTTATAAATGAGTAATAAAGTTTAGGAGAATAAAATGAGAAATTGTTTCTTATTTTCGTTGTAATTCTGAAACAATTGAAAATGTAATTAAAAATAACTTTTATTAATTATTCAAATATTTTCCTTTCATAACAATACTGAAAATTTGTTTCTTACAGTTGTGTTTATTGACAGATTTCATTTTATCAATTAAAAATCCTCATTAACCCCCGAGCTTTTAAATGCAGTCCAACGTAGAAACGACAGATAGGTACCTTCCATAATAATCTTTCGAACTTCTAAAGAATCTATATTCTTACTGCTCTTTTGAATCTCGCATCATCATCAGCTGTTGTGTACGCGAACAAACGCCTCATTTCTGAAGCTACCAAAATAATCCACATTTAATATAAATTATTTTAATATTAATTTAATAATAATAAAAATTTCAATAAAAACTAATCTTTATTTTTCATTAAAAACCAAATTTTATTCATATTTTGAGCATTTTAAACAACAAAAAAATGATAAACTTTATAATAACAAATGTTTACATGCTTCATTTTTTATTCAAAATTAACCACATCTATCGAGTGCAGAGTTAAATTAGAGTTGGTAAAATATTTGTGAAATCAGCAGGAAATGCGCGTGATGGACAAATGTTAATTATGAAATTCGATAATTGAGAAGTGAGTTATAAATAATTGTCCAATCAACCAATCAAATTTCATTACTGATGTATAAAAACAACAACCGAAACAATATATTGTGATGATTGAATCAAACTATGAGCAACGACAGCAGAAAGAGAATCACAAATTTAAAAATAAAATTTGTGAGCCTAAAACCAAATGGTGTGCTGAAATGAGAAAATAAAGAAAAAACACAAACAAATAATTCGTTTGGAAATTAATATAGAAAAATCGAAATGAGGAGGAATTCAATAAATGGTGAAATTTAAATGAAAAATTAATAACTCATAAAAAACTGATACATACAGCAAGCTTTTTTATTCAGGACAATTTGGATATAAATGTTCTTGCATGTGAGTATTATTCTACCTATAAAATGAGTGTAAAATGAAAAATTTGGCTTGTAATTTAAATGTGCCGAGACAATTGATGTGGCTGAACAACCGAATGAAAATGTAAAAGAAAAAATAAAAGATTCTCAGACGAATCTGTTGATCGAATACTGAATTGTATTTTTTAAATGAAATCAATTTAACATTGGAATTTTGATAATTTTTAATAAATATTGATGTGTTATCAATATCGATTTGTGTAAATAATGCGTCAGTTTTAGTTGTAAATTTCTATTTTTTCACTCTTCATGTGTTATCTTTTCATTATTAGAAAAGTCGTTTACTTTCCGAAAATGTTAAGTTGTTATTACCTGACGATTAGGTCAGGGAATACCCAAAAAATAAGTAATAAGAAAATATATTTTTTAAAATGGTGGACTTACCCATCAAAAGCTGATAGTGCAGATATTAAAAAGGATTGTATTGACAAGCGTATTAGTTGTGTTGTATTAAATAAAAATTGACTAATATTAAATGCTACTCATGGATTAATTTGAAATTTTCTCTTCGACAAGCTGACAATTTTCGAAATGGTCGCTTAGGTTTTATACTGGCTTCTATTTTCATAAACAACAAAATAATCAAATTATGTATCATGGAAAATGTTGTGTCTTTCCTACCATAATTTGGCAGTCAACCTCTCAACCTTCTGCTAACTGTGAATAAAACTAATTCGTTTCATTGATTTCAGAGAAAGTGCTAATAACATTATCCTTTTGGGTTGCACATGCCTCTGGTTTTCAACACAACTAGTAAATTATTTATTGAACATATTCTTTAATCGGCATGCTCGATTGATTTTATATTAGTATAATTGGATTCGCCTCTTCATTTGCTATCCGTAAATAAATAAATAAATGTCCTTCTAGTCAATTTTTAATAAATATTTTTGCATTTAATGATCAGTTGTAAATATTATAATTTTTTATCCCTTTATTGATCGGCTAAGTATTTTCCATGGCTCTTCATCTCCTGTTCCACTCTAAGAAATCCCAGCAACTTCTTTTATTAATTCAATACGCAAATTTTATGTGCTTTGAAAACACATTTCACGATTGAATTTATTGAAGAAGATTTTAATTTTATAAAGTAAACGATAAATTTTCAGATTGTTTCTTTGTCAATTTTAAGTTTTATAACAATTAGAATTTCTATTGAAGAATAATTGATTGAATACACACAATCACACATATATCCATGAATCAACAATCACAAATGCATATGTGAATACACAGTCACAAATATATCCATGAATACACACAATCACAAATATATCCATGAATACACACAGTCACGAATATATCCATGAATACACACAATCACAAATATATCCATGAATACACACAATCACAAATGCATCCATGAATACACACAGTCACAAATGCATCCATGAATACACACAATCACAAATATATCCATGAATACACACAGTCACAAATGCATCCATGAATACACACAGTCACAAATATATCCATGAATACACACAGTCACAAATACATACATGAATACACACAGTCACAAATATATCCATGAATACACACAATCACAAATTCATCCATGAATACACACTGTCACGAATATATCCATAAATACACAGTCACAAATGCATCCATGAATACACACTGTCACGAATATATCCATGAATACACACAGTCACGAATATATCCATGAATACACACTGTCACGAATATATCCATGAATACACACAGTCACAAATGCATCCATGAATACACACAGTCACAAATGCATCCATGAATACACACAGTCACAAATACATACATGAATACACACAGTCACAAATACATACATGAATACACACAGTCACAAATACATACATGAATACACACAGTCACAAATACATACATGAATACACACTGTCACGAATATATCCATGAATACACAGTCACAAATGCATCCATGAATACACACAGTCACAAATGCATCCATGAATACACACAGTCACAAATACATACATGAATACACACAGTCACAAATACATACATGAATACACACAGTCACAAATACATACATGAATACACACAGTCACAAATACATACATGAATACACACAGTCACAAATACATACATGAATACACACAGTCACAAATACATACATGAATACACACAGTCACAAATACATACATGAATACACACAGTCACAAATACATACATGAATACACACAGTCACAAATACATACATGAATACACACAGTCACAAATATATCCATGAATACACACAATCACAAATTCATCCATGAATACACACTGTCACGAATATATCCATAAATACACAGTCACAAATGCATCCATGAATACACACTGTCACGAATATATCCATGAATACACACAGTCACGAATATATCCATGAATACACACTGTCACGAATATATCCATGAATACACACAGTCACAAATGCATCCATGAATACACACAGTCACAAATGCATCCATGAATACACACAGTCACAAATACATACATGAATACACACAGTCACAAATACATACATGAATACACACAGTCACAAATACATACATGAATACACACAGTCACAAATACATACATGAATACACACAGTCACAAATACATACATGAATACACACAGTCACAAATACATACATGAATACACACAGTCACAAATACATACATGAATACACACAGTCACAAATACATACATGAATACACACAGTCACAAATACATACATGAATACACACAGTCACAAATACATACATGAATACACACAGTCACAAATACATACATGAATACACACAGTCACAAATACATACATGAATACACACAGTCACAAATACATACATGAATACACACAGTCACAAATACATACATGAATACACACAGTCACAAATACATACATGAATACACACAGTCACAAATACATACATGAATACACACAGTCACAAATACATACATGAATACACACAGTCACAAATACATACATGAATACACACAGTCACAAATACATACATGAACACACATAGTCACAAATGCATCGATGAATACACACAATCACGAATATATCCATGAATACACACAGACACAAATACATACATGAATACACATAGTCACAAATGCATCGATGAATACACACAATCACGAATATATCCATGAATACACACAGTCACAAATGATAACGAGCCCAGTCATCCAATAGTAATACAAGATACATTTATTAAAGAAATAATAATAGAAATAAATAGAAACATTCCTCCAAACAGCAACAACAAATTACTATCATCCTCATCATCCTCATCATCAGCATCCTCAGCATTACATATATATTAAACACAGCGCAGCGGTCGCGAAACCCATTTGGTGGTGCCGCCTAATCACTGGCAGAAATGGCAATCAAACTCAGAGCTTGCACAAACAGAAAAGAATTGGCAAAAATGCACCAATTGCCATCGCGATTGGTAGAAACATTGATGACGTGTCATCCGTGGAATACGGATCAGGAGATTTGGGACCACTCGTTAATCTCTTACGCTTCGGTTGATCTGGTGGAGCATTGCGGCTGTTACTGGAGTAATCCTCGTCCATTTCTTCCGACTCTGGATGGTGAGATTCCTCATGACTATTGTCATGACCGTGACTAGGAAATGCTAGCGGTGGCAGCTTTGGTACGTCTAAATGTACAGAAATGACAAATAACTATTACAAACATAAAATATAGAGCTCGGATTGGCGTGAGAAATGGCATTTCTGTGTAGCATTAGGATTTACGGGTTACATATTACATGGAGGACCCAAAATGTTTCATACCAGCAATAGCAGCGCGTAAAGGATAAATATCCCAATCGGATAAAGGGATATTCATTTGAGATAAAACACGACAAATGTCAGATGCGATTAGGGAGCCTAAAATTATGATCAATGACATTTCGGAGATCTGTAAGAATACGGCTGCGAATGAATTGAACAGACATTTCTCACCCGAACAATTGGAGCTCGTGAATGGAATATCAAGAATATTGCTCATTTCTTACTAAAGAAGCCATAAAGTTAATTAGTTTAGCGCTTTCAATATGCTTTGACAATCAATGAAACCCTTTTGTAATGTGAAATAGAAAACCAATCGACATATCATCACTAATTCCCAATCTGAACAAACTAGATTAAGTGGCCAAGCCGATTCCTATTTCAACAGTTACTGTAGAGAGGAACTTTTCAACTGCAAATTGTATTATGACATTTTACACGAGATCCAACATGACAAGTGAACGAGCAAGTGAACGAGTAAGGGATTTATCACTGATGGCCTTCTAAAAACCTTGCTGTGTGCAAGACAAGGGTCCAATATTTCAATATTTGTAAAACCATAACTATGACTAAGCACTCCTCCCGCAAATTTGTAGTTGAGACCCGTCTCTGGTGCAAATGTACGTGCAGTTGTATTAGTTCTTATATATGGGATTACATGAATACATGTCCAAAGTGCGGCTAGTTTTACTATTTTTGTATTTCTTTTACACGTTGTTTTGAGAAAGTTATGATTTCCAAAATAAAAAAAAGAAAAAATGAACTCAATTTAAACTCATTTATATTCTACTAACTACATAAAAACTAATATATAACCGAGTATTTCATAGATAAAACTCTAAATGTCACCTTATATAATTATCAGGGGTGGAGGAAACCGACATTAATTTCAGTTATCATTCACGTTATTATAATTACAGAATGTGCCTTTCTGATGTCCGTAAAACTAAACTTGTTTTACGTTAACAAAGCAATTGAAAGAAAAACCGGTTTTAAAAACCGGTAACCGTTATTATTCTAAGATTGAAGCAAAAGAAATTTCAGTGCAAAGGAAAACACATGAAGTTTTAAAGTCAAGTTTACTTTTCACCGACTCTTAAGTTTAAAAGTTATTATTTACTACTTCTATGTTTATTTATGTAGAATATCATATTTATGTAATTGTAAATCGATACCAATTATAATTGATTTCAATATTAAAAATTATAGACATGTGTAATTTATTCAGTATTAATTTCAGTTTCAAACTGCATAAGCATATTAGCTGCAAACTGAATTTAGAAAATATATCGCAAAAACATATTTTAACACACAGAACTTAACATTTACCAATATTTAATCCAACTGTTAATGTAATAGTATAAAAAGGCAACACTATAATGAATATGACAAATACTCGATAAGAGCGACCTTTATAAAGGTCCATTTTATCGAGGCCGCTGAGTTTATTGAACAATCGGGAGATGATGTTTTGCACTTTCTTTTTTTTCTCTATAGTGTTGTTTGAGGATTTAGCTTTCGAAATTTGGAGTACCTATCTTGATGTTTACTTTTTACGTGACGTTCTATGCTTGCACTGTGTAATTACCCAACTTTATAATATACTAATCTTGATATACTTATACATATTTTTTATATTTTGTTTTTTTCTCTTTTCGTAATCAAAGTTTTGTAGTTGTGTAATTTTATAAATAACCACAGAATTGTAATATCTCGCCTTTTTACTAGCAGATTTTTTATTGAAATTGTTTATTGGGATATCCACAACTATGACATTGAGTTTCACATAAGCTTTAGGAAATTACGCAATTCTAACCGAATTTTTTAGAATTTCGGTTAAAGGTAACCGGTTTAATTGGGAATATTTTTTTTGGTTTCGGTTACGGTTTTTGAAATATTTAGAAAAAACGGTTAACTGGTTTGCATCCCTGATAATTATATATTTCAATTTCAGTTGCAGGTGTTTTTCTAGTTCTTGATAACGGTAAAAGTTTTAAGCAGACTAATTTATCAAGAAATACAGTTTGTCTCGGGATTACAGATAAGTAAGATATTTCAGTTCCTTTTTTCCTCCTCAATTTGCGACATTTCAGCAACTGCCCTGTTGGTGAAGAGTTACAAGAAAGATTCAACGACTGGAGCAAATATTTTCGACGCTATTAATCCTGATTTAGAAATATTAGCGGGAGTAACCACACATGGTGCACCATCTATGGACCGGTTCTAAATCTGGCGCTGTTACTCGAGAATTCAACGGAAATTGCCAAGTTATCGATTTTCATTGTTTATTGCACATTGAAAATTTATGTGGAAACACTCTTGATATGAAAGCTGTGATTAATTTTCTCATCAAAACTGTTAATTACATTCGCAAAAGTGCTTTTCTGCATCGTAGATTGAAAGAATTTTTAATTTTAGTTGAAGAAGCAGAAAGTTCAGATGTGATTTACTACACAAATGGAAATTGCTTTTAAAGAGTTTTTGATCTTCGAGATGAAATCAAAACTGTCATGGAATGTGAAGAACAGGATATTGAGCGATTATCTGATAAATTTATTCTTAGCCTTGCGTTTTATGTTGATATAACGAATTACTGAAATGAGCGACAATAGTTGACAAGTATAAATTTATCAGATCATTTGTAGATGAGTTGAAATTATTTCAATAGCATTTGTATAAAATCCAATGAAACCATTTCGAAGCTGATTCAGCAAATATAAATGGCAAAAATATAAAACCATATTTTTATAAGGATTTTTTTGTGTTTCACCTCTGATTTCTTTATAAGCGACATGATATTTTCTACAAAATTTGACTATGAATGAGATTTATATATTTTGTATTTTATATTGATTTTATATTGCTTTATATTAAAATCAATATAAAATACAAAATACATAAATTTTTCTCCCATTGTTTTTAAACAAATAAGTAATGATCGAAATCACTTGAAAAAAGCTGTGCCGAAAATTCGTGAATACCTTAAATAATTCTGATTCAAAGTCAAATTTTGTAGAAAAACATATTTTCCATATTGATATAGAAAAATCGATAGTTGAATTTAATGAACGTTTTTAAAATCGTTTACTTTAAGGCACGATATCGAACTATTTTCAAATCGGTTTTCAGTTGAAATTGTTAGAATTGCAAAATGAATTTTTAGCTAAGCAATTTCCTAGAAAATTACTTAACTGAAACAGATTATCCAAATTTAAGAAATACTTTTTTTAAAAATCATTTCTTTATTCGGTACAACGTGATCATTTTAATAGAGTTTATTATTTATTATGGCGTCACGTTCTTATGGCAAAGAGGCGGTGGCGGCTTATAATGGGGAAATCAGTGTAATTATTGAATCATTTATAAACATATATATGTAATATTGCATTTTATAACCTTCGATTGTTCCTTTCATCAAATAAATGGCATTAACTTTCGGGTTATCTCGGTCCCCCTGAATGGAACAAAATTCGTCAAATAGAGAAACGAAATCATCAATCAGTCAACCTTGATAAATTCAACTGATATTTTGTTATAATAGAGATCAGATGATTCGCCTTTGACATACAATTTCCCGTCTTTTACTTTCAGTGGGATTATCTCGTCGTGAGCAGTTCCTCGGCCGACTTTACCAAATATGTCCAACCTCTCAACCACAATGTGTTCCGCATTCAACATGACGTCAAATACCTGAAATTTTGAGTCTAGTTATTCACTTGTAATTCATTAATCGGATAGTTTATGGTCGGGAATGTCGATTCGATAAAATATTTCATTAACACGGGTTAAAGTTAGAGAAACGATTATAAATTAAATAGTAATGAGGATAAATAGCGAGGAGTATGCAAATAATGCTAGAAGTAATAGAAATATAATAGAAGAGAGAGTTGTTGATGTCAATAGGAATGCTATGAAAGAGACCAGTTTAAGGCGACAAATTTTATTTTTAAAATTGAGATCACGGATTGATTTGTTTAGTCCGTTTATTGCTTTATGATTGTCCTACTGTAACATACAGTCTCAAGCCATTAATCTCCGTTTAGGATATTTTAAAGCCAAGGCTTATTTAAGGGTCAAGATTTATTTAATCATTTTAGGAGTGACAGGCAGATTGAAGGAGGGCGATTTTATTAAATGATCGAACTTAAACGTCGATCGATTTAAGGATCAAAGTGAAAGATCAAGAATTAGCTACAGTCACTTTGGGAGTTAAAGGCCAATTTAAAGAGGGAAATTTGGTTAAATGATCAAATTTTAAGAGCAAGTCAATTTAGTGTCAATAAGGCACGTTTTGAATGTCTAAGGTTAAAGATTATTTATTTAGAAAAATCATAGTTAAACAATTCATTAAAATGACGTTTTGATACAGCAAAATCTCACATTTAGGAAAGCCAGCTTCATTATTATAAAATTAAAAGTATAAAAATCGAATCGATATTGATATAATAAATTGATATTTGAATAATAATATTAATGATTTATACAAATGATGAATAAATTAATGCAAATAGAATAATATAAGTTGATTAATACTTAATCACTGATTATCTGAATTTATTCACATTTTCTCAGCCATGAATTATAAACTGGAGGAAATATTGCTTAACCTAGAAAGGATAACTAGAAGTAATAGAAATATAATAAAACAGAAAGTTGTTGAAACGCCGAAAACAAGATTAAGCCAACCAACTATTTACTCCTGTTAAGGATATTTTAGAACCAAAAAGGTTTGTTTAAGGATTCAAATTTCAGGTCAAGATTTATTTAGAGTCATTTAAATAGTGAAAGACCGATTTAAGAAGGAAAATTCTGGGTTTAAAGATCAATTTTTAAAGGTCATTTTAGGGTTAATAAAGTTGTTTTTGAATTTTGAAATGCGAAAGATGATTTTCTAGAAAAATCAAAACAAAAAATATAGCAATGTTATTCGTACACCTAAATTATGAAAAAATATATAAATTCATAAACATACTATGTTAAACAAAAATATAAAATTTGAATCGATGTTAATATATTAAATTGATATAATAAATTGATATATTAAATTTATATCATAAATTGATAATAAATTAATATTGATATATTAAATTGATAATAAATTAATGTTGATATATTAAATTGATAATAAATTAATATTGATATAATAAATTGTTAATAAATTAATGTTGATATATTAAATTGATATATTAAATTGATATATTAAATTGATATAATAAATTGATATAATAAATTGATATAATAAATTGATATATTAAAGTGATATAATAAATTGATAATAAATTAATATTGATATAATAAATTGATAATAAATTAATATTGATATAATAAATTGATAATAAATTAATATTGATATATTAAATTGATAATAAATTAATATTGATATAATAAATTGATAATAAATTAATATTGATATATTAAATTGATATTGATATATTAAATTGATATAATAAATTGATATTTGAATATTAATATTAATAATGTATACAAATGATGAATAAATTAATGAAAATAGAAAAATATAGGTTTAATAATACGTAATCACAGTCTATCTGAATTCACGACCTAAAACTTAAGCAGAAAGTGTCCAAGCGTGTTCTAAATGGAAACTTTAATATATCATCATTCCTATTTATCCTAAATGCCGGTTCAGTTTAATATTTTGTTGAAATCAACTGATTTTTATTTCCAGTAACGTTAATGTCACTGCGAGGAATAATTTCACTTACAAGCGTTCCTCCCGGGTTCTGAATGTCCTAATAACGCCTCTAAGGAACCTCAAACTCTTTTAACCGCTTTAATATATCCATTATTCAGCTGTGATAATGAATATGTAGCGATTTATTGTTTCTGTATGGCAAATGGACAAATGAATAGACGTTTACGTAGGCAGTACTTGAACTTGTGGCACAGCTATACAAGTACAAAACCTAACATAATCATGAGAAAGCATTGCTCTGATTCCCTGTAAAAATACATTTCTATATAAATTCAATAAAATGAAAAATAATTCGTTTTTTATTTACATCTTCGAATTCTAAAAATAACCTAAATGTATTCAGCTTAATATAGACAATTAAATAAACTGGATTATAACAACCAATCGGAATCCGACAAATATATTCATAGCATCATTCCAGTTTACTAATTATGTTTACACATTATTAAGATCTTGATTATAAATTGACCAATAAGCTTCATGTTTAATTATATAATTAGAAAAAAGTTTCTGGAAGTTCTTTTTAAAAATATTAGTACAAGAAATTATAAAAACTACATAAAAATGTTATATAAAAAAACTGAAAATCTTTACCTTTTGATTAGGAGCAGTGAACCAAACTTCGGAAAATTTTAAAACTAAAATATATTCTCCATCGTGTGGAATGGGAATTTCATAACCAAAATTTGCTGTGTGATAGCGTTCCGTTTGATATAGGATTTGATCATCTGTATGAATTCTATTGATTACCATACTTTTGCCATAGTCAGAATTTATTCCAACATTTAGAGTATCTCGTTGATATCGTACACCATGAGAATCCACGTGTGCATCACCACCACAATTAACAGCCCAAATAATTTCCCCTATTGCATTCGATTGGGAGACAAAAATAAATAACTGATAAATATTGAGCGTACAATACAATAAAACATGCATTGAAAAAATAGTCCCTATTAGCGAAATTGAATTGTTAAAACCAAGTCATTAAATATTAGTTTATATAAACAAACAGAATCTTAAAAATTATTAAAATAATTATTAAAGAGAAAATAATATTTTTTTGAATGTAAATTCATATTTAAAAATTTAAGAAAATTTTAGAAAATTAATTCATAATTAAATACCAAGTGATTATAGCAAAGTACATTTTCAATTAGGGTTAGATTCTCAAATCGAATCTGTTTATTTTTATCTTCACATTTATTCTATTTACTACTTCATTTTTTATTAGTTACTTTTGGATTATAGATAAGTGCTTTAGTGTTTAACCTAAAATTTGCAATTTCTGTCAATGCTTAATTATGGATTTTCTTTAGAAGAAGTATTTTTCTACGATTTCAACGAGTTGATTTCATAATTAAACTATATGTGGTGACATCTAAGTAAATAAATTTTCGCTCGGATCATGAAAATATTATCTAAACGACTACATTTATATGGGAGTCTCTTAACGTTATTCCTATCGGATGCTGGGGAAACTTCAGTCAACAATTATTCTTCGACTCCTCATATATTATTCCTAATTTGTGATAATATTATAATGTTGGGCCAGAACACAAACGGCCTTGAGAATCGTTTAAATGAATCGGTAATACACACGCAAATACAACATGCAGATTTAAAATCGGACCCATAAAACACCAACTAACCATCCTAAAATAAGAGAGAAAAACAATAAAATATATAATCAAAAAACATAAAAGTAAATTAAAATAATAACAAAGTGCAACAAGATCCGAAAATAAACATAACGAAATAAACATAAAATTAACACGAGAACATGAAAATTTGACCAAAATTTGACAATATACCAAAAAATGCGAAAATCCATAAAAATGGAACTAAAATTAAATAATTTGAATTGGAAACAATTCAATTAAAAAATAAAAATGAAATTCTCAAATTAAATTGCAAAAATAATAACATTAAGATTAGAATATACTAGAAAATCAAAGGTCAAATTTTGTTTTACTAAATCAAATTTAACACGCAAGGTTAGGGTCGTACAATAAGTATATATATATCGATTCATTTTCACATAATTTTAATCAGTTTTTGAAAACTTGAATCAGTTTAATCTAAAAAAGTCAGTCTTACGAAACTCAGTATTAATATTTTCAATGTGAGTGAAGAAGTGTTTAGAAACCTCTTCCACGTCGCACCCGGACAACCTCCTGTGAGCTCTGCTTGAGGTGTCGGCGTGGGGGAATGTTTGAATGTTATGCCAATTATGATGTTTATGCCAATTATGAGCTTGTATTTATGCCAGTTATATTTCAATAAATGATTGATTCAGGAAAACTTATGTCGAAATTTTTTCCGGCCCACAGCCGACACATCATCGCAAGTCAATAAAATCTACACACCCCAATCAAACTGTGTAATTGTGGTGTAAGTTCGCCAATAGTTTGTGCCCGTGAAGGCTACGGCGTGAGAACGCAGTAGCTGGAACGTCAATATTGTCCGTTATAGGGGAAATTGGGAGGTGGTGAGGTAGTCTTTTGGCTACCCCTCCGCATTCCGTTTCCTGAAAATTCGACCTAAAATCTCAAATGACAATCGGCTTAAAATCACCACACCGAGTAGTCCAGTGGACACTCGTAATATTCTAATATCAACATAGTTTGCCTTAAGATCAAATAAGAGGGAATGATTGGGAGGGACGTTATAAATCATTGCTATAGTCTCGATTTTTAATAAAGTTATAAAATCATGGTAAAATAAAGATCATAAAAATCATTACTATAATGTCAATTTTAATCAAATAATGAAAACGTGGTAAAGTAAACATCATAAAGATAGTACTATGGTCTCATTTTTGATTAAAGAATAACATTGGACATAAAAGTAAGGATCATAAATTTCATTACTATAGCCCCGAATAACAAAATCAATCATATAAAAATGGAGACCATGGATTTCACTGCTATAGTCACGCGGCTTACCATAAAAACTTGGGTAACTAAGAACAATACGTAAATTCACGAACTATGATTAGATAGAGAGCCAAGAACCCTAAGTTTTACTGCTATATCCATGAAATCAATAAAGGTAAATATTGAGAAACAAGCCTTACCAAATCTACAGCGGATAAATGTATAATAAAATCGGTAAAGGTAACAGTAATTGCTAGATTCGCATGCGAATAATAAACAACAATAATAGTAAGACTAAATACTGGAATCATAATTAAATGAATTGAAAATAGACGCCATAAGGGAGGAAACCAGTTAAAGGAGGTCTCGATAGCTACATCCCCGAACATATATGTAGATGACCGAATTAGAATTAATTAACGATAACAATTCCCAATTATTACAATGTTATCTAAATATAAACTAAACAACCATAATTAAACTTCAAGCGCGACGAAAAGCACACGCCCAAAAAAAGAATTTTAAAAAATAAATAAATACCACAACACGTGACAAATTAAATTCGACTGCAACAATCACAATGATCCGCAGCTCGATGAGGACCGTAAAATAGGCAAAATACAGGAGGATAAGTTCCACGAAGTTCGTAATTAATCTTCTCGGTGGCAACAAAATAGGATTTTCAGTAGGACATCAACATGCAGACCTGACAGAGTTGGTTAACTCCCTCAGATAATGAATTTATTCTAGACCACGTGAAATATCAATGGAGTAGGCAATCGTTTGAGAATGGAAACTCTCATATTAGATATCCGATGATTGGCCAATTTACTGTTGAAAACTGGATTCGCTCATTCTGTAGATTGAGTATTTGTGAAACAACCGTAACTAGAATCCAAACCTAAGCACAAATTAAGGTAAATGAAGAGTTATTAGTTATCTAACTTTGTCCTATAACGTATGGATTTAAAATCAGCTTGATTATAATGTCGCCGTTAGAAAATGAATGTTGACGCACTCCCGCTCAAGTTAAATAGGAATTCAGAAAATCACTTTGACAAATCTCTAACTGCACCACTAGTTAAATGCCAGTGAGTATGCATGTAAATATCTACTAGTGGAGAAGCAAAAAATCAATAGCGACATGTCAGAAAACAATCCTGATAGAAAAACACGCGTGGCAAAATCAATTAGAGATATTAGAAAAATGTAACATTAATCAAGATTACCGAGAATAACTAAACAGACGTGGAATTATTAGAAGTCGTCAATTTTAATTACGTGGTACTTTCCTGGAGCTTAATATAAATCCAAACACGGAGAAGAATTCATTTACTTGACAATTGAGTTGAACCACTATGCATCCACGAGATAAATGGCTAAGAAATGAAGGAGCCAGCGAGTTTCGTAGAGAAGCTAATATTACGATGGTAAAGAAGCGATCCACGCCACAAGATGGTAAGCTGTTCACATTATTAGATCTATTTAATTTGTACATTCACGCGAGAGTCAACAGGGAAGATAGAAACGACCAAATTATACTTGATTTCTGGAGACAATTCGCGACCTGTAAATGCTGTAATATCTCATCAAATGCTCTGTAGGATCCCAGGATTTTCTATTGTTGTTACATCAAATAAAAATTACTAAATATGTTATAAAGATATTTCTAATGATTGATTAGTCTGAATGTCCACCTCATGGCTCACCTGTCTGACAAATGTCCAATAATTAGTTCAACCGAAAGCAGACTCGTTAAGTTACTATCATGAAGCATTTATTGAAGGCTACCGATCGCAACGCTGATGACATCACATCCCATCGAGGACGACCAAGATTATCGTGAGAATCCAAATGACTCTGACAACGAGTGTTTTCTTAACACCGAGTGATAGTGAACATACCTGGTAGTACAAAGACACCGTAAGAAACTATCAGACAGTGATAAACTTTCATAAGTTTTGAAGCGTTCCTGGAAGGGCCATGAGTAGCCGACTAAGTCGAGCGTGTGTGATAAATGCCGCTATGGAGATAAATGAAGGTTTTCGTAAAATATGACGGATAAGAATTAGTTTGATTGCGAAAGGACACTTGTGACAACATTCGTCTAATTACTCGTCCAAGAATCCAACAATCATACTTAACTAGTTCACCATCCTATAGACACCTCCCTAACTAGCACATGTAATCTCCATCTATAAGTTAATAATTGTAATATAAAGCGTATATATAAGCGTTATTACATAATTTAATAATTAAAATCTTGCAGATCATTCTTGGATAGACGCGTCTCGCGTCACCGTGCGATTTCCTACACGATTGGCCGCAAGATGTCGACAGGCCCTATGGGACGCGGGATTCTCTGTATCACCAGTAAGAGAATCTCGTGTGGGCACACAAAGAGATGACGGAGAAGTAGACCGCCTTTTTGTAGCTATCAAAAGAGAGCCCGGTCGCAATCCAGCCCGAGAAATTCAAGGGCAAGTGGAATTCTTATTAGCGCGTTTGGAGGAACACCAGCGCCAAACCAACCGACAAGTGGACCGAGTCAGGCGACATCTAGCTGAGATCAACAAGGCCATAGCAACAGGAGATATCCCGAGTACGGATGGGTACGCCCCTCCGTACAATGTATCATACAACCTTGACGACCCGAATTTGGAAGGAGAGGCAGAATCGATGAACGTGGTAGTTCCTTGAAGGATATTGACCATAGAGATGAGGGACGAGGATAGACGCTCCCACCATGGTCAGGAACACTCCTATGCTTATGAACTCCCGAGACGATTCAGAGACCGAAGTCGTATGAGATATGATTAATAAGCACAATTTGTAAATAAAAAATGGACTTCATGTTAATGTTCTTTTGTTTTTCATTCTAATTTGTTCTTCATAATGATCGACAGATAAAGTTATAAGGTATTAGAATCAGTTTGTTTGAAATTAAAAGATAGGAACTAACGAGTAGATGTAGGAGAGATTAATGATTTATTCCGTTTTGCAGATATTGAATCCCACAAAATTCTACAAGGGGAATTGGTCAAAGCCCAAAAGTTAAATCGGGAATTGCACCAACAAATAGTACAACTGACAACTGAAATCCAACGCATCAAATCTAGCTGGATAAAGCCAAAGAAAGTAAAGGCTCTATATCAAAAAATGACGGCCGCTCAACGGGGTTGGGCCGAAGAAAAGCAATTGAACCAAAATCAGAAAACCCAAATCCGCGGGTTGGAAGTAGCTTTGCCTGCATGCCAGGAAGGCAATGCAGTGAGTTACCCGCTGGTTTTTGCTCCAGCCCAATTGGCCTACAAAAAAGCCACGTCGAACTCTAAACCTGCGAGTAAACCACCCCGACACCGACCTAGTCGAAATGAGCGCGCCAAACGTCGAGCCGCTCAACCAGCAGATTAGAACATTTGTTTTTGTTATCTCTAAATAAATTTGTGTTGATTAAATTGTTGATCTCAACCAAGATTTATAATGTCGAGACTTGGACTGTGTAAGTATAAATTAAAAGGAAAATTAGCCTACGTGACAAGACCAACCAAAGTATGCAGATGGGACGAGGATAAGTAAAGCGCACGCAGACCTTCTACCGGTAGTGCGTTGAACCCGCTTTGAGTTCGGGCCAGAGTAGTTCTTTCGTAGTGCTCACCTTTGGCGACCTCAAAAACCAATCCTTGCATTTCCAACGTTGCTTAGCGACGAGTAGCCATTGGGAGCAAGAAAAAAGATAATTATGTGTGGGGTCAAGGTCACGCTAACTAGAAACCCAACAGTATGTTGAAGCCGGTACTCCATAATTGTACTACTAGATGGTCCATTGAAACTGCGACCATCATAATTCCTCACAAACATAGAGGTGGATGTAACATCACGAAATAAAGTGGATATTTGATTAAAAGTGGAAAAATATATTTCTGACAATAAATTTGAAATTGGATCTGAGATAGGCAAAGTGAGTGATGAGGATGGAATGTGTAAACATTAATTCTTTCAGTTTTTTATTTTTTGCACATCAGACAAACCCTAGTATCTTTAAGTCTTCAAACAAGCAATATAATGTGCAAGAAATTATAATTGTTTTCTTACTTGTTTATTCGGAAGCGCATTGTGAAATCTTGTTCACCATGTCATGATATTTCAATGTCGGTTTTACACTACAATAATCTTTGCTCCATCGCTTTAACATTCAAAAGTGTGATTCCTGTTTTTCTTATACTTTCACCATATATTTTCTTTAATATATTAATTTAAAGTTTTATTTATAAAATTTTAAAATTATTTGAAATAGATATATTGTTTATTTTGATAAAAAAATAAATTATTTCTTAGGTATACATAAATTCTATTTATTAGTTTCATAAATAAAGATTTTTTATTCTTATAAAGCTCAAGTCAAAATATAAAAAAATATCAATTATCAGATGACAAAATACTAATTCTGTGATTTGTTTAAATATTATCATCACATTCAAGATGTCCATTTTGAAATATTTTTAATTTTAGTAGATTTGTTTTGTATTTTATTTTAAACGAAGATAATTTTTTGATAGGTGATTTCGTTATGGATACTTAATCTTGGATTAAGGTAAGAACTCTTTTTTCTTTTTAAAAAGATTTTGTTATATATTAAATTATGAATTCTAATGATAATTAAATTGACTTGTATTCGATTCCCTTTCATAATTGCTTATATTTTGGATATTAAGAATGTTTATAAGTATTATATATATAATTTTGCGTTTCATTATTTTACATAGAAAATAAATTTTGGAAATTAATCTTTTAAACATTGTTTAAAATTTCTATTGGGTTAAATAATACCTATTATACGCTGAGTAAAATATAAAACAAAATAACATGCTATGCGTTTTCATTGAAATTGATTTATCTATATGAATTGATACACTGACATCCGCTGACACTGTAAAGCGATATTAAAATTAGGATCATCAATACTGGTCTGCCTCAAATCGCAACATTTAGACTGCCTGCAAAGCAAAATCCGTGCTTTGAATAGGTCTGTGTGATTGTAAACACATGTTCTGTCTGCCTTACCTGCCGATTTATTACGCTAATTTTAGGTTAACTTAAAAATGCTCCAAAAAATTTTCAGTGACATTCAGAAGCACTGGGCGGAAATCAGATTTTCTGATGCCCAAGTGCTGGTTAGATTTTTGGAGAATTATGAATTGATTAAATCAATCACATGGAGCAGCTGGAACGCATAAGGACTCAGCTGACTCTATGTGAACTTGATTCATATTATTATTCTTATATCTATTTTATATAATCATTGATGAATGGTGAAAATACCGACTCGCGCTAGCTGACCTGGACACGCTAGCCGAGATTATGAATGAAACTTAATCTTGGATTAATGCAAGAACTCCATTTTTTCTTTTTAAAAGATTTTCTTAAATATAAATTATGAATTCTAATGATAAATTTTTTTAAAATTTTTTTTTCAGTTCTACCATATAATTTTTCATTGTTCCCTTCGATACTGCCATATAATTTTTCATTGTTCCCTTCGATACTGCCATATCATGTTTCATTGTTCCCATCGATACTGCCATGTCATGTTTCATTGTTCCCATCGATACTGTCATGTTTCATTGTTCCCTTCGATACTGCCATATCATTTTTCATTGTTCCCTTCGATACTGCAATATCTTTTTTCATTGTTCCCTTCGATTCTGCAATATCTTTTTTCATTCCCATCGATTCTGCAATATCTTTTTTCATTCCCATCGATTCTGCAATATCTTTTTTCATTCCCATCGATTCTGCAATATCTTTTTTCATTCCCATCGATTCTGCAATATCTTTTTTCATTGTTCCTTTCGATTCTGCAATATCCTTTATCATTCCCATCGATTCTGCAATATCTTTTTTCATTGTTCCCTTCGATTCTGCAATATCTTTTTTCATTGTTCCCTTCGATTCTGCAATATCTTTTTTCATTGTTCCCTTCGATTCTGCCATATCTTTTTTCATTCCCATCGATTCTGCAATATCTTTTTTCATTGTTCCCATCGATTCTGCAATATCTTTTTTCATTGTTCCCTTCGATTCTGCCATATCATGTTTCATTGTTCCCTTCGATACTGCAATATCTTTTTTCATTGTTCCCTTCGATTCTGCAATATCTTTTTCATTCCCATCGATTCTGCAATATCTTTTTTCATTGTTCCCATCGATTCTGCAATATCTTTTTTCATTGTTCCCTTCGATTCTGCCATATCATGTTTCATTGTTCCCTTCGATTCTGCAATATCTTTTTTCATTGTTCCCTTCGATTCTGCAATATCTTTTTTCATTCCCATCGATTCTGCAATATCTTTTTTCACTGTTCCCTTCGATTCTGCAATATCTTTTTTCATTGTTCCCTTCGATTCTGCCATATCTTTTTTCATTGTTCCCATCGATTCTGCCATATCATTTTTCATTGTTCCCTTCGATACTGCCATATCATGTTTCATTGTTCCCATCGATTCTGCCATATCATGTTTCATTGTTCCCATCGATATTGCCATATCTTTTTTCATTGTTTCCATCGATATTGCCATATCTTTTTTCACGTTATTTAAAAGATCCAATATTATTTGATTTGTATTTGATAATGGATCCAGAGTTGATGGCAGAGATGAATTCGAAGTTGATTGCAAAGAGAATTCGGGACAATGCACGTTGTCCAACAAAGAACACGGACAAGGGTAATTCTGATTAATGAGTCCCATTATGACTACAATAAAGGGAATTTGTCCGCCCCCCTCCCCCCTTATTGCAGGTGACTATAAATGATCCTGCAGACAAATTGTATGAAATTGAGTAGCCGGCCAATAACGCTATTAATAATCGGCTTCAATAGCGCTTTGTGGCAAAAATGGGCTATGATTATCGGTTTGATTGGGTAATTTATTCAGTTCCTATTCTCCTTAACCCGAGTCGATCCAGTTGCCGTAATGAATTTCTTACCCCGCGATTAGTGTAACGAGACCTGACTGGACTAGACAGACACCGAAGGGTGGATTGTGTCTGTCGATACAGAGCAGCGCGGTACTTAAAGATAAATGTATAACAATAAACTGAGATAGGAGGAGATCTTGTGGCTATTTTTCACGTTCCTGCATACAAAAACATCGGCTCAAAACATTATTATTGTTGATTCTGGTTATTTTAATTCGTTTTGAAATCATGCCATAAACTCCAGCTTCATCAGACAGTACCAAATCGAAAAGATAACGCCAATAAAAAACCTTTCGTACGATTTATTTCGCTAGCACAGCTATCATCTTCAGGTACTCAAAACCAACTAAAAATATTATGAATTAACATTTAATTTAAACAAATTATTTTTTATTAATTTAATTTTTTTTAAAATTTATTTTAAAATTTAAAAATTTAAAAAATTTTAAAAAATAATTTTTTTTTGCACAAATTGTTCATTCGGATCCATTCTTCGATATCTTTAATCCATCATATTTTCGAATATTGAAATTGAATAAATCCTGTGCTTTTTTCGACAATGCTTCAACTATTAATTTCTTTTCTTGCTGCCTTGTAACGGCATTGATATTTTTAGCGTGGTCGCCTGATGTAGGTTTAATATCATTCATATCAAAATTCGTAATTCCCCAAATATTTAAACAACAGATATTTATTAATATCGTAACTAGTTTTAAACAAAACGGGAATTGCCTAATCGATTTCGCCATGTTAAAAAGAGACGTAGATGTACAATATTTATTCTCACGACAAATCTCCAACACACTTTAACTGGCTCTTCGATGATTAACATCTGATAGAAAATACCTTCAGACATGCAATCATATCAACACAATACTCGAACACCAAAAATAATTTTGATCTTGAAACTACAATTTTGACATATTAATCACAGAATTAGTTACCAACGAAATTATCACGATTGAAAACTTTGTATTGTTTTTATTGATATTTTAATTGCATTTATTGAATTACATATTGAATTTCAACATTGAAATGGAACAAGCCACAGATGTTTGGTAGGATTAATTTACCAATAAGAAATCGCGCACACAAACACGTGAAATGGAATCTTTTAAATCAGTTTTCCTTTGCACAATGATGCAGAATACCTTTAGACACACAAACATACCAACTGCTGGTGTACTGGGTAGAATTTATTTTGTTTAAATCGCCACTCATCTATTTTGATCTATTTACCTTAATAACTATTGACTTTTATAGGGTAACTCCTATCTCACCCAGACGCCCCACAATTTGCACATTACCACTATATACCCATGAGCAATCTCATGTTGACTACTCCTTGTGATAATCTCGCTTTCGGGTTCCTGACTGCCAATAGAAGAACTTACGTCTACTAAACTCTTCTGACTCCCTCGACTTTCACACTCGCATTTCTCATACTTTATCATCGATCTTATGTATACGTCCGGAGTACAGTTTTCCAAAAGTCTCTTTAGTTTTTATCGTTACACATTAATAGAAATTAGCGTTTGAAACATAGTTATCTGAAACTTGGCTATCTATTTATCCTTTACTAATTTAATTTAAACAAAATTAATTTTAGATATTTAATCAATAAAATTTCAATATTGTAATTTAGAATTTTTCCGAAGGAAAACTTTTGCTAATGAGCTTTTAAGCTCCAATTTATTTAATTATCTAAGTTTCCTAATTAAATCAATATTATCAACCTAGAACTTTGTTTTAAATTTGCAAAATTCTACCTTAAGTAACTCCTAAGTCAATGTCGTCGACTGGGAATTTGCATATCGTCTGTTTCGTCGGCACAGATTTGGGATGTTGTTCTGTGACTAGTGCTGCGTTGTTCAACAGCGTGACTCCCTCGGCTCGGGTTGTCTTTCTTGCTGGTTTTGGGCGTTTGGGCTGGACCAATTTCGTTTCTTTCTGGAAGGTGATTTGCGGTTATATGACGTTTAGTTTAACCGCCAGGTCCGGGCTGGCTAACCGCTTGGTTAACTCGGTTTCGGTGAATGATGCGATTAGGACGGCGCTCTGATCGTTTGAGTTCGATTTTCGGCGCGATCGGATCTTCTCGGCATCTAGTCAACCGATGTATTTGTTTGTGCAGCGCTTTCACTACTTCGAGAGCAAACCACGTGCCGAGCGTGCGTTCGTGTTCCGCGAATAATTTATCATATCGTTGTTGACAAGGAATGTGATTAAGTTGGTCATTCTGGCGACTACTTGGGAATTTTTTAAACCTTATTTTGCAAGATTATGCATTGTGTGTGCGACATTTATTAATTATTTGTTTTAATTAATTATGTTATTTTTTATTTTGTTTTCTGTTTGCGATTTGTGCTTATGTTATAGCAGTCATTTTGACAACTTCTCAACGTGACTTTACATAGTCATTTTATTTTGTTTAAATGATGGCTTATAGCCCAACACAACATTCCAAAACAATCATCAAACACCATAAATAACTATTGATCTTGAAACTACAATTTTGACATATTATTACATAAACGGTCTAAGTCTATAATGTTTTGACCTTCTTTGCGCACTAAAAGAATAGTCTAGTTTTTAAACGTCACACCTATTAAACTTACTTGATAAATAGCAGGAATATGTCTTTCAAGTTCTGGCAGTGTCAAAGCATTTCATGGCCTTTATCTTTTCAATGTTATACATTTTTTTGATATCAGTCATTTTCGCTTTGAATTAAATATATTATCGAAGGATGAAGTAAAAATAGAGAAAATGGAGCAATTTTTATATCAGAATATTCGGTATAAAATGATTTATCGAAAGGTTGTCGTGGACCAGACAATTTTTTCACGTGCATGTTAGAATCTGCATCTGGCTCTGCAGCTTTATGTCAGTAACTTCCAATGTGTTTAAGGTAGGTGGTCACCGCTAGACCATTCGGCATGGTAATTGTTGCATCATCACTACATATTGCAGGACCTATACCATATACTTCGGTAGCCCGACGAGTCGGCGGTTTATTCTTGCAGTCTAAAGGCACCGAGACAGAGAGGAATCGTCGTCGGCAGTTCTGATGATCTGCTGTGATTAGCAATAGACTTGCCATCTGATGATGTTGTACATGGTTCTTTTAGCTCATATGACATTTGTTCCGCCATGTTCTTCTGCAGCTAATATGCAAAAATGATTATATAAATTGTTAAGGTTTGTTGGTCGTAGGGGAGTATTAGAAATACGGTCTTCGGGACACCTTAACTTCACTGCAATTCATTGCTAGGGGTAACTCCTCCATACGCCACATAATTTTAATTACTATCATACACCCGTGATTGGAGATCACGTTGGAATTGTGTATAATAGCCGAATGCCATTCGAGCAGGTGAGCGCCATCACTAGCACTACTCCTCGAAGGACCTTCGCTTTTCCCGGTTCGTAGCCGCCGATAGAAGGACTTACGCTTTCCCACACAACGCAGTAAAAACCCTCAGCCCCTTGGCGTCCAGTTCTAGAGTGGGAATCTGGGAAAAACAATGTTCTCGTAACCCCGTGCGTCCGTAATTCTCATCTCCGATGGTCCCGTTTTCGACTGATAAGGAGAAACACGAATTCAACAACATTTATTAAAAACCAAAACAACATTTAATCAAAAGTAAATATAAAAAAAAATAGTGAAGCAAAGCGAAAAATGGACAGTTCGAGCATTTGTTAGTGTAGGAGTAACTTGCAGTACGAGTAAACCTAGGATTTCCGGCGGTTTAATCTTCTTCCGCGTCCATATCCGTCGGGAGGCACCTCTGTTTAGGCGGTCGGTACGATGGAGGATGGCCTCGAGGATCCTCGTCTCTCCGCGAAGATGGTCCAGCCATTTCGCCACGGGGGCCAATGTTGGGGACCACTCCCGTGAGGACAGCGATCTCATCGAAGTCCAACTCGAGGTCGCTTAATGCTTGCATCAACGGGTGAGCTTCATTATCCTCATCCACCAGGTTAATATGTATGGAAGCTGGGGGAGAGGAGAATAAGATTCGCGGGGCATATCGGATATCCGGGTCCATCCCCGAGTTTTCGAACTCTTGGTAAGGGGGTGGTAGATCATCCAATTGGTCCACCCCTTCCGTCGACTGAGTTCTCCGGAGACGGGCCTCTTGTCTGCGATGATCTCGACGTCGCTTATTCCGATTGGGCCGATGGCGGGCCGTAGGGGCATTGAAGTTAGCCCTATTTTCGGTAGTCCCGGAAGATAACGATTGGGGGACCCTCGTACTCGAGATCAGAGTATTTGCTGCTGTAGGGGCTTGGTCCTCGGCACTGGGGAGGTGGTGAACTGGGAAGACATCGATTTGCTCAGCCCGAACACTTCCCGGGACCTTGATCCGGAGCTCAGTTTCGGTGTAGGCTTGATGTAGGGCTGTTGACTGTTCTCGGATCAACAACCTCTGGGCGCGCGACTCGATGACTAGTTCGTCGCGCGCTTGAGTAAGACGGGAAATCTTCTGCCGGAGCTCCCTAACGACTTCTGGTGGAGCCCAGGTCCCTTTTACTCTTTCATGCTTCATTTGAAGATCTCTATGTTGCAGCTTAAGGTCTTCGTATTTGTGGCGGAGCGCCACGATTGACGGAGGCAGGCGAGGAATCCTCATCGAAGGGCTCGTGTTCTCGTTGATTGGCATGCTATTGGAAAAGGAAGTAATATATTTAATGACAAAACAAGAAAATAAACTGAAAACAAAAGAAAAATAAAAAAAAATTTTGAAAGAGGGATTTTTAAAGAAAATTCGCACGACATCGAAGCGGCGGAGCATCGGTGATGATTAGGACGACTTTCTCGCGTGTACCCTCATTCCCTATACAAGTACGATTCATTTGGCGAGTTAATCGTTATTAATTTCGGAATTATCACCATCAAAACCTTTGCGCGGAAATTTGCACGTCCCAGGTCATTATTACCCTAATATTTACACGTCAACTCGAACGGAAGTTTTGGTGGAAGGGTAAGTGGGTGGTTTACCTTCCGAGTCACTATATGCGTCATAGGGACGATTGATATTTTAGCACCCTTTTCCCCCACTCCCTTCGAGTCACTATGCCGTCATGGATAGACAGATTTTAATAATACCAAAACAAAAACATTTGAATTTTTATTTGATTTTTCTATATTATTAGAATTCTTATCGATTATTTGAGTAATTTGATGCAGCCTACCGTAACTACACACTGGTAGGTGCGATCAGATAATTTTGTTTGAGCTATTATGCGTTGATCCATGACTGATGTATTATGCTTTCGCGTTTCTTGGTCTCTCGTCTCAACCCATGGTATCAAATCACCTATTCTACGAATTATGGATTTCTTAATCGTTATTCAGTTCATCGACTACCTTGAGTTCTAGTGGATATACAATTCTACCAGCAAAGAAAGTTATTTGGTTCAGCGTCGTTTCGATCTCATGACTTTCGCTCACTCAGGTTTTTAGATGGAATAAGACAATTAGAGCGTGATTACGCGTGCGATCCTCCCGTGGAACATTTTAGCAAGGTAATTTGTTGAAAAAATTTGCCGTTATCGTTTAAATTTGGCTGACTACTTGGTAATTTTGCAATTCGCTTGCATTAAAAATAAAAATTGTCTTTTCTAAGCCCTATCCGTGCTGCCCAATCATACTTTCTTTATTCTGTCCGGAATGATTGAAAACGTTTGGATCGATATAGGATCCATCTTAGGTTCCCTTAACTGCAGTTCTCCGCACTTCCCGAAATTTTTAGCTATTCGCTCCGGCCACATTTTCAGCAGCCGCCTCGAATATACAATGGCGCCCTGCGTAGCGGTCCCGTGCACAAAGCCGGAACCGACTGCGAACTGCCAAGGGGTTCACGAGGCATGACCCACGAGCACAACTAAGGGTTTTCACCCACTAGCCGGCACACGGTCGGTCCCATGAACCATCTATTGCGATACATAAATATAATAATTTAAAGGGTCCGGACATTATAAATAGAGTATATTTATCATTAAAAATGAAATGAAGCCTTTACATCGAAAATAGAATGTTATAATTAACAGCTCGCTTACATTCACCAGTACCAATTGCGGAGCTTCTTGCATCGATACCACCAACACAGGAGAATGGTACAACTTCCCTTTGGAGTATTATTACCCCCATACGATGTATGGTAACCCCGATTTATGGGCAGCATTGGAGCAGTATCTTTGGTTTAAACCAATTAGTATGGAGTTTGAAATGTTTAATTTACAGGTTGTTTGTGAAACTTCGCCACAAAACTTTTCCCGCTTACAAAACCAAGTAGAATTATTAGTGTTAAGAGATGAAGCTAACATTTATGGGCCTTGTGCTACACATGAAAATATGGCTAAAGCATTTAAAGATTTGTTTTTGAATGAAGCTTCATTACATAATGGATACAATATAAATAATCAATTATCGAAATTAACTCCAATCAAACTACCAAAGGCTGGATGGATTTATTATCCTGAAACATGCCCCGAAGTTGAAATTGTTAATTGTAACACATCTGAATCTGTGAGTTATTCATATGAAGCATCTAAAGTAAAGTATCCGAGATATATCAGAGAATTTTGGGATCAACATTTCGACCTGACGAAATACGAAGATAAAGAACATATTCGTTGGAATCGTTTCGATTATTTTAATTGCAAAAAAATTAAACCGTTTTCGGTTGCTAACGCAGTTGGTAGACGTACAGTCACCTCAGACAAAGGAATAGTACCCTATCCCTCGAAAATGCTATGTCCACACTGGAAGCGTACATGGGATAATAATTTAAAACGTCAACATTACAAATATGAAATCACAGAATTATCTCTCCATCGTAAATTAGCACCAGCAGACAAAAACTTGTTAATAGATGATTATTACACGCCCAAAAGATAAGCGCTTCATCAATTTATAGCCCATGCCAATCAAGAAGATATATCAGAACATAACCCTATGAAAATGATGTTTTTTAAACTTAATACTATGATCGGACCTGGTGGTAATAAAATTAATTTAACATGTACATTTAACTGGAGAATTAAATATACATTCGAATTTTATGGTAAATTACCTACAACGAATATTAGACAAATCTATAAAGTTACTGATCCTTTGTTACAAGGAAGTCAAGCATGTCAACCAACTACGAAATCGTTAACTCCATCAGTGCCTTATTGTACCCCATATTATTTTTATATCAGAGATAAAGGAACAGAAGCTGACAAGGATGAATTATTTCCCATGATCAAACACAATGCTGCTAGATTTAAATATATCCTGCTTACATTAATTTTGGTATGCGTGCTGGTTTACCTGGAACTGGAAATTAGTTTTGTTATTTAATAAATTTTTGTGTTTTATGACTCATTTTAAACATTTTAATATACAAAGGTACAGTAACTGTGGTCGAATTAATCTTGGATAGTTAGCACAGTTACTGTACCTTTAATAATAATAATAGTTTTAAAATCCCACAGTAGTCCGTTGTGGCCAGTGAGCTTTTAAAAACTTGGGTGTAGGGGAGGGAATGTGGGGCTCCCCTTCACTTATATAGCCATGGCTATATTATATGTGCACCATGGTGCACAATAGTGAATTATGGCAAATAATTTTATTGTAAATGGACTAAAATCACAACTAACATTCAATCCATCTTTGAAAAACATGACACTATTTTCATCTAAAATTTGATTCGGAATATGACAATATGGTTCAATATTTTTCATTGAGAAAATACCACTACATGTTTTGGGAACACGCTTCTTGTAATTGATTTTACATTAACTATAAAATGGGAATGTATTGTACACAAATGTAAAGTCTTGCAAGCAACTTCCCAATTTTAATATTAATGGTAAATATTAATGGTAATAATACCTAAATCGGTTTGCAAATTGTCTGGATGCACATTTTTAAACATTGAGTTAATTGCTTTAGATATTTCCTCTGCAGATTTTGTCTTTGTTGGTATACCGCGGGAAAAACGACTGAAAACATCAATACATGTTAAAATATATTTATAACCCTTGTTAGTCTTGGAATACGGTATCATCTCCATCAAATCCATTTGCCATAAATCATTAATACCGAATGTCTTATAAGCTCTTGTTGGAAATCTTTTCCGCATTGGTTTGTTTAAACTAGGCATACTGATCTGAAAAACTGTTTTGCGTTTCTTTTTTCGAATTTGGGACTCACTTCTTTAACGTTGCCACTCCACGAAACCTTCTTCGTCTTTGTCATCAATTTTTTCATGCACTAAATGTGAGACTGCCCAAGATATAAATTGTTTAGAGTTTTATAAGGGGCAGTCTACACACCTAAATCAATTTACTCTAAATAAAAAATCTTTTTCGAAAAATAAACGAAATCATAATAATGATAATAATAATAAATATAACAATAGTAATAACAATAATAATACATAATAATAGAACACAATAATAATAATAAACGACCTTCTGTAAATATTCAGCGCGTTCCTTCTAAAATTAAAAGGGTTGAAATCATCATTAGCGATGATGATATTGATGATATTAATAATCAGATAGGTGGTTCAATTAATATTGATGATGAACCTGAAATAAAGTTGTATTTAAATGGTACCCATAAAAGGGTTAGATTCGACGTTGAACGCCAAAATTTACTTCAAATCTCCCTAACAGATAAAATAATTAATAAATTAAAATTAGAGATAAACAAAATGGGGTCAGTTAAAATACAATTCACCATTCTTATACAATTCGAAAAAGATGGTGAAATTGAAGATAACTTTTTTAGTAATAAGGCAGAACCTTTTTCTGATAATTTTCTGCTTGATGGGATAACTAAATTATATGATAAAATAGAACGTTTCACATACTTAGGGAGTGGACGGCGCGTTGTTAAAATTAACTAAATATTATTCCATAAATAGACTAGCTGGCCATAGTTATCTCCCCACACCTAGATCTTTCTCTAGCAAAAAGGCTATAGTTAATGTTCAAAACAATGACCATCATTGTTTTATATATAGTATATTAGCCATTTTAAAACGTAGTATAGTTCGCAACCATAGAAACAGAGTAACTTCTTTCGAGAATTATTTGGACGAATTGAATTTTGACCCCATTGACGATTGTTCTATAAGACTCTGTAATATTCCCAAGTTCGAGAGAAAGAACAAGGACTTAAACCTTGCTATAAATGTTTTGACGTATAAAGTAAAACCGTCTAAAATTCTTCAAAATGATGATATAAATTTTATCCCCCATCATCCACATTTAGATATAATTCACTGCTCCAAGGTTACTGACGGTACACCTATTTATTTACTTTTGTAGAATGTCAATAATTATCACTATACGGCTGTTTTTGATTTGGATAAATTAATGAACTGCAATGCGACTACATCTTGCAATATCCAAATCTCTGTATATTGGAGTCCCTATTGTCTTAATGGCTTTAGATTAAAACTTGCATTTGACACCCATGTTTCATTGTTCATTAAAAATCAAACAGGCACTACTCTATACTTTGCCTAAAAATAAATATTTATTCTGTATTGTGTGCATGATTTTTTGAATGATTTTCCGATTGGTCCCGGAAAAGATGTGTCCACCGAATTCTAAAGTTGAGAAGTTGATGCTCACGCATTAGCGGCTTCTCAACTTTATCTTTCTCTCTTGTGAAGGTTGTTAAAATTCATCGCGTAATTAAATTTAAGCAAGCACCTATATTTCATGCATACATTGACAAAAACACAAAATTAAGAGCTCAAAGTACTAGCAATCTATATAGGGACTTCTTTAGCCTTAATAATAATAATAGTTTGTATGGAAAGTTTGGCGAAAATCCTAAATAACGGATGAATTTGAGGCTATGCAATTCTGATGAAAAGATGATTGTCTATGCCTCAAAGCCGACTTCCATAAATCTTTCTAATCTGATTTCTGCTCATCTTAATAAGGATTCGATGTTTAGACAGGCCTAGTTACATCTGACAATCAGTTCTAGACCTGTCTAAACTTAGAGTGTACGAGCTTCAATATAAGGAATTAGCTAAATACCGTAATGAAATAATTGCGAAATAAATATCGTTGCCGGCGACACGGATTCATTTTTCCTTGAGTTTAAGCACTGTAGTCTAGACACTCTTTTGCCGCAATGATAAGAGGCAACTTTTTAGATACGTCTAACTACCCAGCACATCCCTTGTACTCAAGAAAACTTGACTCTGTAATAGGAAAATTTAAAGATGAGAATAAGGGTCTTGGTTATAAGAAAGTGGCTTTTCTTAAGACCGTAGTGCTATAGTCTTTTAGGTACTAAAGATACAATGAGGGCTAAAGGTGTGAAGTTTTTGGGGACATAGATTGAGCACCAGTCCTATTTAGATTGTTTTAATAATGACACAATATTCACGGTGCCTCAAAATCTTTGTATTTTGTGAATGTAGTTGTAACAAACTCTTCTCTATGATATAGCAAATACAATTGTGCAAGTTAAACTTAGGTTTTAAGTAATTTAGATAGTATATATTGTTATAATTGCATAATTTAATAGTCAAAAACCTAAGTAATTAGTTAATATTTCCAAGCATTTTCCCTCAGTTGGTATCTGTATGAATAATTAATTAGAAAAGTTAATTCTCATGTAAAAAGTATGTAAAGAACGTTATTCTATTTGACTATTTATGAATGTTTTTATCACTAATTAGAAAAAATAGAAATAATTAACGTAATTTAGAATAGATTTAGTAATTGACAGAATTTTTTCACTTAGAAAGTAAGTTTTTTACACATATTATTAAAACACTTTTATCACATAAGTTCTTTTTGAATTGATAAGGCCTTGTGTTATCTGAGAGATTGAGCCCTTTCTAAGTCCAGTTATTCTATGCCACTCCAAATATAATTTTTGGATACATTGAAATACAATTTATAAGTATATAGATAGTGAAATAATAAATCTTAAATTTAAAATCTTTTTAATTCATAACAAACTTTAAAATGCAAACTCTGGTAAAAAGAAAGAAAAGTTCTTTTTAAAAGGCACAATTTTCAAAGGCTTATTATCTAAAGCAGGCGTTCTCAAACTTTTTCTTCCATAGACCTCCTGTAGGAGTTTTATTTTTTTTATAGACCTCCTACCTAAGGAATATATATATATATATATATATATATATATATAAATTTACAACTAATTTTTAAAACACAGTAATAGTAAAATGAGGGCAAATTGTACAGAAGAAAGAAACTGAAATATCAATCATTATATCTATATTTTTAATAATTAAATTTAACATTCCCAAATCAGAATTCAATTTTAAGTAAATAGTAATGTGTAATAGTTTAAAAAAGGTTTAAGTAAGTAATTCTAAAAAAATTTAAGAAAAGTCCATGGAAACCATAATAATAACAAATAATATTACCGTAAAAATAGCTGCATATTAATGAATAACAAAACTATCAATTATTTTTATTTTTTTTTATTATATGCAATTAATAAAAAAACATTATTTTACAAAATTATAATATTAGTGTGATAGATGGGTTTGACGTTCTTGTGCGATTTCCTTTATATTTGGCTTAAAATTACTAAGTTTTATTCTTAAATCTCCCCTTTCAATAATATTGAGTTTGCTCCTTGTTTTAATAAATTATTGATTGCACTGAAACCAGCTTGTACAAAATAAGATGACGGAAAAGTTAACAATAGGGGTTTGCTATTCATTTGCCAATGCGGGAACTTTTCACGAATCACTTTGATGGTCCAAAATGTTGCATAACCATGTGTGTTAAATAATACTTGAGCTTGGACATCCTCTTTCAACGTAATTAGTTCTTCCTGTACCGCAATATCAAACCTAGTTAAATCACAGAGGAATGGCTCAATGATCCAAGCTGGGACACACAAATTTTCCATATCGCGAAAACGGACATTAAAATCCTCTTTAAAATTTTTTAAATAGGTTGTATATAATGTTATATCTTCAGAAGAAATGCAATCTTTTTCAATTACAGATAACTGCATTAAGTTATCGAAATAACTGAATTCTTTTCGATTTAGAGTAGATATGAACAAGTCGATTTTAGATCGAAAACTGAAGATAATCGTTTTTGCATCTATGAGATAAATGTTTCTCCCTTGTAATTTGTTTTGTGTAGCATTGAATAATCCATAAATATCAGCCAAATAAAAAATGTGTGTTTTGAAATTTAATAGTTGCATAGCCATAGTATTGTCATTTTCAAGGAAAAACTCAACAACTGAACTAAAAATATCAATAAATCGCTGCAAACATTGCCTTTAGATAGCCAGCGTACTTCCGTATAAAGAAGCAAATTGTTGTACACTTCATCATTTTGGTCACACAATTGGGCAAAAAGGCGGGAATTCAGTGTTTTTGCTCTTATACTATTGATTGCTTTAATGCACAGATTTAAAACATTTTGTAGTTCTTCGTGAATATTCTTAGCTACTAAACTGTCCAGATCTCGGGTACTTCGTTTTTGAGGTATGCTAGGAATCCTCGATATTTTCCAACCATCGAAGGAGCTAAGCTCCAGCAGAAGAAGCGGCAATAATGTTTTATATGAATATCGTATTGTTTTAAAATATTTTCAAAACAATAAAATATATCTTCTCCTTTAGTGTACGTTTCAAGAGACTTGACACAAAAAAACTCCTCGATCATTTCTTCTTTTGAACAACTATAATAGCGTACGTATAACATTAAAATACAATTCCTGCCGAAAGTTGACTCGTCCAGCTGTATGGCAAATTTAGTTGTTCTTAATTCTGTATTTAATTGCAGTTCTATATTTTCTGCCATTTCATCTATTCGTCGTTGAACTGTACTATTTGACAGCGGCAAACTTTGCAAGACAGGTTTGTCATTTTGATTCAAAACATTTGTTATTACTTCGCTAATAACTGGTAATAATAAATTCTCTCCTATCGTGTGCGGATATCCACCTTTGGCAATTAAGTAAGCAATTTTGTAGGAAGTTTCGAGGCCTCCTTCGACATTTTTTGATGTTGAAGGTTTCATAAAAGATTTTATTACTTTATACGAGCGTGTTAAAAAGTATTGTAAATTGCTGTCTTTTTTATCAGCATGCATCCTATTCAAATGATCTTTTAGTTTGGAAAGTTTCATATAGTCATTGCTGAATCTTTTTTGACAAATGAGGCATAAGCTCATTGATGAATTGCCCGGAGCTACAACAAACCCAAACTTTAAATATTCCTCGGAAAATTGACGGATTTTTTTCTTTTCTGTTGACATGCTGTAAAAAAATAAATTAAACAGCAAAAATAAATTAAACAGCAAAAATAAATTAACTAGATTTCAAAAATAAATTAATTAAAGGGCAAAACAAATTAATTAAATGACCAAAGCAAATTAAAGCTAAAATGAAGAAAAGAAACACTTACTTTTCTTTTAGAAGTCAACTTCAAAAACTAATCACAAAACTGATCACACACAAAATAAAAAAAAACTAACTTAACTAATCAAATTTAACATAAGTTACTGTTTAATAATAAAAATTGTACAGTGATAACACTCAGATTACATTTATAAACATGATAGTAACATGTTTTTGCTAGTTGAATGGGTTTGTGGTATGTCGGGGGTTTTAATTTCGGGTTTAAACTCTCATATCAAAACATTGGGCATATTTTATAAGTTATCAAAACATACTTTTTCATTACTCATACTCACTTCCTCCCCAAATCTAGTTTATATTTACTTATTATTTTTATTACAATATTAATACCTTAATATTCATTTATAAATATTATTTTATTTATTATTAATAATATTATTATGTTCATTTTATTTATTTATTAATTCATTTATTTTTATTTTTTGTTTATAAATTTATTTTTTACTAAAGAGACATCCATAGACCCCCAATAGACCCCTTGGTGATCATAGACCACCCATGAAGTCCCATAGACCCCCAAGGGGGCCACATGGAACCCTTTGGGAATAGCTGATCTAAAGATTAGATTCTAATCTCTTGAAACATGCTATAAGGATTCAGAAATTATATTTAACTAAAATATTTTCTTGTCTTTAGTAGACCGAAGTCACTGATAAACTGAGTAGTTTGTCATTTTATATGCATGTGAGACTGAAGGAATATAATTTATCTTTAGTCATTTTATCCTTTTTAGCCGAGAAAAAGAGGCTTTCAGGAATATCAATGTAAACTTTCATAGTGTAGTTCATTAAAAAAGATTCGAGATTAGGGCATATAGAAACCTGGGAGATTTTGAAAACCCAGGATATTATTTTAGAATATTATTATTCCATCAAGAATTTGAATTAGGTTATTAATCCTTGATTTCACCTTTTTGAAATCCGTATCTTCATAGAATAGTAAAGTATTTTACCCACAGTACAACTGTTTTGTTTCATTTGAGTAAATAAAAATATCAGTACTCCTTTCGCACCGAATAAGGCTAAGTGTTTTTGTGTAGTTCTTTTACACTAGTTCTACCGGCTTCAATATTTAAATTAAATTTACCAAATTAACAAATTCCTCGTATAAATCCTTTCCCCCATTTTATGAAAATTTTAAGTTAAACTTATCGCCATCATATGTATAAAAGAGTTCCATCGGGTTCTCCCGTCCAATATAAGTTTTTTTTACCTTCTTTCTATTTTACATTTCGTTGGAATATTTCGTTTGTTGCTGACAATTTAATAAACAATCTCAGTCTTTCGAAAATTTTCCATTATTTCATAAATGTTTCCATCTTCTAACCTGTATTCAAAATTATCGATACCATTATCTACATTTAAATTATGATCGCCAGAAAAAAAACTGATTTTTAGCTTCCTCTTCATCAGTATTCTTAGAATCTGAAACTTCATAACTCTTGCTCCATCTTGAGTTGATGCCAAAATGTGTCGAAGTTTTATACCATAATATTCCATCAATTTTTGTTCTTCTAATGATTGAATGTGGTACGCATCACATAAACCCTGCAACTTGGCGCAGTTTATAACTGTCCTTATGAAAATGCAATGTTACGTTTAAATCCCTTTTTGCATTACAGATAATCCATCCATCTATTGTTATTGAGAAACGAATTCCAGATTGATCCATTTTGCTCAAATTATTCTTATCAAATTTTTTCTCACTAAAATTTACGATTAATTTTGTTGTATTTTCGCTCCTCGGGATTTCATAACTACCTTTTTGTAATAATTTCTATTGTAGCACTGGAATATGCAATGGCAACAATAATTCTCCCCAAGAATTTCTTTAAGAAATTCAACATATTTGAAGTAGTTTTTGCTTTCTCTGGAGGTTCGTCATTTTTTTTAACATTGATTTTATGTATTACTAGAAGATGATTTGTTAAAATTGATGTGTTGCCACATGCACATTTTAAAACTATTACAAGATGTCTCATAACAAAAAAAAGCATCTGATACAATTGCATGTGCTCACGGATGCTTTAAGTATGGCTTTTGGAGCAGTAATATATTTACGTTAAAGTTTAGTAGACAAAATACGGATATCAATGATAGTGTTGGGCGATAGCTCTTGGACATCTAATAATTAAATATCCAATACATTGGTCTCAAAATATTATTTAATTTCATAATACATAATTCTATAATCATTGATTCACTAACATTATCACTATAACCAATAAAATCAATAAAAGAATAAGTCATGATTATAAAATTTATTAAATTAAATTCATGGGAAAATACTTTTTCAAATGCTCCATATTTACTGCATGAGGTGATCTTTTATCAAAAAGACATTTAAGATTTACCACAAATCATTTTTCAAATATAGTTTCACGTCCTTTCATTCGATTGTTTATATGCTTTCAATACTTTATACGCGTTGGTTGAGACTCTCCCGATGCTATGTATTCAGTTTCTTCACTCTTAAACGTACTTGCAACACCGGGTATCATAGATAATACAACCGGTGATGCTTTACTGTGGTTTACTCTTACTGCTGATTACAGACACTTACAAAGACACCTACCTATTTCTAAAGGCCTTCTATTAATTAGTAACTTCACTAGAGTTGGAATGTGTTCATTTGAGAACAGTTGTATGAAAACGATTTGACCATATTTTTATAAATAGTATATTTAAATATTACATTTAATTCTTATAAAACTGACTAAACACTATGATCACTTTACTGGTAAATATTTTGGAGCAACTTGCTCAATTGTTAATTTTTCATGTCAAATTAGATTGAATTTTTCATTGTTTTTCATATCTTCCGAGGATATTGTCTTAATATCATATCCCTTAAAATGATCTGAGTCACTTTAAACCAGTAATTCCAACGTATCCCAACAATACTACACTTCCGATAGCTGACATGCTACTTGCTGTTAGGTAACGTTGGTACTGTGCGAATTTCTTTTATGATTTTGCCTGAACGCTTGCGCTATATTGGTTTTTCGACTGAATAGTCGAAAAAGTTGCTTACAAATATAATTGCGCAATTTACAATTGCATTAATTAAAGAGGGCACATTTTTAAAATCAAAACACAAAACGCTCTCGGAAAATGTCATAACTTCGATGTTAGTGTTCGGGTAACTTGTGTGAAGATAGGGACTGATTTGCTAGAAATTTGGTTTCACTCATCGCATCAATGTCAGTTGGAAGACATCGACGTTTCGCTGGTCGATACGGAGGTGGGTTGACATTGATGTTAAAATCCACACGAGTGGAGGGTCCTGGTTCATCTGGTTGAGGTAGACATCCGGGTACCCTGCCCGTTAGAATGGCAATTTCGCTGGTATCTAGACCCAACCACTCTAGTGATTGGTTTGCCACTGGAACTTCATTTTCATCATCCACCAAGTTAATGTGGATGGATCTGGCCGGTGAGTGAAAGGTGACAATAGGGGCATAAAGCACATCTGCCTCAAGATCAGGGAACTCGAACTCCTGATACGGGGGTGCGAGATCATGGATGGAATAAGGAGCACTGATTGGTTCCGTAGAGTTGAGGAGGTTGGTTTCTCTGCGGCGTCGTTCGCGACGGCGACGATTTCGATTGGGCCGTCGTCTGGCCGCTCCTGTACGTGGTTCGACCCCGGGAGTTTGCGGACGTTCAGTGACAGCAGAAGCCGGTACCGAATGAACAGGAAGAGGTGCCTCCAGGGGGGAGATGTTGCGCCGGAATAATATTCAGATTCCGGGCCCAGGAATACGAGCCAGAAGTTCGGCATCTGTGAAAATTTGTCGGAGCGTTGTCCCCTGCTCCTTTATCAAAACTCGCTGACTGCGAGATTCGACAATCAATTCATCCCTCGCCCGAGACAGGCGAGTTATCTTCTGATATAGTTTCTTAGCTGCGTCTGACGAGAGCCAAGTTCCTTTCACCTTCCGGTACTTGTCTTGTAGAGTTGCGTGGTCCTTTTCCAACTGTTCCAATCGTTGCCGAGTTGCAATGATTGATTGGGATAGACGTGGGATTCTTGGCAGATTAGTAGGACTGGTCATCTAGATAAGAGGTATAACTAAAAGACTTATTTCGACTTATTTAAGATATCTAAAGACGATATAGAACTTGAAAGGCTTATTTCATTACCTGCTTCTTCAAATAAAATTGTTGAAATAATTTTCCACCTAAATTATTTAAACTTAAAGGGTAATATAAAATATTTTAGTAACATAACATATGGTACTTATGTTTTAAATTATTTCCGTAATGTTTTACTATTACATTCTATTATTGATAGTGAAAAATGCAATTCGTTGATAATTGATACTCTTGAAATATGGGGGTCTGAATTAACTGATCAAATTCCTTCTACTTCCTATTTTAAATTTAGTTGTCAAGAAAAACTAATTAAATATAAAAAGTGGTTACTTAATGGCGAAATTGATAAGTTAAAAAATTTAATTTCACCACTTACAATTAAAAGAATAAATAATTTATTTAATTTATTTAATAAAACAATTTCGGAAAAAACTAACCGATTGAGTATGATAGACTCGCTCCTTACTTGCAACAATGATTTTCGTCCTGAAAAAGACGATAATGTCACAGTTACGGCAAAAAGATTATTGTATTTTGTTATTAGAGATAAGAAAAAATTTCTACTTAAAAATATAGACGACTTTCAGATATCAATGAAATGTCGGAAAAACTGTACTAAGGAAATGAGCTTGATTATTTTTGATCTCATTGAATCTCTTGAAAATTTGATAACTTATGAAGAACATGTTAACTCTGTCGAACTCACCGATAAAATTGATAACTTTAATAAAGGAAGTAGTTCTAACGTAACAAATAACGAAAAAAAAGTAGTTTTACCTGTTGATATTGACGAGGAAGCTGTATCTTCTTTGGAATTAAAAATTACAGAAAATAAAAAATGATGACTAGACAAAATCTAAAAGTGTCAACGGCAATGTCCAAGTGAAGGTACGTGCCAGCATCAGTCTTAGAATCTGCCACAATCTCTGAAGAGACTGATGCAGAATGCACTAAATTAAAAAATACTAAACTTCGTGATCCAAAAGTGTGGTTTACCGACGATGACATTGACCAATACCTTGAACGGCATATCAGTAATCCAACATTTGCACATTTACCGTGCTTTATAATTAGTATTCTATCTTCAGACATTAAAGAAAATATTATCTCAATTCCAGATGCAGTATTTAAAGCTGAGGTTATTCTTTGTCCGCTAAATATAAACAATGCCCATTGGATTTTATTTGTGTACAGCAAATCGTTGCTTGAGTCATATTTTATTGACCCAATATTTGCAAATAGAAATCTGTTTAAAAATAAACAAGCTACTCTTAAGATTAACATTGCTTTAAATAAGATTTTCAAACTTCAAGTGGCTTCATCTTGTCACCCTTTCCAAAATCTTATATATCAAGAGAACAGTTTTGATTGCGGTCCTTTTATTTGTGCTTATGCAATTCTTATAAGTCAAGGTTTGGACACTTCCTAACAATTTTATTGATGGGATAAGACGAGAGGTGCATGATTTTCAATTTTTTGGCTCAAACAAAGTATCCCAAGTTATCGGTGGGGGCCTTCCTAAAAATAATTTGATGGGAATCAATTTTAAAAAAGCAATTGCGCTTACTCTTGAAAAACAAAAACGAAACATCAATAACAGTATTAATATTAAACCAAAATTTCAAAAGTCATGTGTGTCATTCCTCTTAAGTAAATGGTTTAAAGAAATACTAATATAGTTGTTCTTTCCCCGGATCTAACTATCAATTTAATAGCCCAAAATAATAATTATATCATTGATAACGTCAACTTTCGGCAGTTCAAAGACGTTCAACATGTCATTAGCATAATTCCCAATGAAAATTATTGGTGTTTACTTCTCTATTCGACCCGTCGTATGACTTGTAATATTTTCGATTTTCGAAAGACTGATATTTCTGATAGACTACCCGAAATAGGAGGAAACTTTACGGATTATTTAAATAGTTTTTTCTTGAGTATGAAAATAAAATTTCAAATAAATCATGGTATTCTCCACCGCTGCTTCATTTCAGATGATCCAACTTTTCATGCCACTGCTTTCATTGTGTTTTTGGAAAAATTGATTTTAGATCGGAATTTTCAACATGATAAAATATATAAGCTACTTGATGATATCAACACTAAAGAGTGTGTTGAAATTTCATTAAATTTAAATCTAATAAATGGAAAGATTACCGACAGCATTTTAATAAAATATTTTAATAATTTAAGTTTATCAACAGACTTCGTTCTTTTGGGTTTCACAATGTGTACTGCTATTCTTGACGATTGTACTCATTATTTGAATGAACATTTGAATCATAAGTGCCTCCAAAACGCGAAAGTTGTATTTGCCATTTTTGCTCCACCCAAGTCTCGGGAAACACTAATGGTAATTGATTATAACACTGACGAGCATTACTTTCTGGATCCAACAACACTTGATGTCAGCCTAAACTATACATTTATTTGTAAAGTATTAGTTACTAAAATAAATGAAATAAGAAACTCACGTGGTTGTGCCATTAGAGTAGGCAAATGTCCACATGATGTTCGTGGTTCAGGTTTGCTCAGTAAAATTCTAATATGTGCTTTCATCAACAACTATGCGCATGAGATGTCCCTTGAAAACATTAATTTGAGAGAAATAGCAAGAATTATCAACTCTGTTCTTCCAATTGTTTCTGAGATCAATAACAAAGATAAAGAGAAAATTTTAACAAAAGCAAAAGAAACAATTAAATTTGACTTACAACAGCGTAAAAATAAAGTATTTGAATTAATTATTAGTCTTGAAAATGCTGATGTTAACCAAATAGTTGAAAGCATTATTCGACAAATTCCTCACTTAAATAATTTCACTGAAATTAAATCCCACGAACCATACCTAGGAAGTAAACAAAACTCAAATATAATAAGTAAATATAAAAGTAGATCAGAATTTTTAATTAATATGAAATTAACTTTTTATAAAATTATTAATGACTTACCAGTCACTGTCAGGCCTGAAATTCAGGATATTCTGAACCAATTTAGCCACGAGGACCCAGTATCGAATTCATGGAATAAAATTTTTAAAGATTGTCGAATCACGACAAATGTTCTCAATCTTGTAGATATTTTACCGTTTGAAGTTATTTACGAATTAAAGAGAGCTGATAACACTTCACCGGGTATTGATGGTATTCAATACAAAGATCTTGCTCTTCTTGACCCTGAAGGTATTTTGTTAAGTTTCCTGTTTAATAAAATCATCAGTAGTAAAATCATTCCGACTAGCTGGAAAACTTTCAAGACTATACTAATTCCGAAACCTGATAAGACAGATAATTATGATACAGTTTCATCTTGGTGACCAATAGCTCTGCTGTCTGTTATTTATAAAGTCTTTGCGTCTATTTTAACTACACGCCTAACATCATGGGTGATTTGTAATGATATTTTGCATATTGGGCAAAAGGGCGGCTCTGTCCATGAAGGTTGTGTCGAGCACAATTCAATACTTTCTTCTGCACTTGAGCATTCGAAATATAGCAAGAATTCCCCATTAGCTATTGCTTGGTTAGATATTAAGGACGCATTTGGAAGTGTTCCTCATGACTACTTGTGGAGTGTTCTGAAAACTATTGGCGTTAGCTAAGAATTTATTACTATTGTCAAATTACTTTACACCGACACTCAATCTTTCTACAGCTGTGGCCCAATTGTAACACCTAATCTTTCAATCAAAAAAGTAGTTAAACAAGGATGTCCTCTTTCAATGATTCTTTTCTCGATTGCCATTAATCCTGTTCTTGAAGCAATAAGTAGATCATGTATTGAACCATTTATGATTGGTGATTTGCCCGTTCAAGTTCTAGCTTATGCAGATGACATTGCACTTGTTGCAAACAATGTCTAGAACCTTCAAAAAATTGTTGATGTTGCTGTTGAAGCTGCTACAGAAATAGGATTTGAATACCGAAGTGTGGCTACATGCAGCTTCCCAGAGTTAACATCAATGGTGAGATCTTGATAAATGAAAAGGAGATCAAAAGGTTGTTGTTCAAAGAATTTTATCAATATCTTGGTGTTCCAGTAGGCGAGGACAATGATCAAAGTCCCTATGCAATTCTTGATAAAGTTGTTAGTGACACAAAAAAAATTGCAGATTCCGGTTTATTTGGTTGGCAAAATCTCAAGGCCTACAAGATTTTTATTCATTCTCGACAAATATTTGCATTCCGAACACGTGAAATTAAAACTATGGCTTTATCAGCTTCTCAAAGAAATACTAATTCCTGTGGCAATAACTCAAGTAAATTGCGTGGCCATCTGAGAAGAATTTTGAACTTGCCGCACAATTCTGAGACAGTTTATTTATACAACTCAACTGAAAATGGTGGAGCTTCGTGTGTCGATTTGCTTGATGAATATCATACTCAAACAATTGTACACTTTTTCCGACTCTTTACTTCCAATTGCGATTACTCGAGAAAAGTTAATATTGACTCTCTAAAGTTTGTACCGGGTCCTCGTCTTGGAATCAAAGAGCCTACATTACAACAAAGTTTTGATTGGATTAATGGTGCTGAAACTAAATTGAATCATGGTGGAAGGAAAACGAGATTTCAACGTGCACATACTTCAATAATTTACTTTAAAAGAGAACACTCAATTTCCGTGTCTTTTCATATTGTTAAAGAGCAAGTTTTTTTATATCTGATAACAAAGAGTCATAGAACTTTCATACTTACGACTAAGTTCCGAAAAGCAATTTCTAAGATATTTCACTCTGCATTGTTCGACTCATATGCAAAAGTGGCAACTGAGTAATAAAAGCGACATGATTGCAGCGGCTATAAAATTATCTCCTCAAATAAATAAAGCAATTTTTAAAAGTAAACTTGGCGAATTTGCATGGAACTTTATACATCGAGCGCGAACTAATACACTTAACATCAATGCAAAGCCTAATAGAAAAGGGGATTCTAGACTTTGTAGACGTTGTGAGAAAGAGGATGAAACTATGTCTCATGCCTTACAGTCATGTAAGATTCACCAAATACTGACATTAGAGAGACACAATGACTGTATAAAGATATTAACGAATAATCTAAAAAATCCTAATTTTATTGTCGTGGTTGATCATTCTTGTTCTCTTGTCCTGAATTCTAAACAACGCGTCGATCTTATAATAACTGATACTGAAAGAAAAAGAATATTCATGATTGATATTAAGTGTCCAATGGATTCTGTTTCACATTTTGAGTTGACTGATAAGGCAAATATTGAGAAATATAGCTTGCTTCAGAGTGAATTACAGGTAGCCAAACCTGATTATCAGGTAGAGCTTTACACTTGTATTATTGGGGCATTAGGGTCGATTCCTCCATCAACTTATGATATGATTTGTAAACTTGGCATTGAACCATTTCAAGCAGAAGGTCTGCTAAAAGAATGTGCAATGAGCAATATCCTGCACTCAGCTAAAATATGGTATTACCATATGCACGGAATTCTACCAGACTTTTGCAATTAATTTAAAATAATGGATATTTAAACTAACTTAAACTTTTTCATTGAGATCAGAATTATTTTTTTTGTTTGAAATGATTCAGACTACATTCGTAATTTATCTTTAAATTCAATATTATTAACCTGACTTTTGCATTTGTAAAAGTCGTAATTGAATTTAGAAAACTTAAAAAATCAAATCAGAGCTTAGTTCGTAGTATTTATTACTGCATAATTTATATTTGCAATGCCGGATGACGACGCCGATGAATCCTCATATCAGATCAAGCAAAAGAAAATTCAGAAGACGCCAATTGCAGAAGAGACTGATTGATCAAATACTTGATAACTTACATTTGAATTCATCCTTCTCTACTACGATTGCAGTATGAATTACATGCTTCATGTTGAGCATATTCTTTTCACTGTGAAATAAACTTGTTATATTTAATAAAATTTTGAATAGTACTGGTGAGTGATTTTGCTAAGTCTACGACTTAGCCGTAGACGTGTTGGGGCTGATGGGTGCGGATTGGTATGGATTGGTATGGATTGGTACGGATGGGTGCGGATGGGATCGGATGGGTGCGGTTGGTTGGTTGGTGTGTGTGTGTGAAATTTTAAGATTGTAGGTGTGTGGAAGGTTATAGAAGGTAGGTGTGTGGAAGTTGGTAGATGTGTGGAAGGTTCTAAAAGGTAGGTGTGTTGGTCCACAACTACGTGGCATAATAACAGTTAGGTAACAGTCTCCGAGTAGTGACAAGTGACATAATAAGTGTGACCAGTGACATAATAAGTATATACTGACCAGTGGTCAAGTTATGTAATCACGAGGTCACTGACCAAAGGTCAATAACTAGGTAGCAACTAGTGGACAAAGGTCAATCTCCAGGTAATAATTACGTAAGACAAGGGGGTTGTATCTGACGGGTTCACATCCTACTACTCTTGCTGTAGACTATTATTATTAATAAAGAATAGATATTTATTAACCTAAAATTTAATAAAAACAACCTTTTATTATTTACAGAAATCATTTCCTAGAATTAGTCAAGAATCAACTCTGCATGATTTCATAAAATATTCATAAATTCTTCGCTATTAAATAATTTCCATAAAATCTTCAATAATCAACTTTTCACAAAATCTTCTACTTTTCATAATTTTTCAAAATTTTATTTAAGTTCGTTAAATTTTTAAAAATATAATTAATTAATATATTTAAATAAAGTTTAAAAATAAATAAATTACTAACATAAATCTGCATCAATATTATCATCAAATGAATCGTCAACATCAATACAAGTGGTGCCCTTATCCACTATATCATCTCCATCAATACAAGTAGGGGTATCATCCACTATATCATCTCCGTCAATGCAAGTGGGGGTATCATCCACTATATCATCTCCATCAATACAAGTAGGGGCATCATCCACTATATCATCTCCATCAATACAAGTGGGGACATCATCCACTATATCATCCAAAATAATTATTGGGTAAGTTGCCGGAATCATATCATCATCATCTGAAATGTTTTTTATATTTTGAAAATAAATAAATATTAAACTTACCGATAGATATAACCTCATTAACATCTTCATTAATTGAAGTGGGATTATCTTCAATAATAATTCTTTCAACATTATTATTATTACGATCTAAAAGAATATTAATAAAATCATTTAACAAACAAATAAAATTTTACAAAAACGTCATCCAAATTCAAAAGATCCTCATTTTCGGTTACATCGAACCAGTCGAAATTTACTAAAAGATTAATAGTAATAAATAATAAATAATAAATAAAAATTACCAATGGATGAAGTTAGAAGACTTCTTAAAATATTATTTTGTCCTGCCATATTGAAATTTATGAATTAATTGTGACAGATTTTGAATTTGCATATGTTTATAAAGAGAATAATATTTTCAGGATTTAGCCAATCACATTTAAGCAATACGCACATATAGGTGAGAGATTTTTGGTATGTGTTGGTATGTTTTCTTTGTAAATCACATAAAAACAAAAGTATGTATGTGTTTTTCTTTGTAATTCACATACAAACAAAAGTATGTATGTGATTTCTTTGTAAATTACATACAGTCTTGAGTGTGTATGTATGTGTTCCTTGTTACTAATCATGCATTTATCATGCAGTGTCTTTGTAAATCACGTGATGATCATGTAGTGTCTTTGTAAATCATGCACTTATCATGCACTAATCATGAACTGGCTTTGTTATTATTAATTAATTAAACACATAATAATAATAATAATAATAATAATAATAATAATAATAATAATAATAATAATAATTAAAACATAAAAATAATAATAAAACATAACACAAACATTAATACATTTATTATACATCAAATCGCTTGGATAATAACCTTGCTAAACAATGTTGACCACATGTTAAAGTCCATGGTTTTTGACATAGTTTTATTATACACTATAGGTTTACCCATTGTTTGCAGTTTTGAAACCATTAAAGCCGGATATTAGAAACCCATAGGATCAAATACAAATATCTTGCTAGGTTTCATATATATTGCTATCCAATGTTCTCCACCGAGATGAGACGATTGAGTATTGACGATTATGGCTTGATTATTACGTAAATATGGAATTTTATCAAGAGGAAATACCCATAAAAATTCATGTCCTAGTATTTGTTTTCCAATTCGATAGACCTGAACAGAACTACATCAATAATATTAATAATACATTTTAAAAACTTACTCCATGACAAATTATCATAAATTATCTATACATTTATACCAACACTGTTCTGTTTGCAGTTATTTGAACCTCATTTTCAAATACTCCATATATTACAACATGTACCGGTTCAGTTGTAGCTTTAGCAAACTTTATATCTAATCGTAAATTTCCATTTTGAGGTAATTGACTCTGATTTAAATCAAAATCGGGTGCCAAAACAAATGTAAAATGGATATTTGTTTTTAAAATCTTCAAGAGTTATACCACAAGTAAGGTTTTTATCCAAATAACCCATATTTCTCACTATACTCTGCATATATGTAGCACAATAATTGTCATTATCGAAATCTTGAGTATATGTTTCTCTATAATCACTATTTTTCGATAAAGTTAGCGATGTTACTTCAAAACTTTTGAAAATTGAGCTCGATGTTAAGTATGATCCATTATATTGAGATTCACTTTGAAATGTTACCAATATAAAGTTGGGCATTCTTCTAACTCGAAATATTTGTTCCTTATAGAAAGAAGCTGAACCTTTAGCAATTGCAAATTTAACAATTTCCTTTGTTTTCAATGGATATATTGCATGCTTAGAATTAGGCCCCAATTGATGACCGGCTAATACAGAGGGCTCAACACGAACTCTTCTCACCAATAATTTTGCATCAACTAATTGAATAATTGGTGCTGTGGTGGCACTTGTTAGTGATAATGCCGAATCAGATCTTTTCAATCTAATGTGTACATTAACACCTGGGAGTAAATATTTTGGTTGATCCATAAAATCGAGTTGTAATGATGAGCACACGGTAAATAATTTCGAACCCTTAATCCACTTTTTCCTATCGTCATCACTACCATAACCCATAGGAGTTAAACATGTATTTTTAGTATCGCTATTGTAATTTATAATAGTTTCTATTAGAGCTTTGTGAATATATGTACTGTTACCACCCTCAATCTTGATATTATTAAATCCGAGAACTGCATCTTTAAAAAGTGTATGAAACAAGAAATTGTTTGGTATTACATCACTAGGTTCACCCAACGGTTTTCTATCTTTATCTACAACTTTGATCTGAACAGTTAACAATGTATCGTTCAAATCTAAATATTCAGTTTGGGAACTGTTAATATAAAATTCAATATCAGTTCTACTATCCAGAATAGAATTCATCAGAAATACTTCTTCAAAGGCCCCCATTTCAAATACTGCTTGGGGAGATGGTCTATCAAATAAGCACAATTCAGATTTACCACAAATCATTTTTGAAATATAGTTCCATGTCCTTTCATTCGTTTGTTTATATGTTTATGATGTCTTTTACGTTTTTAAGCCGGTGCAGGTTCTTGTTTTTGAAACATACCTGCAACACTTGGTAGAACGTTCCCTAACTCAGATAATGCATTTGATTTCAAAGATGGTAATATTTTTTGCTCATTCATTATCACATCTTTATCGGTTTTCATACCAAAACGACCAAGGCGTTTAAGAATAGGAAGTGCAAATCTACCAATTGTTCTCAACCATCCTTATCCGTATTGTTTACCAATAAAACATGGTAGTTCACCACCAATTTGGCTACCACTATACATACTAATAATATCGTTATTGGCCATCTAATTTACGAAAATGTAATGTCAACTGAGTTTTTGTATCTTTACTAAATTCAATAAATTTACCACTATCATCACGAATATTTATTTCTATATGGTTTATACATGATGTTGATACCGGTAAGTACATGGGATTATCGATATTTATATTGACAACTTCATCCTGGTCATGTTTATCAACCCAAACAGATTTCAATAGAGGAACCAAAGAATCACCAACAATTATAGGATCGATGATGTTAGTATATATGAACATTTGCGTATGAAGTTTTATTATTTTTGGTTTGCATACACCAAAAGCACTTGCCCTATATGTTTGCTTATCTAATCCCAATGTATTAGCCAAATTTTTATCAAATGTAACTTCACAAATGTTATTATTCAGATTGAATTTGCATATTCCATCTTTAACAAATTCAATAGTTTAAAATATATGTAAACAATTGAATGAAATATATTTATGTAATTCGTCAAGTGTTTTAATATATAAATCTTTAGTAAATGTAAATGTATCTTCCACCTCATTAATATATGATACAGATATTTTGATGTTTTCGATTGTTACACTTTTCTAATCAAATGTTTTGAAACGTATTAGGTATTCAGTACCAGGAACAACAATGCTAAGCTTATCACAACCCATTCGCTTGGCATCCTCAATACTTTCAAACTTTATTGTAAAAGGACTAAAATCACAACTAACTTTCAATCCATCTTTGAAAAACATGCCACTATTTTCATCTAAAATCTGATTCGGAATATGACAATATCGTTCAAAATTATTGGTTGAGAAAATACCACTACAGGTTTTGGGAACACGTTTCTTGTAACCGATTTTACAATGACTATAAAATGGGAATGTATTGTACACAAATGTAAAGTCTTGCAAAGCAACTTCCCAATTTCCATGTAAATAAATAAGATTTTGAAGATCAACCATAAATTTACTTGCTTGATTTTCCGGGTGGATTAGCGGGCAACTATTACTCGGTAAAATTGTATAGAAACTCATTTTACTAGGTCTTTTGATGATATCCATGAGGGTTTTTGATATCCATGCCATTTGACATAGTATTGTTTATCCTTACCCACCATTTTAGTTTTCAATATTTTCTGAATTCTGAACACTGTAGGTTTGGAAATAGCTTGTAATTCTTGTTCATAGAATTTCCCTTGTATTACATTGTTATCACTATCTTCAATAACATACATTACAGGACTCTGTTTAGTATTAATTTTAGTAATTTGAAATACCTCATCACTCCAATTACTATCGAAATTTTTGATGAAAGGTGAAGCAGATATTTTACTAATTCTAACGTGATCACCAACTTTATATTTTGGTTTTGTAATAGCAACTGTTTTAGACCGTACTGATTTAGCTAATGTTTTTGAGCTGATATCTACAGATCTCAAACCATTCAGACCTCGATGCGATGAATTATTATAACTAACAAGTATTTTCGGTAATACATTTATCCATATTTTATTACCTTGATGCACGAAATATTTCTTCAATCTATCCCTCAATGTCCGGTTAAATCTTTCAACATGAGCGGCTTTGTATTGAGAATGTACAGAATAATGATTTATTTTGTGCCGATCCAGGATTTGCTTAACTTTACTATTGTAAAACTCCTTGCCTATAATAATAATAATAATAATATTAATTCAACCAATTAAAATCTTTATAAAAAACAATAAACACATAAAATAAACTCGTAAAAGATCAAAATTTATTTACATCATCACAAATTTGCTTATAGTAAGCTCTTCGTAGCTAAGTTAACAAAATATGTACAACTTCCTTCTTCTTGTAGTCTCTGCAGCATCTGCATCTAAATGGACAAGTCAACATTGAGGGATCTGCACAAACAATGCAGTCATCTAAACATTTCAAATCAGATCCTTGAACTGATTCGTAGTGCATACGTACAATTTCTTCGATGTTGATTCCTGTCATTTGATAGATCCGTGTAGCCAAGTATTCAGGAGCACAATAGGAAAGTTTGTTTTTCATATTCGGAAACAGTTCTTCCATCTTCATCAGAATTGTTTCGAATACGTATGCTTCTTGCTCGTCGATCATTTTTAATTTTTACAATCGTCAGAATTGGATCTATTTAAACACAATCAGTGCTTAATAAATAATCTAGTATTTCTTCGTCGGTATTAAGATTATTAATTTTTGATTTTATAAAATTAAATATTTCATGTACTAGGTTGTTGTATTCCAGTGATTTTATCCCCATGACAACAACTTTTCCGCTTGCAAATACATTCACACAAAGTGGATTATACTTGACAAGTCTTAATGCAGGAAACAGTTCCGGTTCGTAAATGTTCTGTGTTTTGGTAGACAATTCGTACAAGTTGATTCTACAACCCATGTCAATATTCAAAGATAATGATTGAATTTGTAAATCTTGAATCTGATATTTGAGATATCCTTCCTGTAATGGTCTTTCGCAACCCATTATTCTGCATTTTTCATTCTTGAAGAATAAGATTGGATAATTTCCACTTCTATCCACTACATGTTGAGGTTTTCCAGTCGGGAACTTCATTCCGACTACTTGTATACATATTAGGTAACCGATAACTAGTTACTGAACAAATAAATATTTGGTTACTTATCAACAAAACTTTAAATAAAAGTAATCAATAAAATGAAATACAAGTAAAAATACAAATTTATTAAAAAAATTTTCTTCATTCTCTTTCACAACATTAATGTCTCTATATCTGTAAATCACTTGGTTGTTTAGTTACTGAGTAGTTAGCAAGACCTCTTTTCTGAATAAAATTTTGTATTTAATTATTGTATTTTATTGAAATTATTTTGTAAAAGTCAAACATTTTTCAACTATTTTTAAAAATGTATTCAATTTTGAACAATTATTCTTCTATTAAATGTTATTTTTCATAAAAATATTCATTTAGATAATATTTACCCTTTAAATAACAATATTCAACCGACTAAACCCTTTAAAAATATCAATAACCTTGTTCCTCATCGATAATCTCCCCTTAAAATACATGGTTATTGGCTATAAACCCAAAATGTTACCAATAACTAGATACTGAACCAATAAATATTAATGATCGGTTACTGACCAACAAGTTTTGAAATAAAACACATAAAAGGTTGAACAAAAGAAATACAAGTTGAAATTTTATTAACTTCTTCACTTTTTTATCGATCATTGATGTCTCCAAATTGGTAAATTTTTTGGTTGCTTAGTTACCTTATAGTACAATTCATTATCAGTGAATATTTTCATCTTTTAAGTATATTTGTTGATCAGTGAATAATTCAGACTCCATTTAAAGTATTTCCCAATATTTAACTGATATTTCATCTCATCATTGAGAAAATTACAATCTTATTTATTATAAGCAATTTTCGATTCACTGAATATTTGGTCGCTTCAATTCATATTTTCTCACTTTAATGATTGCTTTCCTTCTTCAATAAATATTTTTTCTCTCCAATGAATAATTTCTTCATTCAAAGTATATTACCTTGTAAGTTTTTAATATATTAATTGATGTGTCATCTATTTAGTAGATATCTTTAGCTATCTCGCTTTTTTCAGTGGTGGGTTACTGGGTGTGGATGTTTGTTTAAATTTTCCTAGTTACCCCGGTAACGCCATATAAATACTTTCTCGCTACCATTCGGCACCCGTTGCTAGGCAACGTTGGAAATGTGTTCGAATGGGTGGATTGTCCGCAAAAAGTGAGCGATATTACTATTGCTGTAATTGCTCGGACGAATCCTTGGGTCCAACGAGCTGTCGTTAGAAGACTTGTGCTCGCTTTAGGTCGTTTGGTCCCATTTGTGTCGTAATTTCTATCGTTTATCATACTATCAGAAGGGGTTTGACAGCGTTAGTTTAGAAACAACCCAACTATTGTATGGTAAATTAATAATTTTCGTGTGTTGGTTGTGGTGTCGCTCATTTAACTTTGGCGGGACCATTTCAAATAACTAGGACTATATAAATACAAAATGCGTATAGATAATTTATAAACTCAATCACTCTTTATTCATTAATTAAATACACTTTCTATGTTTGTCCATTCTTATTCGATAGTCGAGCGGCTCGGCGTTTAGCCCGCTCCTTACGTCCAGGTCGATAACTATTCGTTACTGTTGTGGTTGGAGTGGTGGTCGTCGTGGGAGTTGTCGTTAGGATTGCTGGTGGGGTGGTAATCGCATCGCGATAGGCTAATTGATTAGGGGCGAAGACTAGTGGATAGGTCACCGCTGCCCCTTCTTGACAGGCGGACAGCGCGACCTCCAGCCCATTTATTTGAGTCCTCAGGCTTTGGACCAGTTGTTTCTCTTCTGCCCACCCTTTTTGCGCCGCGGTAAGCCTTTGGTATAGCGTTTTGGCCTTCTTCGGCTCTATCCATGTGGCCTTGTTCTTTTACACGAACTCAGTCAAAATGTTGTGATATTCGAAACAGAAACTCATCGCGGGTTCGTGTATCTTGCTAACAACAGGAATCTCGGAAGTGGGTTAAAATTTCCTTTCTCTTTATTTTAGATTATTTGTCTACTGCAGGGTAATAAATACGGCTTTAAAGTTCAGTGGTCAACTTATGAATTTTAAGGGTATTCTATATTATAAAACTAACTTTGTAGTTTATTGCAAGGATACGGTGGGATTGCAAACTGGGTTCACGAACGAGGCATCTACAAGGGTAATTGGAGCGATATCGATTGTCTTTTGTTATCATCGTTGGGGAGAAGTTTATGAAGAGTTCAATGTTAATAGCTGGAGTGGTTTTGTTCCTGTGGAATAAAATATGAATTTTGGATGTGGAAAATTTTTATTCTTATTTGTATTCTATTTATTTAATGAGCGTGAGTCGTAACGATCGCCCTTTTATTTTATAAGGTAATTTTTGGTAACGACTCAAAGATATTTTGAGGTAACGATTTAGTCAGTGGTTGAGGCATTCGCCCTAGTTATAGTATGGGTGAGAAACTATTGATGCATTAAATTAATCTGGTTCAGATCTTCAGGGTCTTAAGTAGATTAGTAGATTAGGCAAATAAACAAAAAATGTTTTGGTTTGGCTTTCCCAACTTGGTACTGCCTAGATTCCTATTATATTCCGAACTATCAATTTTTTTCATTCTCCATAGTAGTGGTTCTTATCGACTCATTATAATAATTATATAACTTTATTACGGTTTGAATAAATCCATTGACTCTCCGCGTGACCGATTATTTTAGTTCCCCTTATCTTAGTGGAGGTTTTGGTTGTTCTCGTTACGATATTAGCCATATCTAACTACGGAGATTTATAACTATGATTTTATTATCTTCGGCGTGAAAATGCGTCTCCAAAATTTATATCTATCCGTCATTCGATTTTTATACTAATCTGTATTTTAAGTTTATAACAACGATTTCAATTTTATTTACCCAGTACCATTCCCTAGGTTGACCTTAGTCGCATTGTGTTTATATTATAATTAATGAGTGCCCACTGGACTACTCGATTTGATGATTTTGAGCCGTGTGTAGAATAATTTGGTCGAATTTAAAGAAATCGAGAAACGAGGAAGTAGCCAAAAGACCACTTCCTTATTTCTCCTTTCTTCTATACGGGGTAATATTGACGTTCCGATCCCTGCGTTCCGCACGCCAGGTCTTCACGGGCACAGATCATCGGCGATATTCCACGCACTTACACGAATTCGAATAATATGTTGATTTTACTAACTTGTAATGTGTCTTTGGCTGTGGGCCGAAAAAATTTCGACAGATTTATGAAAAACAAAACATGATTTATATATGATAAATAATTTATTAATATTAAAAGCAATATAACAAGTACTTGACCCAATCCATAAATTCAAAAATATGATAACATATCGCTCTCCCCACGCCAACATCCAAGCAGAGCTCTATCGAGGTTGCGAGGATCCGACGTGGAGAGAACTTCCAAATAAAACTCTCACTCTCCTAATAGATTTTAAAGACTAATTGAAAATTTCAAAAAACGATTTTTTGCTTAAAAATGATGTGAAAATGCATCGGTATATATACCTATTTTTTGTCCCTAACCTTGCGTGTTCTTTTTGATTTAGTAAAACAAATTTTGACCTTGGATTTTTCTAGTGTATTCTAATCTTAATTTTTATTATTTTGAAATTTTATTTGACAATTTTTTCTTTAGGTTTTTAATTGAATTATTTCTAATTCAGATTATTTGATTTTTATTTCATTTTCATGATATTTGGTATTTTTAATAAATTGTCAAATTTCGGTCAAAATCGTTGGGTTTTCGTGTTATGTTTATATTTAATTCGTGCGAATCTTGATGCATTTTGTTATTATTTTTATTTATTTTTATGTTTATCATTTTATATGTAATTGTCTTCTTTCTCATATTTTGATAGGTTTAATTGATGTTTTATTAGGTTTGAATTTGAATTGGCGTGTTATATTTGCGTGTGTGTCACCGATTCATTTAAACATTTAAAAGGCCATTTGTGTTCTGGCCCAACATCAGTAATTTCAATGATTTTAGCTACTTAATGTACTCTCTCACCAATAATACTTCTTCACTGAGAATTTTCTTTATACAATATAATCTCTACTAATTAAAATTCCATTTGTTGACTTGTCATTTTCAATGAAAATTTAATTAACTTTATAAATTTAATTACACCCTTCAATAGATTAGGTTGTACTCGACAAAAATAAAATAAATTTTAGGCTATGTAAATCAGTTGGAGCTTTTAGAGAAATTTTATGATAATTTTAATAATATCTAGTTTATTTTAGTAAATTTTAATCATCTTTGTGAATTTTATGGTTTTCTGTTGAATTTTAATGAAATTTGGGGACTATCATGTTTTTGTATAAATTATTGAAGAAATTAGGGTAAATCTAGAATTTTAGAAACAGTTTATTTCTCGATAATTTAATAAATTTAACTTGATATTAGGATTATTTCAAATAAAAGTGTATTTTAGGAACACAATGTTTATGAAACATATATTTATGATAATTATTTACCAATTAGATTCCAATTTGACTGATAGATTTTGAATAGTAAATGATATTTTAATTATAATTTTATGATATATTTAAAAAGTTGATTAAATCAGTTGATTTTTAAAAATATTTTATTGAAACCTAAAATTTTAATTGATTTTACAGTAAAAAAAAGGAAGGTTAATTAATTATTATCATTTTCCATTTTATTGATTTCATGGATATCAATCACAAAAGTAGTATATTGTAGAGATTTTTAAGAGGATGCTCAGTGTGGTTATCAATATACATATGAAAATCGTTGAATTATATCTATGGGTTGACTGGTAATTTTTATTGAATTTATACTTGATTTACTGATTAATTTTAATTATTTGAGCAACATGATATATATTTTATGATTTTACATTAATTTAGTTAAATTAAATTTATTTGGGAAACATAGACTTTATTCGATTTTAGTCATTTTTGATGAATTTTTTATTTGATTGAATTTGTTGCCAGAATCAAATTGTGGAGATTTTCGACGGAAAATGTTGGGTATAAAAATTATATAATACTTTAAAGAAAATTTATTTTTATTGGTAAAATTCAGATTTTTATTTTAAGGGAATTTGATTGGTTGAATACATATAGTAAATATGATCCAAATGATGAATTTTTAAGGATCTTATTCGGTTAAATATAGATTTCTAAAGAGATTTTACCTTGTAGGTTTTTACCAAAAATATGTGTATTGTTGGTGCAGTGGGGGAAAATGTGATTTCAAGGGAAATGATTGGTTAAGAAGAAATGTTGTGATATTTTAAGGGGAAATAATCTATTAAGAACAAGTTTGTTGTCATTTTTAAGGGGGTTGAGTTGGATGAATACCTGTGTTCAAAGAATAAATATTTTCTAAAGGGAGAATATAGAGGAATTTATAATATTTTTAGGGGGCTTTGTTCAGATAGATATCAATATGTGTGTAAATCTTTTGAGAGTGGAAATATTGTCATTTAAAGAGAAATTAATGTTTAAGAAGAGAATTTATGATCTTTTAAGTGGAAATAATTGGTCACGAGATGGATTTCAAGAAATTTATTCGGTTGAATATCGATGTCGGCGATCTTTATGAAGATAATGAATATAGCTGGAATTATTTTCATTTAAAGAGAAATGATTGGTTGAGAGGCGAATTTATAGTATTTTTAAGGGGATTTGATTGGTCAAGAGAGGAATTTTATTTTAAGGGGATTTCAAGAAATTTATTCGGTTGAATATCGATGTCGGTGATTTTGATGAAAATAATGAATATAACTGGGATTAATGTCATTTAAAGAGAAATGATTGGTTAAGCGAGAATTTATGATCTTTTTAAGGGGATTTGATTGGTCAAGAGAGGAATTTTATTTTAAGGGGATTTCAAGAAATTTATTTAGTTGAATATCGGTATGTCGGTGATCTTTTATAAAAATAACGAATATAGCTAGGATTATTGTCATTTAAAGATAAATGATTGGTTAAGAGAGAATTTATGATAATTTTAAGGTTATTTGATTGGTCAAGAGAGGAATTTTATTTTAAGGGGATTTCAAGAAATTTATTCGGTTGAATATCGATATAAGTCGGTGATATTTTATGAAAATAACGAATATAGCTGGGATTATTGTCATTTAAAGAGAAATGATTGGTTGAAGTAAATTTTACTATATTTTAAAGAGAAATGATTGGTTAAGAAGAGAATTTATGATTTTTTAAGAGGAAATTGTCGAATAAGAACATGTTTGTTGATATTTTTAAGAGATTGTGTCAGTAGAATTTTGTTATTTTAAATGGAAATGATTGGATAAGAAATGAATTTTATTTTAAGGGAGTCTCAAGAAATTTATTCGGTTGAATATCGATATAAATCAGTGTTTTTATGAAAATAATGAATATAGCTTAGTGGAAATATTGTCATTTAAAGAGAAATGATTGGTTGAAAGTAAAGTTTACTATATTTTAAAGAGAAATGATTGGTCGAGAGATGAATTTTATTTTAAGGGGATTTCTAGAAATTTATTCGGTTCAATAACGAAATAAGTCGGTGATTTTTATCAAATAAAAAATGAATATAGCTGGGATTATTGTCATTTAAAGAGAAATGATTGGTTGAGAGTAAAGGTGATCAAAATATATCAGTAAGATTTTGGTTAATTTTAATGATATTATTGGAATTTGAATAAAATATACTATACGTGTTCGGTTCTAAAAAAATGTTTGATTCTTGTAATTATTTGTATTCAAGTATTTATTTGATTTTATTTTTTGTAATTTAATTAAAAATTAAAATTGACTAGCATTTAAAAAATTTATGTTACCCATTACTTATGTTGTTATTGACAATTTTCTGAATAATTTAAATATATATGATTATTTCTACGAATGAAGAGAAATTGTACGATTAATTTTCATTCAACAAGTATCTAGAAAAATTGCCTAACAAACTTATAAAATTTTAAAAAATGATCTAACAAATTTTTTCAATTATTTTACAACTTAGTTAATTTAATTAATTTTCTTTTAATTGATAATTACTATTTTCTTTACAATTTGCTACTATGTTGAAAGTTTTTTAAAATTTTTATTCAAAGTACTAACAAATTTTATTAAAGATCTATCAAAACTTGACAAAAATTATAAAACTTTGGTAATTTTAATAAGTATTACTCAATAACTACTATTTTCTTACCAATTTGCTGAAGGTCTTATTTTAAAATTTCTTCAAAGTACTAACATTATTTACAAATTAAGCAGTTTTAATTAAAATTTAACAACTTAAAATATTTCTCACAACTTTAATCAAATTCTAATCACATGATAATCATAATTTAATTATAAGTCTTATTTTTACAAAAACAAATATTGTACAACAATTAAACATACATATTTGGATTTTTAGTAGATTTTATCGGTATCTATAAGTACCTGTTCCGTGTAGTTTTATAAGCTTTGTTAGAAATTCAACTTATTCAGTGGTTGGTCGATAATCATTTAATTTCTAGTAATGTGGTAGATATTATTTTTTTTTATATCAGTTTTATTCAAACCTTTAGCATCTTTGAGTTAATAATTTTAAGAGTTGAGTCATTTTCAATAAATATATGAAAATTTATTCCAAGTACAATGAAACTAATATATGTTTTGAGAAATTAATTTAAGAATATTTTTCTAATCAAGTTTCTTTTCACTAGCAATTAGATTACTCACTACTTGTAGTTACTAATTAACTTATCATTCAGTAAACAATAAAAGTTGGGGGTGAATAGAAAATCTATAAAAATAAATTTAAGTAATTATTTGATGAGTTAGCAATTAATTTATTTAGGGATGCGTGAAAATTAAATGAAAAGGTTGACATTAATCTTTGAAAATAACTTTTAGTAATTGTTCATTGTTGGACGCAATTAAAAATATTACAAAAATGGTAGAAAAATTTCAAAGTCTTTTAACTAAGTTTTACAAAATAATTTCAATAAATCACATACATGACTGTAAAGCAATAAATTTTTATTCAGAGAAAATACAACACTTGATTGGGCTTCAATGATTAATAGTTTCTTGATAGCAATCAGGTAACTAAGCAACCAAACAATTTGGAGACATCAATGATCGATAAAAGAGTGGAAAAGTTAATAAAATTTTTAATGGAAATTGTACTTCTTTTGATTGTTCAAATTTTTATGTGCTTTTATTTAAAGATTTCTTGGTCAGTAAACAATTTATGATATTGATTTGTTCAGTAACTAGTTATTGATAACATATTGTGAGTGTGTGAATAACCAAGTATTTTAAGGGGAGATGATTAAGAGAAAATTTTATTTTTTTAAGTGGGTTAAGTTGGTTGAATATCGGTGTTCAAAGAGTAAATATTATTTAAATATGGCATTTTAATAAATAAGTAAATTATTCAATGCCTAGTATGTATATAGAGAATTTTACAGTACTCAGTTATTTGTACACAGTACCTAGTGATTGTTGTTCAGTTATTAATGGATTATTCAGTGTGATGGGTTATCAGTATTCAGAAGTTGATACCAAGTAAATATAACAATGGATTTGGTTTCAATGAATTTGATTAATTATCGCTTGATAACAACAAGGTAACTAAGCAACCAAAAAATTTACCAATTTGGAGAAATCAATGATCGATAAAAAAGTGAAGAAGTTAATAAAATTTCAACTTGTATTTCTTTTGTTCAACCTTTTATGTGTTTTATTTCATAACTTGTTGGTCAGTAACCGATCATTAATATTTATTGGTTCAGTATCTAGTTATTGGTAACATTTTGGGTTTATAGCCAATAACCATGTATTTTAAGGGGAGATTATCGATGAGGAACAAGTTTATTGATATTTTTAAAGGGTTTAGTCGGTTGAATATTGTTATTTAAAGGGTAAATATTATCTAAATGAATATTTTTATGAAAAATAACATTTAATAGAAGAATAATTGTTCAAAATTGAATACATTTTTAAAAATAGTTGAAAAATGTTTGACTTTTACAAAATAATTTCAATAAAATACAATAATTAAATACAAAATTTTATTCAGAAAAGAGGTCTTGCTAACTACTCAGTAACTAAACAACCAAGTGATTTACAGATATAGAGACATTAATGTTGTGAAAGAGAATGAAGAAAATTTTTTTAATAAATTTGTATTTTTACTTGTATTTCATTTTATTGATTACTTTAATTTAAAGTTTTGTTGGTAAGTAACCAAATATTTATTTGTTCAGTAACTAGTTATCGGTTACCTAATATGTATACAAGTAGTCGGAATGAAGTTCCCAACCGGAAAACCTCAACATTTAGTGGATAGAAGTGGAAAATATCCAATCTTATTCTTCAAGAATGGAAAATGCAGAATAATGGGTTGCAAAAGACCATTACAGGAAGAAGATCTCAAATATCAGATTCAAGATTTACAAATTCAATCATTATCTTTGAATATTGACATGGGTTGTAGAATCAACTTGTACGAATTGTCTACCAAAACACAGAACATTTACGAACCGGAACTGTTTCCTGCATTAAGACTTGTCAAGTATAATCCACTTTGTGTGAATGTATTTGCAAGCGGAAAAGTTGTTGTCATGGGGATAAAATCACTGGAATACAACAACCTAGTACATGAAATATTTAATTTTATAAAATCAAAAATTATTTTATTTTAAATAAGTTTTAAATTAGTTTATTTTATGTGTTTATTGTTTTTTATAAAGATTTTAATTGGTTGAATTAATATTAATATTATTATTATTATTATTATTATTATTATTATTATTATTATTATTATTATTATTATTATTATTATTATTATTGTTATTATTATTATTATTATTATTATTATTATTATTATTATTATTATTATTATTATTATTATTATTATTATTATTATTATTATTATTATTATTATTATTATTATTATTATTATTATTATTATTATTATTTTTATTATTATTATTATTATTATTATATTATTATTAATTTATGATAACAATATCAATTTTATTCAATTAAAATAGTTGTATGTATAAAATTTTAAATCATTTAAAACATATATTTTAAAATTTATCATAAAAATTTAATAATTATTTGTTAAAAATTTTATTAAAAATATTTCAAAAACCAAACTAAAATTTTCATATAAAATATTTTAATTAAAAATATCTAATGCTTAAAAAAAATTTCAAAATACACTTAAAATTTTCGAAAAAAAATACACATTATCATTTAATTTTCGAAAAAAATACACAACTTAAAAATTTTCGAAAAAATACACACAAAAAAAAATTTAATTGCACACAGAAAAAAAATTAATTGCACACAAAAAATTAATTAATACACACAGAAAATAATCACGAGAAAACCCCCCCCCCCTTATATTATTATGCAATGGTGTGTGGCCCCAGAGTGCCCTTAACTACCTACTAGAGTAGATATGAACAAGTCGAATTTAGATCGAAAACTGAAGATAATCGTTTTTGCATCTATGAGATTAATGTTTCTCCCTTGTAATTTGTTTTGTGTAGCATTGAATAATCCATAAATATCAGCCAAATAAAAATGTTAGTTTTGAAATTTAATAGTTGCATAGCCATAGTATTGTCATTTTCAAGGAAAAACTCAACAACTGAACTAAAAATATCAATAAATTGCTGCAAACAGTTGACTTAAATAAAATGATCGAGAATTGGTCATGAGGCATCTCGCATAGGCCAAGTACGATGGAAATGAAGCTTCCTTGAGACTTTTTTTAACTTTGTAAATTATTAAATTTATACATGTTAGTAAATAAGCTGATAGAAAAATTCGAAAATTCAACTAAAATAGTTAGAATATATAATTTGAAAATGAACATTTGGTACGTATAGCATTTCCATTCATAGATCTAAAATCAAGCGTGACAACCTAAAGTAGGGAGTTTCTTAACACCTTCTATTTAATTCACCACAAAACTTGTTTATCATTATCTGTGAGCGTAGCGAAACGTGTTTTTAATTTTATAAATCAAAAGCTGAAAAACCCCGCAAAGGTTGTTTTGCTAAGTGTAAGTAGAGAAATACAATACTAAAAAGTGTCACGTACGTTAGTATCGAACGTGTTGAATAAACTACATTAAAATATAGCTACACGTATAATGTTGAAAATTTGATCAATTCGAGCCACTGGGCCACTGGGCCACTGGGCCACTGGGTCTTTCGTTTAAATAAATCTTCATTTCATCGTAGGTTTCCTCAAATATAATCCTTGATAAATCATACGTATGGACATTTGGATCATACGGAATAGTTGCTAACAATATTTACACAATCAGTCGTGACCAAAACTCGACCATTACCAAACCCTTCAAGTAGTTGAATAACATTGACATTAAATGAGTTCGTTTAAAAATTGTCTTGGTGGCCCAGAAATCATGGAAATGCATTTTAACCCCTTGCGCTATATTGACGTGCCAGGCACGCCTTGATGATTTTTTTCAAACCCGCAATTGACGTGTATACCACGTCGGTATACACCACCCTACCCTCGCGCTAAGAACTGGTCAAACCCCTGAGCTCGCTGATGCGGTGAGACGTCGATGCCTTACGATACTTTACATATATAGTAGAGCGCGGCCCAGCTACCGAAAATTAAATCATAGCGCAAGTGGTTAATTCAATCAATTTATATTATTGATTTGATTATTAATAATAAATATTAATATGGCTGAATGAGGAGTTTATTCATCTTTCTCACATTCTCTCTCGCTGTCTCGTCAGGTTTGGAATATAATTATTATTCAAATTGTTCTGAGGAATTTTTCAGTTTTCTCCTTGCACAGCTGTTACATAAAGCATGGAAATGATGTCCAAAACCTCTGTGAAGCATGCCAGGTGAGAATTTGTTTATATTATTTTATTACGAGTTCTGCTTTGCTCATACAAATAAAATGCCGATTTTTACTATTATATATAATTTTTTTATTTATAAATATTTCAATAATCATATGCTCATAACTGGAGTTATAAACCTTAGCAATGGGGGGGTCCTCCTTTCCTCCTTTCCTCCTTTCCTCATATTTTAATAAAAATAAATGTTCAAAATGGATACAAATGGTTAACATGATCAACAAAACCACCAAAACAATTCTCACGGATTCAGCTAGGATTTGCTATAAGGAACAATTATACATCCGAACATAATTTTGGTAGCTTTTCAAACTATATACGTATTATATGCTTGCTTTGTCTGCGTGTGAGTAGTGTAACTCGCTATTGTACTGTTTTTAGGCTTCCAAGGAAAACGCTATTAAAATTGTGCGGCTGTGACTGCAATTTCTTTAACTATTTAATTTGGGCCAATCAGAATTTCCCGTTCTTGGTTTTTGCTAGAATTATTTTGTTTATTTTTTATACATATTATTATATATTTTAAAGCACTGTTCATATTAGTATGTGCTGGTGTACGGGGAGTATTTAAGCAATCAGTTAGCAGCGCTTCCGAAAACCATACCTCTCTCCATTTCTAGGGTTTCCTTTCACTCGCACTCTACATGGTTTGCGAATTACCATCATACACCCATATACCGTTTCCATTATACGACTAGGTCTCGTCGCGTACAGCCCACTTGTCAGGAGTAGCATGACTAGTAGCCGCAACTAACGAAAGCGAACTCCATAGCCGGACCACCAGCCTGCCCTCCTGAGAGCTATTGCAATACTTACATATAAACTTTTAAATATCGGTGACTCGTCAGTAGTGAAAACACCATGACCATCCAAAAACATCGAAAAATGTCTTATAAAATTTATTTACATATAAAAAATCCTTTCTTTGTAAATTCACAATGTTAGCACTTTAAAAATTCGGTTTTTAGAGTTTTGTATAGTTAAAAATAATGAATTTAGCCACTGCTTATATAGCTTTTTGTGTGTGTGTGTGTGTGTGTTACCAATAGGAGATTTTTCGCCATTTTAAGGGTTTTTTATTGTTTCTATTAATTTTAAAATATTTTCATAATTTTTTATTCATTTTTCTCTATTTTTTGATATATTATTTTCATTTTATCGAATCTATTTTTATTAAAACTTTTTATTCCATATTATTTTTAGTCCTAAAAATTTTGTTTCTTGGTCGCCGCTTTCGCCCGTGGTTTTTCTAAACCTTATTTTGCAAGGTTTTGGCAGTTTTATTTATTGAGCATGTGTTTCATTTTGAATCTGTAAGCTTTTATTGGTTTTATTATTTATTATTTTTAGTTTCTGCTCGCGGTGCATGTGTATGTGCAGTGGCCATTTTTATTATTTTTATTTTTTGTTTAAATTAACTCTACAATTATTTTGTTTTAATTTTCTCTTTAAGCCCAACATGTGCATCTTGATGTGCTATATAATTGTCAACAATATTACCGATGGGATGTTAGATTGAAATTGAGGAATTGAGATCGAATAAAGGTTTAGATTCGAGTTTGTGTTCATAATCAAATGATCTGAGAGGGTTTATTGTACTATTTGAGAGACACAATTTAAATTCTCAGCAGTAAAAAAATAACACATACGTAACAGAAAAAACAAAGAATTTTGTTGTTACAAATTGAACAATTTATAATTGCAACTTATAACATTTATTAACGTGCGTGGAATAATTCGAAACAGACTGGACGTTGGGGTATATTACACTTCTGGCCAATCTAGATTGTGCTATTTTTGCAATGTCTAGATCTTTATTCTCTGCTTCAATTACAATATCACCAATCCTTCAGCTGTTAACGCGCTTAGGCAGAAATTCTTTACAGTTTCGACGTAAAAATTCAACAAACCAATGGATTTTATTTTGTTATTAATTGTCGGTTTAAAGCAGGGCTTCTTAAACCATGGATTGCGACCCCATTTGGGGCCGCGAGAGATAAAAATACAATTTAACAGAAAATGTTTTTTAACTTTTAAAATTATTGTTATAAAGATAAAATAACAATTATCGTAGATAAATATATCATAAAATCTTCTAGTTCGGAAAGATTGTTTGTACCTGCATTTCTATTAAGAGTATTGTAATAACTTGAATAACATTTACTATGAATTAGAATTAGAAGATGTTATAGGAATTTTTAAAAAATATAAATTTATTTTTCTTTTATATTTGTATGGGGTCGTCAAGAAACTCGCAATCATAAATGGGGTCGTGAATTACAAAAGTTTAAGTAGAAAATCTATACACCAATTTTCAGGGTATAAATTCACAACCATCAAGCCCATATTTTCAATTGCTCTCTAAATTTGTAAAAACTAACGCGTCTACTCAAAGCTTTAATACTAATTTTACAGTAAAATTTAATGCTATTCTACCAGCAGTGATTTTAATTCTTTATTCTTCCAAATAATCATAAATCCAAATTCCGCCTAAGTTCTTTATTTTAAAAATAACATTTACGCAAACAAACAAAATCCAATAAATCATAATTCCAAAACGCAATTTCCATTTCCATTCAAAAAATCTGAAAAATACCAACAGAATACCGATTGCGTAATCCGACAAAACAACCACGCCAAATTCAGGAAAATCACAATTCCCAATGTACTAATAATCCAAATCAAATACCGCAATTTCGAAAACTCTGTTATTCCGCAAATTCCCAATTGATTCGAACAAACAAATCGAATTAACCACTTGCGCTATATTGACTTGCCAGGCACGCCTTGATGATTTTTTTCAAAACCGCAAGTGACGTGTATACCACGTCGGTAGCATTTGTCGCAAAAACAAAAACGACGTGTGTGCAACGGCGGCTGGTAGACGTAACGTCATTATTCGAACTGCAATTATAAATTGCATATTTAGTAGAGCGCGGCCCAGCTACCGAAAATTAAATCATAGCGCAAGTGGTTAAATTCCTAGTATGAAAATTTTATTTCTATTTCAATTCCGAAATAATCCTGAAAAACACACTTTCACACAGATGCGAGTGTTACGCCATAATTAACCTGCGCACACAGATACAATAATTAATTAGAAAACCAATTAATAAAATAAAGGCGAACCAATCGCCAAAAATATGAAAAACAACATTGAACAATTCGTCCACATTTGCTGACAACACTAGACAACAAATATTGCTCAACTGTCGATGAAATGCCCCAAAGCCGCTGGCCATCAAAACTTATCGTGGGAATTGCACTGAACTTCATCGTTATGTTCACCTTAAATGTGCGCAATTGTTTATTTCTCCACAGCATTACTAGATCTCAAGATTTAATGTCCAGTCACCGGGTCTTTTCTACTTAATTGGTCGTTTGTTTTATCAGTCATCAAATGTTTCATGTTTAGCTTTTGAGCACATAATTGTTGTTGATGTATCAAGCAAAGCAAACTGAGAATCTCATGAATAAAGTCATAAAACCGTTGTGTTTACCAGTCAGGGCGGCAGCACCATCAGTTGTAATCTAATAAATGTTTTCCCTATTAATGTTGAATTTATCTAATGACAAATTAGCCAACCCAAAAATGTCCTTGCCTGCCTGTTGTGCCTTTCATGTGGCATAAGCCCAACATTTCTTCAACAATATTGAAATTTATACATATTCCTTTGATGAAAATAACTAATTGGGCAGTATCATTTTGGTCAGTATTTTCATCCAACGCTAAACAATTTGTCCCTCGGCGGCCTTCAATATTATCACGCAAATCATCAAATTCTTGTGCCAATTGTCTGATGTGATAGACAAGTTTCCGTTCACTTTGTCTCGACAGTACTCATTAAATGCAATAACAACACATTCCTTACTAATTCTCCATCAACAAGTGGCTGCCCTTTCTTAGCTACTTTCTTAACTATAAGGTAACTCACTTTTGTGCATGTTCCAGTTTTAACAACATGTTTTAGAAGACTGTTTTGTTGTGACCTCATTACCTTTTCTGTCAATTCTTTATTTTTCAATTCTTTATATATTGACCTTCATCCGGCTTTGCGATCGTCAGTTAAGTTTTGGCACAAATAAATACACACAAGCGCAGGGACAGAACATGCTCCAAAAAAATTGGACACTGGTGGGCAGTGTTGGGGGTTATCATCAGACACCGGCCCATCGGGTTGTCAATCTGCTTTTAGACGAGATTGTTCATCTTTCTCTCCCTCGACATACAACACACAAATCTATGTACACGTTCACTCCTACCGGATTTTGGATTCCTGTAATGCTAAGTAAACATACGCGTTGATTATCGATAGCGTTATTAAATACATTATTTAAAATTATACTGTCTATAGCGGTAGTCATGCAGAACAAGACAAGAAAACCAGGAACAAAAAGAACGACTTTTAATCAAGATGATTTTACGTTTATTAAACATATGATGATTTAACAATAATTAAGGTAAATTGTGTGAAATCATAATTTAATGTTATTTCAATACAGCAAAAACCAATCTAATAAATTCTCAAAAATAATCTATAAACTAATTAACATTTAAAAAAATATAAATGAAGTAAAAATAATCTAATGATAATTACATATCTAAGAATTTGACAATATTATAACTTATAATGCATGCTCAGTCGTAAATTTCATCTATTTATATTGTTTTTTAAATTATTTATTTAAATTATTAAATGTAAAGTATTTTATTTAAATTTCATGAAGACTCTTGTGCTCACTACTTGATAAAGTTGCTACAAATATAACTTTTTTTTAATGTGTCGATAGTGGACCGGATCCGATCATTAAATGGACCGCGATTTGGACATCCCTGTCCTAGAGCATTATTCATTAGAAGAACTAGTTAATTTCTTATTTGGGATCCTTTGGATATATTTTGAAATAGTTCATTTTGACAAAAATAAAATATATTTTGCTTATTATTTGTTGTTTTGTTAATGTATTTAATTCCTGAATTAGTTATAAAAACTAGGTCAAAGGCAGCAACATATAGATAAATTTAATCATCATTACAAAGTTTATATCACTCATAACCGATGGTTTTTGAAACTGTTTTATAATTCCTGCAATAAATCCAAAAGATATATTTTGGAATTGTTCAATTATGCAGAATTTCCTCTCTCAGGATTTCTCCACTGACAATATGGAAAGAACAAATGTTTTGAAAGATCTAGAATTGATGATATTTGGTGATGCTGATGTAAATGTTGAGCATACTATGAAGATATAAAAAATAACATTAATATTAGGTTTTGTATATCTTGGGATATTAATGGAGAATCAAAATATTTTAATGGACATTCGTCATCAATGTTCATTAGAATGTATTATTATTATTCTGGTGTATTCCTATATAATCTGGGTTATAAAGATTTCATAAAAGGCAAATGGCTTACTGAATTGGAATAAATAAAACGAAAATGTGAAAAATCGATTCAACTGATAAAATTTTAAAAAAATATTAAAAATCTAGTTGAAAATTTGATAAATAAACTCTGTTGAAAGCTTTTTGTAAAATTTGTTTATATTATAAATTTGCTATTAATGAGTTTAATGAGCTTTTTAGTGAAATATCTGTTCTATTTGCAGACCAGTTTGTGTGTATCCTATAATGATTATTGATTTTGAATTGGAAGCCGCAGTAAATAGATTGTGGGGCTAGTGGTTTCTAACCTTGACCCCTATACATACAATGCTTTTCTCGCCCGCCAATGGTTACCCGTTGCTAGGGAACGTTGGAACTGTAACCACTGGTTATAAGACCGCCAAAGGTGAGCTCTAACTGTAAAACTGCTAAGGCATGGCCTCTCGGTGGGTCTAGAAGGTCTACGCGCGATTTTCTGCCTCGGTCCCTTCCGTATGAATCCAATAATTGCAAGAATCAACAATTACACGAATTCTACTCTCAAATTTTTCGATTGAACGGATTTATTTTTCAGTGTATTATTAAAGTTCCGAATAATGAGAAGAATGCTTGAACTCCAGTGAATAGATCACTGCGTTGCCCTCCTGGCAAGTCGACAGTGCCACTTCCAAACTTCTCATTTGAGTCTGATTTTGCGCCAACTGTTTCTCTATCTGGAGCTCGTCTACCTAGACTTCTTTTGGGACTCCACAAAATGCCCTATTTAGATTACTACAATTCAGTACAATCTTGTCCATTATTCGAGAATTAAATTTTTGTATAAATTAGTAAATTATATAACGAAATTTATATTTTTATTACAAAGAAATTTCTATCTTCTTGGAGGATTTTTATGACGCGAGCCTGATTGAAATCTAGAAAAAGTGAATGAATTAACGGTCGCTATGTTTATTATCAAAATAAAATTATAATCCCTTTTTAGTTGTATACTTGGGTCTGCCTTATCGGGTTTGCTTTCCGTTTGCTCCATGTCTATACAGTAAGGAAACATTGATTCGAATTGGTCCTCCGACGTACATTATATTCACTTTTCACAGGCATAAAGGCACAATATTCGGTCTAAGACTAAGAAAATATAAGAACAGTCCGGACTGCCATGATAATTTAGTCATGAAGCACGATTTTACATTTCAGATTTTACTAGATCGTTCATTTTATAAGATCAAATCCCTATGACGGTTTAGTTCCAGCTGTCTCACTAGTGCTCTAGGCAATTGATTTGAAGACTTTCAGGTTTTAGCGCTTGGGTCATAGCTAATTGTGGCGGCTAAGATGATCCTTGTAAATGGGAGATTAAAACTTTCAATTCACAATAAAACATAGTGCTACCTTTACCTTCATTAATCTCCCTCGGGTTGTTACTCCTGGCTTTGCTTCGTCGATCAAAATCATTGTTGTTTGGCTTTTCATTCTTGGACTTCGCAGTCATCTGGATTGCGCTCTGTTGATTATTCATTAAAGTGGTTTGAAAATGAAAAGAATTTTTTTGTGATCGACTATATAGCCAACGGCGTAGATTTGACCTTTTGATGTCGACAATTCAATATATTTTCTTCCATTACGATTGAATTGACATTCGGAATTATTTCACCATAAACAAAATCTGGTAGAAAAATTGAATATTATTATCGTTGAATATGCCCTCCAATCGATGACTTTATCATAATTTATTTTTTATCGATCTTGGAGGAATTTTCTAATGAATCGTTTCCTCTCAATTATACTTTCCTTTATTAGTTTGTATTAATGGTGAGGGTATTTTTATATATTGTTTATTTAATTATACTAATTAGATTTTTAGATGCTTGGTTTGATAATTCAAATTGTTAAGAAGTTATTACGTCAGCTCTTGTTAGTTTATCATTCCAGTAATGTTCGATCTATATACGAAAACTACCGTGATTGAGAGGATGTTTATCTTCCTTGTGAGAGATGGGGACAATTGGATCAATCGTATTGTTTCGATTTTACATTAATTTGTTGTTGTCTTATTGTCAACTTTATTATTAACTTGAACGTTAGTGAATTTCAATGTCTTCATAATTTAATTCTGGAGATGTATGTTTCACTATTTTGGAATGGAGGAGGTCTATCTCTATATTAGACAGTGGGTTGATTATGTTGTCGCGATCGTTTATTCTAGCGAAGTGGTCACTATTAATATTCTATAACAATTCACTTTATTTCTCATTATTGTCATAAATTTGATTTTTGATGGAGTTTTAGACTAACAATTTTCGCTTAAATAGACTTAACATTAAATTATCGGTATATTTATCCATTAGCCATTCCTCGTCGGTTAATATTTTATAATTTCCTCGCATTTTTGTTGGTAAGTGCAGTTCATTCCACCCTTTATGTTTGGCTCATTTTTAATAATTCGCGTGATGAATTTTTGTTAATTAAGTTATTTTTAAATCTCTTAGGCATTTATTGAAAATCTTATTCAACTTTTACTTAAACTCTAATTATCTATTTAGATCATTACTAAAGTGATTTAGTCGCTTAATTTACAAAAACTATTCATTTGAATTAATTGATTTTCATCATTGCAACGATTTTTCGCTCTTTCCCGAATTCACCTCCTTTATTTAGTCTTAAGGTTAGATATATCGAGATTATGATTTTATTAGTGCCCACTGGACTACTCGGTGTGAATGATTTTGAGCCGATAATTAAGATGATTTTTTCTTGCTTTATTTATTGATCCAACTGCTGATGATAGACACTCTTTACACTTTGAATTGGCAACAGATATTCTAAAATCTATCCTCAACATCCAGAATATATTTGGGGACATAAAATTCCCTCTTGCTGAAATTGACTACCCTATATGTCATGAAGCAAGTCTCTATCCTTTATATGTATGTCACTTTATAAAATGCTTAGTGACTTGCATACCAATTAGTATTCCAGATATCGCTCACATAAAAGAAACAATAAAACCTATCATTCAAAAATATAATTGCTCTAAATTCCCCGATAACGACGCCAGAAAATATCACATCTTTATCGAGGATCTGATATATCAATTGGATCTAGATCCAATTACATGTGAAGAGATATTGTGTGAGGTCGAAAGAATTAATGGAAGACTCAACCCAAAAATATATTTCAAAGAAAGTATGCCAAAGACAGACATAATATATCTGCATATTAAAAAGTCTGCGGAGCTTCTTTGCGTCAAAAGATTGAAATTTCAAATCAATCAAAAAACCGAGATCATGAAAATTTGGGAGAGTGATGATATAGGACATAGACCTCCAATGACCAAATACTTGAAGACCTTTCCGAATACCGAATGTCCAACATCGATGACTGCCTCCATAATTCTGCCACACAGCATTGATATGGATACGAATCAGATAACTGATTGTGAAAATATGTCTCATAAATCCTTTGCTTTGCGTCTCTACTTGCAGTTACCTGAGCTCGGTTATGTAAACTTGTATGCTCTAAATTATATTGCAAAATCAATTTCTGAATTTGCAATTTTTAGGAATATTTTTTCATAAACTTTTTTCTATTTTTAAAAGCGCTGAAACCAATTTCTATTTTGAGGATTATCTTCATTCCCAGCATCTCTGATATTATAAATGTATAAGTTGATGTCTATATATCATAAATTGATGTTTTATATCTTTTGAGTCATTTCTTTTATATTTTTTGATTGTTTTGTTTAAATAATGCTTTTTTATTATTATTTTTATTCTATTATTCTTTTTTATAATATTATGTTTATCATATTATTTTTTTCTTACTATTAATTATTTTTGATAACTTCATTTTATTATCATCATCATTGTTACTATCATTATCATTTGTATATTATCACTGTTTAATATTATTATCACTAATTATTATTGTTCATTATGAACAAAGCACTTAAGGTGCTATTCAGAATGGTAAAATAAAGAACTTAGAGTGCTATGACGCCTTGCACCAATAATCTATTTTTTTCTTAAAAACAAATTATTTATTTTAATATGTATGGGGGGTTTATTCATTATGTTAATCTATGCTGTTATCACGAAATCAAAAAATCGCACATATGAACAACATTAATAAAAGATATATATATATCGATAAAATATCATAGCAGACAAAATATCAATAATTATCATTAAATCAATATATTGGCATATATTGGATTGTTATACATTGAAATAGTTGTTACCATCATCATATTATCATCATCATTAATTCTCATCGTCCACTATTTGATCTACATATATGTTTATTCTATTGTTTTTATTTTATGCCCATCTTCTAACAGAATCAATAAAACAAACACGTGACAAAATGGATTCAACTGATAAAATTTTGATTATTAAAAATCTAGTGGAAATTTTTTTATAAATAAACTTTGTAATTTTTTTCTAATTTGTTTATGTTGCTTGTAGTGAAACAAATTAAATTATTATAAATATTCAATTTAAATTTATAATAATTACATAAAACTTGGTTTAAATAACTTATTGATTTTACTAGATAAATAATTCAAAAATTTAATTTATTTCTAATGAATATTGCAGACAAATTATTGGGGGGGGGTAGCTAAGTCAATGTGTTGCGCTGTGTCTAGTGTCATTACCGTGCTGCCGGAAACCTGATATGCTGGCCCGAAGATTTGCATTAATAATGAGAATTTGACTTTAAAATAAAAGTAATGGCGTAGGAATTTACCACAATAAAGCTGGGTGGGTAAAGTATTTGACCTACTAACTCTTATTAAATCTGTTTGGATCTGTAAATTTCTACCGCAAACTATTCGCGTTGAAGTTGTTGCTTGATGCGTCAATGTCACGGATCACTTCTCGTGCTTGAGCTATAATTGTAGAATTGTTTCTGGCGCGCAAATCCTTTCAATGCGACTGGATTCGTAATGCATTCACGTTGCACATGCTCGGAACTCAACTTGCAATTAAATATGGTGAAATGATTCCTTTCCGTTGTGAGAAACGAGCTCCAATTCTACTATTTATTACATGTAATTAATATATAATGTTAATTAAATTAATAAAATATTATTATTTATAGAAATTGTTATGTTTGAGTTGATAATTGCAAGAGATTACTCAGTTAATATTCTGTTTGTGACGCTTGGTTCTAGCTTACGCTTGAATCTAACCCCAGCCAATCTCATCAAATATACCTGCATGCGTTTCAACCAAATAAACAAGCCTTTTAAACATGCTTTTAACAATGATTTCATTAAATTTCGTAAAGTTTAGCCCTAAAATTGACTTTTTTGTCCACAGTTAACCTTTAATCGATGTTTTTGATCGAAAAATTTTACTTCTGGTCCTTTCAACGAACAAAATAGCCATTAAGTCACCCTTTTGGTCATTTAATCACAATCTTTATTAAATTCTGACAATAAAATTGATTCTGATAAAATGACCTTGACATATTGGGTAATACGGCCTTGACCTTGGTGGGGGGTATGTGGTCCAGCGGTGGCATAACCATCTACTGCCTTGACCTCGCTGGGTATGTAGTCCAGCGGTGGCATAACCATCTACTGCCTTGACTTCGGGTGGGGGGTATGTGGTCCAGCGGTGGCATACCCATCTACTGCCTTGACCTCGGGGGGAGGGTATGTGGTCCAGTGGTGACATAACCATTTACTGCCTTGACCTTTGGGGGGTATATGATCCAGCGGTGACATACCCATCTACTGCCTTGACCTTTGGGGGGTATGTGGTCCAGCGGTGGCATAATCATCTACTGCCTTGACTTTTGGGGGGGGTATGTGGTCCAGCGGTGGCATAACCATCTACTGCCTTGACTTTTGGGGGGGTATGTGGTCCAGCGGTGGCATAACCATCTACTGCCTTGACCTTGGGGGGGGGGGGTATGTGGTCCAGTGGTGACATACCCATCTACTGCCTTGACCTCGGGTTGGGGGGTATGTGGTCCAGCGGTGACATACCCATCTACTGCCTTGACCTTGTGGGGGCTCATGAGCTGCACTCATTTCTAACTACTTATAACAAATAAACTGCAGAGATGTTTTATATAGTAATTTATTTGCATTTTTACTTGACCATTTCAAAGCCTAAATAATAACAATAATATTGTCTTATAGTAAAATACAAATATTATTAAACTCTAAACCTTATAAAGACGGTGGGCATGCTTGTGTTTAACGAGTCTCAGATCGAATACAGTCACTATTGTATAACCATCAATGACTTCAGAAAGTGCTATAATCAATTGACCTTGGTCGGCACAACCTTTATCATAGTAAATTGTTGTTATTCGAATTTGTGCAACACTCGAAAACAGTTTTTGCTGTTTACCAAATATTTTGTCTGTGCTGGCACATTTTATCACTGAAATGATGCACTTCTATCTTCACTATAGTAATTTTTGTGACATTGCAGTTGTAATTGCTGAATAAATTATTCTGTAACATTATGTTGTCATTTCTTTATTTATTTTAATATTTTATACCGGCTCAAATATTTATCAGGATTGCGCTGTAAATCTAACCTCACGTGTACTCGATTAGAAAAATAGCTTAACACAATAATTTATTATTATTATTGCAAATCACAATCGTTCAAATTCTACATTCAAATTTAGTTGATATCACGAGCGGGTTACTCAAGCAAGAAAATGTGCACTTTCAGAACTCAGGAACGAAGAATTGATTTTAAACATAGAAGGATAAAATTAATATTGTTCAGAACTGTCGGATTGTAATTTTAACTTTGCGGAAGTGACGTATGAAAATACGCAAGAAGAAATAAACTTATTTTTAAATGGATTTACAAAAGTATTTATCCCTTGGGTAGCCTTACCTAACGATAACCAGTAACTAGTAGTGACAGAAAACAGCAAATTTAGTGATAATTTGTGTTTGTGATAAAGTTAAATAAAGTCTTTCTGTGTTGGGTTTGTTTATTTATTATCCAAAGGACACGAGGATTCAGAGAACAACCGACTTTAACAATAATAACCCAACAGTTTTATGAACTGTAAATTTTTCTTACAAAAAAATGTTTTACATTTATTTTTGTCATGTATCACAAAACTGCGTTCACTAATACTAATCAAGAATGGAAATGGCGGGCTGTATTTCCAATGTGTGTGGCATTATAGCAATATTCATAACCAAGATCGTAAGTTTTCAAGAACTTGAAAACAGGAATTTACTTGTGAAAATTTATAAAAAATATTATTAAATTTTAAAAAATTTTAACAGAATATATTTTAAAAATAAAGAATTAATGAAAAATTCTGATTTAGTTTTAACTTCAATTCTACCTGATGATAACAGTGATGAGTTTGTCGACTTATATTGCAGTTTAATATATACGTTCTTTTCTTATGTATTACCATAACTTGAGCTGGACTTCCTACTAGGTCATTTAATTATTGAATCAAGTTGTTATGAATTGTGAAGTTATTTTATTGAAACAAAAATTAATGAAACTTGTTTATCTTTGATACCAAAATTTTTATATTTTATACATTAAATCAGGGGACTCAACCTCAAAGTCTAACGCGGGCCATGAGAAAAGGCATAACTCCAGAGGCAGCACTACTTAAATCCTTTATACAATCATACACAAATCTGGTAGTGAAGAAAGGAAAACTTTAAATTTTATTTTCACATTCTTGTAATCATTATGCTGCCGCCTTAAATTAAAATTAATGTTATTATAAAATCAATTCGTTTTCTAGCTGCTTGGCTACTGGCATCGCTATGCATCAAACAAAGTATCGATGTTAGGTTTAATGTCCTGCGGTGAAACCAGTCTCAGTGATGCTTGCAGATGTTCATCATATAAGTTAGGTTAAATTACAAAATCCATCTGCTTCGCTTCGGGCAGCAAAAGACAACGTGCATTAGACTATTAAAACTGATTTGATTTAATAACTTGAATGTTAGCTTATATCATTTATATCTAAATTTACTTTAATCTAAAATATTAATCATGGAAATTATTTATAAATGACAAATTAGATTTATTGAATAAATATAAAATTATTATATTGATTAAATTATATTTGTAGTAATCATTAAGTTTGGATTTTTAATTATTTTTCATTTTAGTTTTAAACTATGAAATTAAAGTTTACGAATTAATAATGAGACGTGCTAATTGCTGAGAAAAAGTAAGGTGAAATGAATTCAGCAAAATCGATGGAATTGTGCAAGCACTTCTTTCGGCCCGCACTGACCAATCAGAACCCAGATAAAATCTGCAGCACTCTCAAAACCCATAAATAATGGAAACAAATAAAATCAATAAATACTGAAAGAATTATCGGAATCAATAAAATAATAAATCAATTCAGTTCAGGCACTATCAATAATAATAATAATGTAATCAATGAGCACTATCACAGGTTGCGAACGATCAATAATTATAATAATAATAATCAAGATCAATTGACATCGAAACTCGCAATCATCGATGAGAAATCTGATAACTGCTGGTATTGCTCCTGGGCCGGCATCGAGGAGGAGTCATTGAGGAACTGTCTCATGCGCAACTGGTACTCCTCGTTGGCAGATTTTGATTGCGGCAGAGATTGTTTCTTCAGTGGATTGGGGCCTGCTTGTGATTGGCTATGGTCGGTATGTGCATCTGGAAGCGCTGCCGGGTTCGAGGGTTTCCTCTCTGGGCCGATTTGGTGCATGGAGAGCGTGCAAGGTAGCATTTCTGGAATGACAGACAAATGCGTGATGAGGGAATATAGACTGGGCCAAATTTTGTCCAGCCCCTAGAATTATGTCAATAAATATTGAATAATAATAATAATAATATCAATGTTATCTTTACTTTGATCTGGAATCCTAGGGAGGAAGACTGGATGATATAATGGCTGACATTGACATCTGACGTTTTCACCGAGAGAGCAAAGCAATCATGGTGGGAGGCGCTGTTGCGGAGGATAAAACTGCCAAGCTAGAGAAAATCAATTCAGATAAAATTAATCAAACATCCAAATTAAAAGTTGATGACAAATAAATCAATAATAATAAAATCAATGTTGACAAATTGATAATCGATTCGAGGGAGAGCAAATCAATATCGAAATCGGCAAAATTGCACAAACCAATAATCAATAAGCATTGATAATTCACTGATCGACAATACTAGAAATCAATAACAAAACCGATAAGGGAAAAATATATAAATAAATACTGAATAAAAACAAATAAAACCAATAATCAAGTCAACAATATGAAATCCAATAATGGAAACCATCGAAAATCAATATTTGGAAGGTCAAAAAGTAAAATTAATGCGAAACTGATAATCAATCAAATCAAGTAATCAATAATAAACAATAATAATAGAAATTCAATAATCAAACCCAAAACAGGAAATCAATAATCAAGGTAATAATTGACACAAATCAATAACAGCAACAACCGAGACGGGCAAATTGATTCTGTGTTGAATCCAATCGATAGTAAAAATCAATAACCAAATCAATAACAGCAACAACCGAGACGGGCAAATTGATTCTGTGTTGAATCCAATCGATAGTAAAAGTCAATTAATATCGATAGTAAAAAGATACATAATCAATTAAAATTGATCATAAAAATCAATAACAGCAACAACTGAAACGGGCAAAATTATTCCGTGTTGAATCCAATCAATAAATCTCACGTTGAAATTCCCATTGGATAATAATAATAATAAATAATCAATAACCAATAATTAATTCACCACCAACAATAATTATTTCCACTTACTTCTCGCTTGATCAAATATTCATCGGTTTCGTCTTTGGTGATGTTTCTGAAGTATTGATTTATCTGTGATTTGGTGCTGAAATTGTCGTATTGATTGGATGGTGGACGGTATTGATTATTGTTGTTGCTGAATGATGTGCTGGCATTATTTATCTTGCCAGTGCTGGCGGCTGTCACCGCTGCTGCTGCCGTCTGCCCTCGTACTGACTTTCCGGTTTTATTGAGCATATCAATGCTGACAGGCGGCCTCAGGTCCTCTCTGCAATATTTTATGACAATAAATCACTCGTGCAGTCCAGATGATCCCATTCTGCCCCCCCCCCGGCAATACCAGAATGTCTCAAACGGTCACTTAGTGGATGGCGATTGGTTGACCGCATACAAATGGCGCGCGCAAATATCTCAACCGCGATCCGACTATGAGATCCTGATTTGTAATGCAGATTTTATTAATTAATTCAGTCGGAATTACCGCATTTTGTTAATTATAAGCATTATAGGATTTCACTATCTCGATATTGATCAATTCTTATTTAATTGAATTAATTAATCATTAACAAATTCAATTGACTTATTATTATTTAATTTAATTTATTAATTTAATTGTAAACCATTTTCCATTGTGAATCATTTATAAATATATAATTTAAATAATTAATAATGTAAACCACTGTTTATTCATAAAATAAAATATGAAATATATCGACCTAAAACCGCTCCTGATCACTCCAATCAAAATTTAACAAATCTTTCGCTCGCAGCTTTTTGTTTGAATGAATTATTATTGATTATTATTATTATTATTAAACAATAAAAAATTAATCAAAGAAAACAATAAATGAAATTATAAAATAATATTAAAAATACATAAAAATAAATATTAAAAATAGAATAGAAATCATATGTAAATGATTATTATAATGAAAATAATGATTATCGGTGTTAATGGAGTGATTTTGTATGAATAATTGATTGCGGGTGGAATTAGTCAATTATTCTAATCCAATGATTACCCAGTTCAATATTAATATTAATAATAATCATGATATTAATGAAAATCAATTATCACATAATAATCAATACTTACACAGGGAAATCGATCTGATTGTTGTTGTCACCGCAAGATGAGGGAGTTGTGATGGATGAGAGGTGATCATCTTGATCATTGGCCATTATGAGATTGTTGCAAGGAACTGAGCTATCGCCCCGATAGCGCACCAATGGGCTCTCGTCCATGAGCACAGTTGGCCTTGTGAGAACGGGGTTGCGCAACGAATTGATCCTATTACAAACAGTCACACTGAACGTAATCCGCCAAACAACAAATGCCAACCTCACTGGTGGAACTGGCGGCTGTTCCTCATCAATATTAACATCACTACTGGCAACCTGTTCAAGAGGTATTGGCGCGCTGTTTTTCCGGGATAAAGCGCTCGTTTTCAGGTTGTTTGTTGCATCATTTGCCAGGGGAAATCGCTTCCTCGGTTGGAAGTTTGTGATGGAGTTGAAATTTGAATTGCGGACATCCTTTATGGGACATGCAGCACTTTTGTCTCCGTATCGGTCGAATGATTCCAATTGCTCCTTCAACGCAACGACAGGAGATCCGGATCTAAATCAGGCTTGAATATCGAATCTCCACATGAGCAAGAACGGTGTGGACTCACTTGAGCAAGTCGGTTGAAAGATCTCTGCTGGCCCGAAATGATAACCGTTCTATAACGGCAGATATCTTGTTTGGCTTATAATCGGACTTCTTGCGGAGCAGAGGTTTATTTTCCACGGGGAGAACTATACAATTTGAGTTGTTGGATTTCTTTTCCAGTGAAGAATGGAGATTCGATGGACCTTGAGATAGTCCTTGTTCTTCACTATTGGGACTTGGCATGCACAAGGAGAGCCGGCGCACATAATGCTTTTCCGAGACCAGCTCGTCAATATGTGGGGTGGAAATCCGCCTTAATCTGTGGATTTATTGCGTTAATTTCAACTAAACCACACAACGATCTCAACCTAGTATCCAGATCATCATAGATATTACTAGGAATCCGTACATGGACAACATCGGATTCAGAATTTATTGGACCAATTACTCTCTGAGCTGAATCTTCACTTGGTAATGGATGAGGTGGGAATTCTGCATTCCTACTTTTGCGCTTTTGATTCAAATCTTTAAACAGCGATCCAATGTAGCGATTGATGGTGTCAGCCTATCAATTACTGGCTTAATACTGATGGGTTTTAAATTGTTTAAATGTCGGTTCAATCGGGCATCACTGGTTGTGGGGGTCTTTAATAGCTCCAATCAGGACGGTAAATCAGAAATAGTATGCATGGCATTTGGATCACACGGCATTCTATATTGGCAAGCTATGGTGACAGTGCAAGTCCATGTGTATATATATGTGTGTGTGTGTGTGTGAATGTGCCCCCCTCGAGTATCACTATAATAAACTGTCAGCATTGTTATTATATCCTCGGACTTACACGCAACTCCTCACCTAGTCTAAACTAAAGATCCCAAGGAAGTATGATACCTTATTAATGCATCATATATGATTCATAAAATGTTACATAAACCCAATGGATGTCAGTAAATAAATAATCGACTTATGAAATATTTGTTCAAATTACATTTCCAAACATTTTTACAAACAAATTTGCATATATTTGATTATAGCAAATTATTATTTTACAATCCAAATTAATTGATTTTAATTGATTAAATGATAATTTACATTTCAATGGAGCTCTCTATTGAATTATTAATAGTGATCATTTGTGAGTATTTGTTTTACAGCATTTAAATGACTATTTGGTGTTAAGGTTTGGTTAAATTGCCCAAGTTATAAAATATAGTAGATATAGGCTAGGACAAAACTCTCGGACAGACAAACTGGATTTAGAAAGGAGATTCGGAAGTCAATCAAAGGATGTTGCTATACATTTCCATATTAGTTCCCAGTCGGCCCAGACCCCTTCTCATTCTAATAACAGCGTGGATCAGCCCAGTGCGTCACCATCCACCTTGTGACCCCCTTCTATTGAATATGCAAACAAGCGCAAACAATAAATACAAAACTAATAATCATCAATTTGTATAGAATCGAACAAAACTATCGATTGAGTTGATCATACATAAATAGAATCGATGCGATTGGGTGCACAGTAATGAACGATAAACAACAACAACAATGATAACAATTTTCTGCACAGCATCTTGCACCTAGAAATTAGCATTACAATAAATAATGTCGATTCATTGATCTATAATAATACAGATCACCGTAAGTCTGGCACCTCGATATCGATTGTAAGGTCGTGCCGACAACATATGTGACAGCCCACCTCGAAATCACCTAAGGTCAGTCAAGGTTGGAGCGAGCTTTTAATGGTGACAATTAGAATGTCATTGATGCACCATATAATCAATAGTGGTAGCAAATTAGGGCTACCGCATCATTGAGATGGTACGCATGAATGAGCATATCTATCGATTTAGCCTTATGGAACCGGCCAATGCAATTTCGGATTTCTATGGCATAAATAATGAGCATTATGGTAGCAATATTGATTTGGTGATACATTTGGCATTGCTTATTGAATATATTCAGCAAAACCGGGGAAATAATATCCCAGAAATGGTCTAAATCTCTCGATCTCATAAAATGTTTCAGAAGCCCTTACCAACTTAAATTGTATTGATCTTTCAATATTATATTAATGGCAAAATAATTTATATATTATTGATTTCTTATCAATTTCCTTTATCTTCAGTTCAATTGAGACTATCGATCAATATTATATTAATGGCAAAATAATTTATATATTATTGATTTCTTATCAATTTCCTTTATCTTCAGTTCAATTGAGACTATCGATCAATATTATATTAATGGCAAAATAATTTATATATTATTGATTTCTTATCAATTTCCTTTATCTTCATTTCATTTGAGACTATCGATCAATAAACAATTTTTGATTAATTTTAATTTATTTATGATAACAAAAAATTATATTTTATTTTTTATTAAATAATATTAATAAAAAATAAAAAATTTTGTTCGTCTTGCCGATTGAACGGTTTGTATGTCTGTGATCAGTTCAGCTGCACTTCCCCTCCTTGTAATTGTGCTAATATTGCAATATTCAATTCAATGTGCTAATTGCTAGCTTTCAAGTGTAACATTATATTATTGCTAAATTCATTTATTTATTTTCACACAATAAATCAATATTTTGTTTTATAATTACATTTCGGTTTTACCAGATATTCGTTAATAAATTTAGATGAATAGAAACGAAAAAATGTTATGATTTTAACCAATCAGATTGCACAATAAATCAAATTAATCAGGATTGATAAATGACATCATAATGATGTGGTGATTATGCAATAATGTCGAATAAGCCATTTATGTCCTATCAGCGGGCACGTGACATTCTAGAGAAATTCCACAAAAACCAGGTCAATGCTTAATCAGCCAATCAGATTCATGGAATAATTCCTGATACAATCGAGAGAAATTGATATGAGAAGCCGGCACTGTGGAGATGCGGTTGTATTCAGGCAGGAAATCGATCAATTTGTGTGAGTGTGTGTGTGAGTGTGCATAATGCTTGCGTGCGTGCCGAAACTGATTGGGTGGTATTGATTGACAGAACTTATTATTGCACTTCGCTATCTCTCAGTGTGAATCGTATTGATCAAGAATGTGCAAAACAAATATCAATTAGTCAGAAACGAATGTAGCGGTGTCACCTATAACGCCTATGTCACCTCTGTTATTTAGTCCGGCGTTACAATGCATTATTATTATTATTACCACTACTACACTCACCTCTTCCGCTGAACACAGTCTGAGAATGTGACAGAATTGTGCGTTGCCGTTTTCTGTGGAGCGCGCCACCATTGCAAATTGGCAACTGCTGCGATCGCATGCAGTGTAGGAGATCCGATGGATTGAATGGGACGTGAGCAGTACCTGAATGATGATGTCGGTGATGACAGTGTAGATGAAGGTCGTGATGATGAAGGTCATGGTGGTGAGATAATGATTGCGATTATGACGATTGATAATTGTATTTGTGGACAAAGCGCAAATATCAACAGATAATTACAGAGATAAATTTCCGAAAAATGAATAAATATCAGCAACTGTATCTCTATCACTCTCTCTCTCTATCGCATTCTCACACTCTCACTCTGTCTGTCGGTGCAAATTCAAACCGAATGCACTTTATTACATATCGGGTAGGTAACTGATAACTGAGCTTTTACTGATGTATTATTTATTGCCCCGTTATGTAGCAGGGATTTACAATTATGAGCCACGAAGCGAGTTGAGGGGTTCACCTTATTTTAGATAGCCATGGTAACTTATCAAACTGTTTATCGTCATAGGATCATTCTGTTGTAATAAATCATATAAACAAGCTTTCACCTGGCGACAGACCGGCATATCGGAAAAGGAACATGGATATGCCCTCCCCCCCATTTTTTTTAGTTGGTTCTCATTATTCACTTAATATTGCTCGTATTTTATATTTATGTCAAATAAAAGTGAACATTTCACAGAGATTGAGATAGTTGGCACGCCAATCAGAATTAAAATAATTTAAATATTCAACATTTAGTTCCACGAGCCCCTTTTATTAAAATAATCTAATTCCCATATTTAAAGTCAAATTGTGCCAGTTTAACCCCGTGTTAAGCATTCGGTCCCAGGAGCCCCCTCCAATCAAAATGCTCAAAATTCAAGGTGGTGTTTCACTATTCATCAATTAAGGTGGTTCCATATGCCTACTGGCTTAAACATTGCTGAATCGATGCCAGGTTCCAGGATCCCCCTCCTGTCGAGTCCAGGTTCCAGAATCCGCCATCGCCAATCGAGGCCAGGCTCCAGGAGCCCTCCTCCCCAATCGAGGCCAGGCTCCAGGATCCCCCTCCTGTCGAGGCCAGGTTCCAGGATCCCCCTCCTGTCGAGGCCAGGTTCCAGGATCCCCCTCCTGTCGAGGCCAGGTTCCAGAATCCGCCATCGCCAATCCAGGCCAGGTTCCAGGAGCCCCACAATCCAAATTGTCCAAATAATACATTATATGTCAAATTAAATGAATAAAAATGGTCAAAATAGAAAAATCTTCATCAATTAAGGCAGTTCCAAGTTCCTGCTCATTAAAATATTACAATCTTGAGGTCAGGTTCCAAGAGCCCCTTTAAAGTTTCAATGATTAACAAACGTCGAAATCCACAGGTTCATCTCGTAAAAAGGCCGGAATAGTTCTCAAATAAGATCATTACAGATGCCTTGTTCCTAAAATACTCCATAATTCAGCTCGGGTTCCACGAGGGCCCTTTTTATTCCAAACCGAAAAAAATCGATAAACCCGTTCAAAAATGATATTATATGTCCCACATTACACCCAAACATTTCCAACCACCCCCAAAAATGCTTGAATATCCCCCAACGGATGACAATAAATCCTCGAATTCTATTTGCTAAAATATCGTCCAATCAAATCCCAGGAAAAATTAATCGATAAAAAATTAATTTAGAAATTCACATCAAAATTAACGTTAATCTTTGTCAGATTCAGGTTGCGCCATTCGGAGTTTTGTAGACATTGTCAATTCAATTATTCAACTAAAATGTTTATATTATCACAGACTTCCGCATTTATATATATATCAGAATTCAAAAATAAAAGCTATTTATAGATCATCATTATTAATTTAGTTATGAAAAATGAGATTGGAATTTATAGAAAGAAAATCGAAAATATTACCTGACTGTCGGGATTAAAAATTTTGATACCTTTATTCGAAAGCTTCAATAATAGTGGATTTCCAGCTAGATTATTCTAAATATAATTTTAAAAATTATATATTAATAAAAAAACTACTTTAGTTTCAATGAGTTTTTCGTGTACATAATTAGATCTTAATTTACAGTTAGAAGCTACATTGGGTTTTAATTCGACAGATATAATGTGCTAGAAAATTTAAACTTTGATTTAATTGATAAAAAATAACTCTAAAAATTTACATAGGCATTAAAATTTAAAAATTCATTTTGTTCTGTGCTCATTTTTTTATAAGAGAATTTTTATCATCATACATGAAACGAAAATAAGTATAAATTATTGTGATATGTCAGTAGTTAAATTTTTACGGCTATCTAATTTAGTAAAACAAACATTGATTATAAATGTAAGTAATTTTGGGTTTTTGTAATTTTGTTAATTCATAAAATATGTATACTTCAAATAATTTTTTTATTAAAAAACGCTAAAACAAGATGTTTTTTTTTTATTATTTAAATAATTTTCTAATACTTTTATAAATATGACTTTCAGTGTAATATTTTGATAACCCTTTCGCAAAATCAGTTTAGAAAATTAATTATATGATTTTAATTTAAAAGAAATTTCCGATATGGATATAGAAGTTTGAATAAATAATGAAATAATAATCAAAAAGGAGATGCTTATTATTTTCGAATTGGGGTGTCACAATTTTTGAATTTTTAAATTTTCTAGTGCAAATTAAATTCATTTGATGGACAATCCAATAAACAAATATGTTAGGAACGGGGTTGTTTTTTTCACTAGTTTTTCACCTCAAAGCACCAAATAATTATGTCTAGTCGGGCTCAAACCAAAATATAATTTCATATTCAAAATTTCGACCAGTTTTTTAAATCACAAAATCTTAAATTTCAACCACGGAGTGGCTCAACCGACTTCTCTCATCAATTTTCTGTATTTTATTATTTACGTTATTTTTGGCGTTTAGACATTATTTTATTTTGAATTTCTAATGTTGCGTATCGATCTATCATTACTAAATGCTTCTATGGCAATTTTACTTTTCAACATCCGTATTTTCATGGCAATTATTGTGTTGGTAATGTACATTGTGGCTAAAAACCAATGAATAGATTAGTTCCATTACTTTGATATGGCAATAAAACATCGATATCATTACTGATTCATTGTCAAACAATAAACGATTTTCTATGTCATTGCAAAATGAAAAGCACTTAGAGGTGAAAACCAGAAAAAGTTCTTTTTATTACATGTCATCTATGGATTTATTTCATAATTAATAATTTTTTCGTGTCAAAATTCCAATTTCAATAACTTTTATTTACATTTTGATGACAAAGAATTTTAATTTCAAGATGGTAAGATGAAATACTTTAAGCAATCCTATTCATCATTATTCAAAAGCTTAAAATTTGTTGCTTTTTATTAACTTGTTTAAGTGTTTTATTATTTCACAAAATGTTTTTACTTTATTTTGTATTGCCGATATATTTTCCTGGATTTTAGCTAAATGTCAAGGTGTTGAATGTTTGTGTATTGTCTATGCTCTAAATTGTGAATTTTGTTTTATTAATACCAATAAAAACCATTTTCCTAAACTTATTTAGCATAACTTTTTGTACGAGAACTTAGTAAGAAAACAAAACCGTGTCCATGAATATTTAGTATTATATAATAACTATACAACAATTTTGAATACATACAGTAAAACAAATATAAATTTTCATGTAATGATTGTAATGTTACATACATTGGAGAGACTTCCCGTCAGCTTCACACACTAGTTTAGGAACATAGCCGATTTAGAGGCGTTAGTAATTTTATTGAGCAAAGAGAACAGTCCAAAAGAACAACTGATTAAAAAGATTTTAAAATTCGATACAAAAGCTTCAATAAGTGGGAAAGAATTTATGTGCGGATTGGTGATTAGATCATAATCCAGTTAAATAAACGTTAAATCACCAACAAATTTATTGAGATTATTTAATTAAATCATAATATCATAAATATTATCTTTTTATTCTTTCCATATATATAATGCTGATAAGAATAATTTTTTTGAAATATATTTCGTTTATTTCACTTTCTCCAGTTTTTATTAATAATTTGCCATCATTTTTTAAAATATTTAGATTCAAAACAATAATAATTATAGTGATAACTCGTTTTCCGATTTGCTTTAGACTTTCAAAAAAAGCTATGTGAGGAAAATTTCCTGATTAGGTTATTTAAAAAATGATTGTTATGAAAACTCTATTGTCAAAAATCAAAGTTTCAATAATGTTTGGTCTTAGACATTTAACATGTAAAACCTACATATAACGCCATCCCCATCATCAATTGTCAAGATCACAATAACAAGGGGAAACCCTTCCATCAAAATCACTAATTTGGTAGTAAATCCAACTAGCAATAAAAAGGGTAAAGAATGAAAGAGTGTTTAAAGATTTGAAAAAAGGTAAATATGTGCTTCTTGTTGGAAACTAAATTATGTTGGGGTTGGGTGATTTTTAAAAATTATTATAATAAATTAAAATTTGGGAAAATATAATAATTAATTAAAAATAATCAAAAAATTAAGATCAATATTTTCCAGGGGGAAATTGGTAATTGCCGATGCCAATTGACGAGACGAGTACAAAAATAATTAAATTAAATTAATTTAGGACCCCTAGAAAAAGTTATTAAGAAAATACAATTAATTAATTAATTAAAATGACGAAAACAAATAAATTAAATTAGGAGAAATTCTCCGATTTGAATAAATTTATTTACGAATGTGATTTATTTCGCAGTCTTCTCCCGGGGAACGGCCTAAGTGGCCAAAAGATAAAAGTAAATTGCTTAATTAGTTCCTCGGGAGTCCAATGTAAGTTGCCATAAATCAGATAAGTTGTTTGAGTAGAGATTCCCTATATAAGAGAGTCTCAAATCAACAACGGGGACACCAATAATTTTGAAAAATTGCGAGTAACAGAAAAGTTAAAAAGATTCGTGAAATTGAAAAAGAACTGGCCAGACTTGTCAAGGATATTTTAGTAGTTAATTAAAAAGGCGGCTTCCCGTGGGGATTCCTGCTATTATTGTAAAAGTAACATTCGAATCGTTGTGAAATTGTTAGTATCGAATAAAAGTTTTCCTGTGTTGAGTTATTCCAGTATCATTTAAAGAGCACGTGCAATCAGAGCAAATAGTTCTACCGAACAAATTAAATTATTACTCAATACTATGTTAGCAGTTTTCTCTAACTCTTGTTTATTTCTTGACTGCTTTCTCTTTTTGATTTCTCTTGGTATGTCATTTGCTTGGTTGCTTTGTTGAATATCTTAAATAAATATACTTCTGGTACATATTTAGTTTCTTTCTACTTTTTTATCATATCACCCCATTCAAATTTTTAACCAAATAAAATTATAACTCAACAATTATATTTTAGAAGTTTGATTCATTGGCATGGTTAACAATGGAAAATCAATTTTCACCTAATTAAATAATCAAAAGTAATTACAAAAAATTAATCAAAAATCTGTATTATATTACAAATTATATATGGACTAAGATCACATTTTGCCAAAAAGCTTGGTATTAATATTTTGGACAAGCTTGTGAATAGTGTTCAAAGCTATGTTTCCGTATTTAGTGAATTTCCGAAAGTATCCCAAAACCATTCTTGAAGTGTTTGCTTTATCATATCTACTAATAATGACTCTTTTCTTCTTCTTTTTCATTACTTCAGTGACAAAGGCCTTCAGGAATAATGCATCATCTTTTGGGGAATTTTTGTATCGCATAGCTACCAAATTCTCTATATCTTTCTCGTCATTGTCTCTGACACTGCTGACAAATGCTCTATTTACCAAAATAAAACTCCACATAACTAAGACATTTAAAATCATATTAAACTTTCAAATAAAATGAACTTAGCATTCAAAAGTTTATCTGTAAACTTGTCGCAATGCGATAAAAGATTGCACGAGAAATCATAATGAATCAACTTATATAAATAAGTAGATATTTCATTTTTATGAATCGTGCGAATATAATCTTTTAATGCTATCGGTAACCCCCCCCCAAAAAAAACATGCAAAAATGAGCCAGTTTGGTTTCTATCATCAAGACCTTGCACAACGTAATTATAACCCTTAAATAAAATTTTGACTCCTTTCTGCGGTGAGCCCTTTAGACTGCAATATTGAAATCTATATAAATCTGCAAATCATAATTCATTTAACGCATCAAATTCCCATTGTGAATCAGAATCAATAAATAACAAAAAGTGGTCAATTTGCTGGTGAAATAATTGAGCAAATGCATTTCCTTGTGGTTATAAATCAGCTATCGAGTCCAGATTAGACGAGCCTAATTATAATACATTCAATCATCAAGATTTTGGCCACCAAGGAAATTACTCCAAATCCTTATCTTTAGTTAATTCAGAATCTTGCGCTCGCCTCTTTTACTTTTGGTGGTCCCCAAACCAAATATAGGAATAAACATCGAATTTATTTGTTAATGAATTAAAATTAGAATTTGCTGAGGACAAAAAACAAAAAAATAACAAAGTATTTGTAATAAATTTTTTGTAATAATATTTTTAATTAATTAAATGCAAATCTCAACAAAGTAATAATGATAATAATAATAATCCATTCATAAATCCCAATTGATATCAAACAAAAATCCACAAATTACTTCTGTTCCATATTTTTCATCCGTCGCCTCTCCGTGACTCGGTAAAATGTTGTCCAGACATTTGTGATCCTTGTCCCTCTTCCTCTGTATTTCTAAACGAATCATCATCCATCTCGTTTTGATTATTTTTCCTGTTTTTCTGTTTCGGATTCATTCTACAAAAACATCATTTTCTTCCGATTGAGTCACCGAATTTGTATGGTGGGTTATGGCACCCATTGCTAAGCAACATTGGTAATGTGGATAATTTGTTGATTGTCCTCTAAAACTAAGCTTTATTTCTAAAACTGTTATGTCCAGTACCTACATGCAATCAACAAGCTGCCATTAGACGTCCCGTGCTTGCCTTTGATTATTAATAGTGACCTATTCATCCTTCCATAACATTCATGAAGTTGTCGAAATTCAATAAATTGCATAATACATTAACAAAATCCAAATATATTTCAAAAATCCAATATCAGTTTCTTCGTCCCTATCTGAGGCAAAATGCTAACTGTTTCTGATTATAGCTTTCTTTATATACTGGTAATAATCACTTTGATCAATGATCATCAATCCAATCCACAACTGTTGGACATCCGGTTTCCTTTTCCTTTCCAAATTTGAATTCGATAATTTTGATTTTTTTGTAACTCTGTATATTTCGTCATTCACCCTTCTTTCTGACCATTTTCATGTTCTTTCCTTCACTTCAAATTATTAATATTAGTTTTTTATAATCAGAGTAATTTTTGATTCAACAGACCCAGCAACACTGTTTTTGAATAAATTTATTAAAATTGATTTCATCATAACATAAGGAACCATAAAATGCCAAATTGGGGTTGTTAAATTAAAGATTATTTTAAAGGAATTATAATTTTCATGTAATTAGAATTGAATGGCAAAGAATGCGAAACCGTAGGAAATCATAAATTGCCTAATTCAAATTTGAAAAATGCGTCAGATATAGATGAAATGATAGTGAATATCATGGTAAGAATGGATTTATCAGAATATGTTCAGAAAAGGTCAAAAACCAATAAAATGTACAAAAACAGAAAATAGTTAATTAACAATTAATTAGTTAAGGAAAAGCAGAATTGAGTAAACAAAAAGAAAAACAAAAAAATTTGGTTTTGGAAACCATTACCATGATATTATGATTAATTGGGACCAGTGGGAAAAGATTATTATATCTAAGTTGCATGGTGGGACAAAATTATGCTTTTCTTCGACGAAAAGATGAAAAAGGACACGAGATAAAAGCTGTCAAACGGAAGCAATTTGGTTGAATGACTATTAATCAATATCCATTGTTTCTACTTTATAAAGGAACTCAAACTTGGAAGAAGTTGGCTTTTAGCCTCAGATAGGGACACGAAGAAACTGAGAGTATGATTTGAGGGATTAAATCAGTTAGTAGATTTAGAGCAATAGAAGAATTGAAGGATCTTATTAGGTCAAATACTAATTGAATCGTGGATTAATATTTCAAAAGTGGCTATTGTTATAAAGTGCATAGAACCAATCAGTCAGAGCGAGCAGTCTCATTACGTTAATTGAAATTTTGTGACTGTGTAGTAAAGTTTCGAATGTAAATATACGTTGAGTATTGTTTGATTTTTATAGAGCACATGGGGTCAGTGACACCGACTCTTATTATTTCATTTAATTAAAATTCAACAAAATGAAACTGAAGGAGAGTATCAACTCCGTGTTGGACATGCGTAAAAAAGCTTAAGAAATGGAAATAATTACAATATCAAACGAACTGTTCCTCGAACAAAACCAATCACAAACAGTCGCATGAAGTTTAGCAAAGTTTGATGCACTGGAACCACGAACTCAATATGATATAATATATATTTTCTGGCTATTAAAAACTCGTAATAAATTGTTAAAAATTCTTTATGTTATTGTTAAGATCAAAAAATGGGGGTTACGTTCTTAACATTATTTATTTCTCTGACTCCAAATTTAGAATAATAATATCAATGTAACAATTAAAAATTATCTTACAAATACAAATATAAAAAGGTCGGTTGTGGTCCTATTTAAATCAAATAAAGCAAGACAATAAATTACTTATATGTTTTATTTGGTGTACAATATTTTACAAAAAGGTTTCTGTGTACAATTTTAAATAGAATTGAAAGATAACTGAATCAAAGGATTCCTGCACAAATGGCCCGCAAGAAGTTGATGGTCACTATTTCCGACACAACAACTTATCTTAATTTTACAGAAGGTTAAGCACGTTTTATTTTGGCGCTCACAGAATACCGCGAGAGCTGTCTTCTGCTTTGGGTACTCTTTTCTGTAATTTATTTAATTAATTTAATTTTTAGCCGGATTAAGGAATCCGCTTTGAAAACTTCTAATTTATTTATTAAAAGAAAAACGTACCAGCTGTTTCTGGACAACTCACAAACGTCTCCGATTTGATTTCTCCTATGGATAATTTGTATCCAATTCACAAATATTTCTGATTTGATTATTCTTCTCCGTTTTCTTTCCTGAGCAGATCTATTTATATAAGACTCTCCGAAATCTAATCATACAATTGTTGTCTACTTGAGTTAAATGGATTCCCAATTAATAATCCTTTCTTGATATAGTTTTCTTCGATTTATTTTCCGGCTGTTGTCCATTTGAAAAAAATCTACTTGAATGGAATCGCTACCCAATAATCCTTCCTTAGCATAATTTCTTGTCACAGCTGTATTAATATAATTTCCCTTTTCTTTTGCTATTCTATTATTTTTGCGGCCCTCAACACTAAAATGTTTCTCTATTTATATTAAAAAATTGATGATTTAAATATTAATATAATTACTATTTTTAGATTTGTTGGATGATGAGGGTAGACCCATCACCACATTTATCTTAAACAAATACTTCAAAGCAGGGCCTGGGAAAAATAGGGTGAACGTGCACGCTGAAGAGCGAATCTAAAATGTATAGACTAGAACAAACCAATCCCCAATATGAAGAACGAATTCTAATAATCTAATGTATAGTCCAGAGCAAACCATCAAGTCAATTCCCAATATGAAAGACAGTATTGGCAACCTTTGTGATTGATTCGAACAATGGTTATGACATTTTATTTCTTTTTTTGAACAATTATGTGTGGTGTTTTACATGTAGTATTTTATTTTTAATTGAATTTATGTATAGAATTTTATTTTTATTGAGATGGTGTTTTATAGCCACTTTATAGTTATGATTTTATACCTAGGATGTTATATTGTGTGAAAATTATAAGGAAAAGAAATATAAAATTTTATTGTTAAAAAAATTATAAGTTGAATAATTAAGGAAAATAAATATAAATTTTATTTTTGAAAAATTCCAAATTATTGTTGGGAAAATAGATATAAAAATTAAATATTGAAAAAACCTTAAATAAATAAAATAGATTTTCTCCAGTGAAAAATTTCTGAGCAAATAAACCTTTTCCGAAAAATAAATAATTGTTTGTAAATAAAATTCTCCTGAAAAAATAAAATAAATAAATAACATTCCCTTTTAAATATGTAAATATTTTAAATCAAAGCAAAGTAAATTAGTATAAATAGTAGAAAATTTTTAGTTAAAAGCGCCCATAAAATCTTAACCAACAAAAGAAACAGTCTTGCAGAGTTAATCTTTACAAGGCTTTAAAATACGACAGCCAAAAACGTCCACATTGATCTTTTTTGCATTCACAACATAGCATACACCTATATACATATTAACACTTACACAACACGCACTATTTATTATAAAAGAAAAGAAAATTTAAAAGTTGAAGTTAAAGGTTGATTTGAATATATTCATTTGGTAATTTTTATTGTTATTAAATAAATTATTAATACAAAGAGTTTTGTCTTTTCATTTATATATAAGAAACACCAGTGAAAGGTTGAGACCTCAACAGATTGACGTCATCAAGAACTCTAATTTAGTAATTTCTTGATGTAGTATTTTTTAAATTTATTTCTAAAATCTATTTTTAGTAATTTAATTTTGTGACTTCACTAAAACGTCATTTTATTATTTTCTACGTCACCGTTTAGTGACGTCAACCTGACAATTAACACTGATTATTTTGAGTCTAAGAGCCTATCCCTGAAAAATATTTATTTATTAAAATTCACCTGAATTATGTTCATGAAGTTTTTTTTCCTCCGATATTGTTTTATTACATTGTTTTATCAAAAATAAATGTTTGAGAGACTTGGATCAAAAGAAAGCACAAAATATTCACAAATAACTCTTTTATGTTTTAACACGACTATCTATCTTGGGGATGGTGACATGACTCCACTTTTACTGACGACCGCATATAGAACACCTTTCCAAAATCACTTATAAAGAGTTCCTAATTGTTACATATATCTTATGTGATTATCCTATTGGAACCCCCTTAAAGCTGCCAAGCGAAATATTTTCACCACTATCAAGTATTCAGTTATTTTTGTAAATAATAATAACTTCATAAAAATAAGTAGACTCTTCAAAGATTAGGAACCGTCTAAGAAGACCTTTTTCAAAATACTCCAGATGTATTTACCCTACAATATTTTATCAAGAATCATTAATTAATAGTTATCGTTTGCTGCTTATCACTGCATTTATTAAAGTTATATAAATAGTTATATTTCACTGTTATTACAACATAATAATTTTTTTTAAATTGTGACAAAACGGCTACTAATAATATTACATAATTAACTCATAATAATTATAAATATAATCATATTTTTGGTAAATTTTAAAAATCTTAACACTTTATGAAGAAAACATAATCAACTTTTAGTTGTTTGACTGTTTCAAATGCATGAACTATATTTTTTAGAAATTAAAATTACTTTTTTTAGAAAAAAAATGCTATTAATGAATTTCTTTGTATTTTAATTAAGGATTCACTAAATCGCTTTGTTAATAAAAAATGATACGAACGATTATTATTGTTTTTCTTTACGGTATGTTAGCTTATTTTCTTTTCCTTTCTTTATTGCTTACTTCTTTAAGCTTCGTATCATGTTTTGTCTAAATCCATTTTGCATCGGCACGGTGTCGATATTTTTTTCAACACAGATTTGAAATTATTGGCTGCAGATGTATTTTTGTCAAGGAAATTATACGTTTTTGTAATTCAAGAAAATGGCAAGTCATTATTAAAAGTAACGAGTTTTTCATTTAGATAATTTATATAATATTTTTAATTAATTCAGAAATAAAGTTCTTTATTATTTTTATTTTTTATTAATTAATTTATTTATTTTTTATTTTATTTTGAATATTTATTATTGGATTATAAATTTTAAATTGCATTTATAGATTTTATTTTTTTTATATTTTTAATAATAAAATTGATCAATATAATAAATTTTTAAAAATTAATATTTAAAATATTAAACTTTTTAAACTTGAAAAATATTCTATATTTTATATAGATATAAATTATTGATTTTATAGCTTTTGAAATTAGTTTGAACGTCTATCGATTAAATAAACAAAAATACCGATCGATAATAAATATTGAAATCAATAATAATTTAATAGAAATCGATTAATTAAATAGTCTCGATAAATCCGTTGCTGATTGAGTAATGACTGCGAGTGATTGATTCAATCGATTTATCCACTAGATCGGAGACAAAACTGATTTGCGATCGAGATTTATATATAAAAACATTAAAACGATTTCAGCACGGAAAATTGAACACTTTCAAAACCTTTTGAGTAACGAATAACTAAAACCTTAGATGAAATGCAAATTTTATTCTTTCTCTTCGACAAGCTCAAACATATACAACAGTTACTTTATATAGATTGCCCATTCGTAGCTTATAATGACTATTTTCTGCTCCACTGACATGTACACTTATTTCCACTTAGTTCCGCGTTAAATCTCATCATGTTTTCTATCACTCTTTACCGTATTCAGCTGATTTATTCCTCGTGCTCTGTCAAGTGAGCTCAACTGACTACCGATTGATGTTTACTTTCTTCTACTTTATCTCTCCAGTGTTCTTTTTGTTTTATTCTCGGTTCCTGGCTTCTTCAGTCGTTCTCCAAGCGTTAGAAACCATCCTAATATCTAATTGCATCAACCTTTGCCATGCAATGTTCCTTTGAACTCTAACTTACTTTCAGACTGCAAATTTCAGCAAATTAGATCGCAGAAAGATGCGAGACGTATTGAAATTCCCGGTCCAATCAGCCGAATCGGTTGCTGTCGACTGGGTCAGTGGCAACCTGTATTGGGCGGACCAAAAGAATCAGTTCATAGAAGTAGTTGATTTGAATGTCGATTCCGATTTCCCAATATCCAGAGAAAGACGACGAATTTTACTGTCGAGAAATATGGCGGATATCCATTCATTAGTTGTCGATCCCTGGGAGCAGTAATCATCGATTATTTAGGGGGTCTCATTAAGTGGTTTAGGTATTTATTCTGGTTGCAAATCGGCGCTATAATGGTGCTCGAAAGGTCCCGCCTTGATGGCTCCGACAGGCGAGTCATTCACAAGTCGATTTTATTTAAGAGTTCTCAGTTGGCAATAGATAGACATCGTAAAATGCTGTTCTGGTGGGGTCTGGACGGTGAGATTCACCGGGTGGATTATCAGGGCCAGACCGGGTGTAGCATGCGAGTGCAAGGAAGTAATTGTGTGCATAGATTAGTGTGCAAATGATTACGATTGAGAATTCTAGCCTGGAAGCAATGGAGTCCAACATTCCTCACATTCACCGAAGGGAAACTTGTATTCATTAATGATGAGCAGCTATGGGTGTCATCATTTGAATGCGGTACCGGCATATCTATTGCGTTGAAAACAAATCCTAACATTGCCCCGATAGCCATCATTTCTAGGAAGCATCAATTAATGGTTCCCAGAGGTGCCTTGTTGTTTTACTAACGCCTGTATGACTTGTCATGCATTCTAGGGAGGCGCAAGAGTCCTTGCATGAATAGGGTGTGTTCCTCTATATGTTTACCGATAGTCGACAGTGCTTATCGATGCTCATGCTCCACCGGCATTACTGAACCAATTAACAACGCCGTCTGTCCAACATTTCCGACGCGTTCTCTTTTCATTGGAAATCCTCCGAAAATCTATCACATGTCATTGGATGGTGGTTTGCAGCCGCCATTGGAACTGTTATCTGAGAATGCTGGAATTCCTTTTCGTTTCGCTTACGATTCAGTGACATCTTCTCTTCTCTATGTCGATTTCAACTCCAGTTCGATCTTTTCTTTGGATCTCAACAAATATGGAACTCCACAGAGATTTTACCTTGACTTTCCGATCTCATCCGATATTCCTGTTAGCATTGCCGTCGATTCTGCTTCTCGTAATATCTACTGGATGAATCATCGCAATTCAGAGGTTTGGGTCGCTCGGATTAGCTCGTTTAATCGACTGAAATATGCAACTCTCCTCTTGTCCTGGCAGCCCAGCCCGACATTCAAGGAATCCCGTTACCAGCAAAATCAGCCCCCTGGTGACCTGGCCGTGGATAGCATCAATCGGTATTTGTTTGTAACCGTTATTACAGATGGCACCTGCTCCATTGAGAGATACTGGCTTGATGGTACTCAAAAGTAATTACATTGATTAATAATAAAAGTTTTTTAAATTTAAATTTTTTAAATGTTCGAATTATGATCAATAAATAATTTTTTATTATTATTATTATTATTATTATTATTATTATTATTATTATTATTATTATTATTATTTTTATTATTATTATTATTATAATTATTATTATTATTAATATTATTATTATTATTATTATTATTATTATTATTATTATTATTATTATTATTATTATTATTATTATTATTATTATTAACAACTCTGATTCATAGTCAAATTTTGTAGAAAATATTATGTCACTTATAAAGAAATCAGAGGTGAAACACAAAAGAAGTCCTTATAATTTATTATAAATTAATATAAATAATTACGTAAAATTGCATATTGAAATATGGAAACTTCCACTGTAGCCTAAGTTATAATAATAATAATAATAATAATAATAATAATAATAATAATAATAATAATAATAATAATAATATAAAAAATAGTTAATAGTAAAAATAAAAATAATATAAAAAATAATTAATAATAATAATAAATATAATGATAATAATAATAAAAAAAAAATAATAATAATATAAAAATTAATTAATAATAAAAATAATCATTATATAAAAAATAATGAATATATTAATTATAATAATAATAAAAATAATATAAAAAATAATTAATAATATGAATAATAATAATAATAGTAATAATAATAATAATAATAATAATAATAAATAATTAATAATATAAATAATATTAATAATCATTATTATTATTATTATTATTATTTATTAGTAGAAGTAATATTATACCAGTTTACCTGGCTACGGTAAAAAAACATTTTTTTGAAACCAAATAAAAATATAAATTTTAAAATGCATCAGAAAACGATTCTCGGTACCGCGCTAACTCATTCGGACTAGTGTAAAAGTCCTCGGTAGTAATGTCAAAATCACATCAACTGTTTGAAAATTAGAAAAAACATTCATAAATTGAATTTTATTGTTTTGTAATGATAAGAATATATTATTTTTGGAATTTTCAAATGCCCTTTTAAAGCTGGAGGGCCCCCAAATTTTTCTTTCCTGTTTGTATTCTAAATGAAATACATGATGAAATTAAACAAATTATGCATCATTCGAAAGAGAAATGCCGATTGTCAGATAACACTGGAATAAAAATGAGATGTTATCGATTAAAATTAAAATCGTAAAATCTATAATTTTGCAATGATTTAATTTAAAATATATATTTATAAAATCTGTTTTGTGAGATAAATCTATTAATTAATATACATAATAAAGATAAATTTATTAATAGATTTATCTCACAAAACCGATTTTATAAATATATTTATATGGGCCATCTTTGGGGATCAGAGGAAACAAAGAAAGCCTAATGTATATTAAACTCTTTGAGTCCTCTAAAAATTGTTGTCGAAGCTTTAAGTCGCAAAGATGCTAATCTTGTTACTGGTGAAGGAGCATTGAAATTTTTATTTAATGCACTTCAAATGGATAATTCAGTGATCAGTTTAAAACTTATGAATGAACATAAATTTCAATTAACCAAAAGAAGAAATAAACCAATACTTTCGTTACTAAACTTTTTGCAAGACCCAAAGAATTTACTAGAAAAAGATGATAAATTTTTTTACTCAACATCAAAGTGCGATATCATAAAAGTGGCTAAAAATGATATGCAAAAATTATTCAACAATTCAGATCAAAATGAAATGAATTTTGAACAAAATGACCCTTATTTGGAATCTAATATTACCATTGTTAAGGAAAATAATGCTTTCAGTAATCAAAATAATTAAAAAAAGATGTTAGAAGAGTCAATGCAAGCAATTTTGAAAACATCACAGCTAGCCGCACATCATTTTACAACTTTAATGAGAGAATTTAACTAATATGAGACGACTGGAGAGCTGACCACCAATCTTAGAAATTTAAAGGATGCAATGATGACAATTAAACCTACGTCTACACAAAATGAGCGTAATTTTTCTATTTCAGGTAATATAGTATCAAAAAGAAGAAGCAGATTGAAAGATTCATCAATTGACTGCTTATGCTTTTTAAAGCACCATTTTATGAAAAAATAAATTTTTAAAATTATTAATTTTGAATTCAATTTTGTAATTATATTTTTTATGTAGCACTATAATTTTATAGATGTTTAATACTCTTATAATTAAGGATTGAATTTTTTTATGTTATGTTTATTTTTATTTTTTAAACCTAAAATTTATATTTTGTTACGATAAAAAAAACTCAATTTAATAAAATCAGCGCATATAATTAGTACATTAAAATACTATTAAAATACTAAACTTTTTTCTGTATTTCATATATTAATAAATTTATTGAAAAAAAATTATATTGATACTTGTTATAAATATAAAATATATCCCGGAATTCTCGGGATCTGAGGGAAAAAATACACGTTTCCCGGGAACAAAAAAAAGACGGGAAATGCATATCACTAGTTATATATTAAATAGTATGTGTACGATTGCTGTATGTTGATATCGCTCGGAATATGAAAATGCATAATTGAATTCTCCAAGCTTTTTATAACATTTGTGTTTTAATAATATATAGTTTGGAAAATATTTTAAATATTTTTAATTAATAGAAATAAGAAATTATCATTCAATAGAATTTTCGAGTAATGATATAATATTGAAATAAACATGTCACATTGTCGATTATAATTAAAAGTTATTGTAAAATGTGATGGAAATAGTTTGACATCGGAATTCAATCGATCAATATTGGTGCTTATTGATTGCTATCGATAGGTTCACAGTGATCTCCTCTACAAATGATTTCTGGCCACGAGGCCTCGCTCTTGATGAGTATAGGCAGCAATTATATTTTGTTGACACGGTTAAGGGTGACATGATCAGTGTCAATTATCACGGCGGAAGCAAGCGAATTCTAGCTCAGAAATTTCAAGAGTTTATCAGTTTGTCATATTTTGGTAAGAGCAATATTCATATTCTATCGGATTCGACTGTAAACTGGTTGCAGATAATTTCATTTACTGGACCGAATTGGAAACTCTCTCCATCCATTCTGTGAAATTTGACGGTTCGATGCGTTCACTAGTGACCAAGACGAGGAATCTCGACGCCAGAACGATGCCTGTTATTGCCGTGTCAAGGAACGCATCAATCGACACCGGTAAGCTCATCAGCCTCGGTGAATTATAGGTTATAAATGGTCTCAATTTCCTAGGATCTCCGTGTTATTCGACATCGAATAAATGCGATCAACTTTGTTTCCCAATCCGGGGAAATCAACATTCCTTCTCTTGCGGTTGCTCCAATCCGGCACATGTGCTTCGGAATCTTTCACGATGCAGCTATTCCTCGGAAATGATAGTCTATTTCAACAAGTCAATGCTCATCACTCACCACTTAACTCCAAATACCGACAAGTACTTGTAGTTCTATTGTAGCTCATTTTCATTAATGTTTGATTCCTCCCCTCCTCCTCCTGCTCCTCCTATTCCTCCTCATTCAGGCAGTACATTGAATTGGGCAAAGGAGAGTCTGATGTTCAGGTTGCCTCGCTGCAATTGGATCACTACCGAAATCAAATCTATTGGATTAATCAGGCGGCAAATGTTAGAGTTGATTTATATTGATTTTCACTGCCTAGGAGTGCTGAAATGGAAATTTGCATAAATTATCTCCCGGTTCCCAATAAATATCAATAAATAACCTCAATTTATATATTTGCCTCACTCTCATTCGGATTCGTTGGTCTGAAATTTACATTTTAAGGATTATTTCTACTGGGAATCATGGAAACGAATCTATTCAATCATGTTGGAACTCAAGGAATGTTCCCCTGATAATGTTCCCCTTCCCTTTATTCTCCTCACGTTTCCAGCATTCTGTTCGTTTCTGACTGACTTAAAGCTTTGGAATTGCACAAAACGAGGAGAATTAATTATTGGATCAGCATATAATTCTACTTCGCAATATTATCTAGCTTCGTAATCCTCTGATTTTCCACAATTTACCATATTTAAGCTTTTTTCTTATTCATTTTTTCTTCTCTTTATTTTTACTAGATTTAATATATTATTATTATTATTATTATTATTATTATTATTATTATTATTATTATATCGGATAAGTAAATAATAAAATAAGCCCTTACTGCAAAGTAATTATTATATTGATTAAGAGATTATTTGATTATCGAAAATTTTTTCATCAATATAATTATTACTTTTCAGCTTATTTTATTATTTACTTATCTGATATTTTAATTTATGCTGCATTCAAGAAATTTTACAAAATTTAAAAAACTTTAATTTTCTAAATCTTACAAAACAGAGACTTTAACAAAATTTAAATAAAATTTTCAACGAAATATTTAAAAAACTATATACCAAAACTATTTTACACTTAGTTTCATCCTGCATCAAAAATCGCTCTTACTAATATCAATCAATTCCATTGAAATCTTGAAAGCGGAAATGACTGACAGTCATTCCAATGTATGTGACGGTATTACAACCATGACATATAAATTGAAAACCAAGATCCTAACAAAATCTAAGTAGAACTTGAAATCCAATTATAAACACAAAATTCAGACAACAATTGTATTCACTGACATTAAATAATTGTTTCTGTCGACATTTATCAAGAACTTGAGAACGGAGATAACGGGTAGTCATTCTAATGCAGGTGGCATTGCACCCATGACATAAATATCATAACCAAGATCTGAATACCATTTAAGTAAGACTTGAAATCTATCAATAAACACGATGACAATCCTATAATGCAAAATACAATCCCAAAACTAACCTCGCTATTTAAATTAAACACAACTGATTCATTCATTTTCGCTCTCAAGGTTTCGATCACAGTCGACTGGTGGAATTGATTGATATTAGTAAGCGCAATTTTTTGATGCAGGATGAAACTAAGTGTAAAATTTTTTAAATATTTCGTTGAAAATTTTATTTAAATTTTGTTATAGTTACTGTTTTGTAAGATTTAGAAAATTAAAGTTTTTTAAATTTGTGATTTAAAAAAAAGCAAAACTTTTAATTTTTGATAAATTGTTTTGAGAATTTAAAAGAAGAAATTTGTTTAAGTAATAATGATAATTTGTTGTAAATCGTCAAATCTAAATTGTTCAAGACGAAGTAACTGACGATGACTGTTAATTCAGTCTGTGCATAGTAAATTTTCCATAGTCTGTGCATGGGGTCAACCCGACCCCATATATATTTTAATGCTTTTTATGATCTTTTTGTTAAAAAAGTCATGTTATTTTTATTAATTAATGAAAAAAACTTTTTTATTCAAAATATATAAGATTAAGATTAAGATATTTTAAATTATATTATATTACAGAAAAAAAATTAACCAGACACATCATCTGACATGATTTCGTTGTTTTCTTCTTCGAGCGAATCCATTACTTTTTCGTTGATACAATTTATGCAATTCCTTTACAATTCCTTCTTCTTTCACTTCAGCTTCTTCATCAGTTTCTATATTTTGTACTTTTTGTTCTTCATTAGTTTCTATATTTTGTATTTCTTGTTCTTCATCAGTTTCTATATTTTGCATTTCAACAGCAGCTTCATCTGTTGCTATATCGAAATCAGAAAAGTCACTATCAAAGTTATCATTTGCTAGCTCTTCATCATCAGAATCGATAATGCTTTCGAATATCCTGGCTAGTTTGTCTTTTTCGGGCCATCCAAATTATTATATGCCTAGAAAATTAGACTAAACACAACAACTACAAAAATATATAAATATTCTCACCTTATAAAAATAGTCACCAAATAGTTTTTTATATTAATATATAAAACAAATTAATTTATAATAACAACACTTCTATTCAGAAATAATATTCACTGAATTTCACTTTTTACATTTGAAAAACAGACAACTTCTATAGATTGTTAGGCGGGAAAAAAACTGGGGTCAGATTAACCCCAATGCACCAAAATATAATTAAATTGCTTAAAACTATCGTAGCTACGTCATATATAATGTATTTTTGATTATTTCTTTTGTAATGTGTGTGGAAAACCTTAGTTGAGGCAAATCTAGTTGCTTGACATAGTTGGTGTAAAAACTTATTATATCACTTATTACAAAGACTGGGGTCCATTTGACCCCAATGCACAGACTGAAGGTTAATTTAGTTCTTTTGCCAATTTTGTGTGATTATGTTTTATGAATTATTATTATTATTATTATTATTATTATTATTATTATTATTATTATTATTATTATTATTATTATTATTATTATTATTATTATTATTATTATTATTCTGTCATATCAATAATGAAATCCTATTTGTGACAATAATATTGAATTATCATTGTGCAAAATTGTTCACAAATCATTGGCTTGCTATATCTAAAATATACGGGGAAATGAACCAATTACATTGCAGTGCATCATGAAAACGGCCAGTAATACTGACATCCAACGGCAACTGAAGATCTTTTGTCTGTCCTCTGATACCATCTCAAATCTCGCTGTTGATTTTATCCGCAACAATCTCTACGCCTCGGTAACTAGCTCGGCCTGGAGTCGGATAATGATTATACGATTACCTTTCACGCATTCTGATGTTTCCTGGACAAATGTCGTTGTCTCAACGAAGATCAAAAACAAAATTCTCGGCGCAGTTTCCGTTCATTCGGATTTAAAGTTGAAATTTGTCTGGTTTTTGATTGGTTAACCGCGCGTCACTCATTCAGATTTCTGTTCTGGTTCGAAACGAAAACGAAAGATCGACAGAATGTTGCCGAGCTATTCCAAGCTCATCTCGATGGCAGTCAGCCAATGCTGATATGGAGAGGTGTGGCAGATATTGATGAGCTGGTTGTAGATGAGCAAGGTATTTCTGTTTCTTTGCACAATGTAAGGGAACTTCTGTTGGCAAAGGGTTAGGAATTAGCTAATAAGGTGCTGCTGATGGTCACTAGTTTCTGCACTGGAATTTCAGGTTTAATAAACTCTTTGCTCGCGGTAAAATGACAAACATTAAACCAACCAATAAAATTAAGGCTTTTTGGAAATGTCTCCTATTTTTATTTTGTTTTAATGAATCTCTGATGTTATTATTTCCCCCAGAAATATGAATATTAATTTGAAATTTATATTTTTTTGTTTAAATGAATCAAGGCCACTGGATATTGTCTTTGCCGTTTTCATTGACTCGCTGGTGTCACTTTTTATCCAGAATCGGGTAATAATTTTAATATTTCAATATTGTTTTAATTAACTTATCTAATATTTATCCAGAAAATCAATATGAAATTGAATTGTTTTATTTTGTTTTAATGAAATGATGACAATTCATTTGTATCATTATCTTCATTTCGAATATATATCAATAGTTTTTCAAGTAAAATTAGGCGGCGCTAAATTTTTGAATGTGCAAAAATTGTTTTATAAATTATTTCTCGGATATTGAAAAAACATTATTTACTGACATATTGCATCAATCTAATCTTATTAAATTATCAAACAGAAAATTATAATCATGTCTTAATTTGTTATTTTCATAATTAATATTATTACGTATATTGAAAATCCATAAATGATTATATTTAGAAATGAATATATTTTTTATTTTACTCAATAGAAAATTTATTATGAAATACCTACACATTGAATTAAGAAATTAAATTGAATTAAACTTAAAATTTACAGAGAGAGAGAGAGAGAGAGAGACCTGAATAAACCAAATAAAACATTTAGCATTATTCTCAATGTAGAGATGAAATTATTATTATTATTATTATTATTATTATTATTATTATTATTATTATGCTAGCTAATTATGTGTGCTGGAAAAGCAGTGACAGTGGGAAGATATACAGATATGAAATCGTCAACAGGAAAAGGAGCGAGTTTCAATTGTCACTGGATATCCTTAGCAAGGTGAGCAGCAGTTCCTCCGAATGGCTGCACATTTATCCAAATTCTCGCTCCCTATACTTGTTTATGGTAAATGTTATCTCATATATATTCATTCAAATCTGCTAGTCTACACAATTTGTAGTAATAGACCTTTGGTTCAAGGCGTTAAAGCAAAATAACATAGGATGTAGGTGCAAACTATCTCACCAATTATCTATTCAATTATAGTTTCATTCAAATGGCTTTGGTTTAGCTTCCAAGAGATTGACGTACGTGCTGATGTCGACATCCGTTAAATATGGAACTGAGACCCGGAAACGTGTTAGCCTGAATGCTTCACCGCAGTTTTCTCATCCTTCAATGACACATTTTCTGTATCTCCTTTGAATTTATGACGTTTCTGCTTTATTCTCTTCATTTATCAATTTATGGACAGCTCTTGAGCATCATCAATTTCCGATCTTTATCTTCCAGATTGTGTAGGACTGGCTGAGAGATTGATTTTAACATTTCCTCTATTTATCTCATTTTTATTAGGCTGATTCAATTTATCAAGTGACCCTTTCGGATTCCAGTTCGTCGATAACGAGGAAACAGTTGACATTCATTTCCAATGTCGGACATTCAGCAGGAATACGCGGCTTTTCCTTTGTTTCCAGATCCATTGCTATATCGACAAAGAAAATCGCGCTCGCTAAGTCTGATATTGGGACAGAATCCGTAATTTTATGTCCAACACATAATCATGACAATTTTCTTACGTGCTCTCAATTCTGTTTGCCAGTTGAGTCCAGAGAATGCGGCTGTGGGTCTGTTTATTCTCTGAGTGCTGACGGGGCAACTTGCGTTGGTTAGTTTCAATAATAATAATAATAATAATAATAATAATAATAATAATAATAATAATAATAATAATAATAATAATAATAAATAATAATAATAATAATAATAAATAATAAAATAATAATAATAAATAATAAAATAATAATAATAAATAATAAAATAATAATAATAAATAAAAATAAATAATAATAATAAAAAATAAATAATAATAATTGATAATAATAATAATAATAATAATAATAAATAATAATAATAATAAATAATAATAATAATAAAAATAATAATAAATAAAAAATAATAATAATAATTGATAATATTAATAATAATAATTGATTATAATAATAATAATAAATAATAATAATAATAATAATTGATAATAATAATAATAATAAAATAATAATAATAAATAAAAAATAATAATAATAAAAAATAAAAATAATAATAATAATAATAAATAATAACAATAATAAATAATAATAATAATAAATAATAATAAAAATAAAAAATAATAATAAATAAAAATAAATAATATTAATAATTGATAATATTAATAATAATAATTGATTATAATAATAATAATAATAATAATAATAATAATAATAATTGATAATAATAATAATAATAAATAATAATAATAAATAATAATAATATTATAATTATAATAAATAATAATATTATAATAATAATTATTATTATAATAATGATAAATAATAATAATAACTATGATAAATAATAATAAATAATAATTGATAATAATAATAATAATTGATTATAATGATAATAATAAATAATAATAATAATGATAAATAATAATAAATAAAAATAAATAATAATAATAATAATAATAATGATAAACAATAATAAATAATAATAATAATAATAATAATGATAAATAATAATATATAATAATAATTGATAATAATAATAATAATTAATAATGTAATAATTATTATTTAATGATTTAATAAATTAAAGTTTATTTTAGGGGATTGTGACGTAATTACCTCACAAGTTCCCTTTATATTATATTTCCATAATTCAAAAAATATAGTAATAATAATAATAATAATAATGATAAATAATAATATATAATAATAATTGATAATAATAATAATAATTAATAATGTAATAATTATTATTTAATGATTTAATAAATTAAAGTTTATTTTAGGGGATTGTGACGTAATCACCTCACAAGTTCCCTTTATATTATATTTCCATAATTCAAAAAATATAGTAATTCCATAGTAATTTTCTAACATAAACCAATTGGGAAATATTTATCGATCATAATATACAATTTAAATTTTAATAACTTAAAAATTTAAAATATAATAATTAATTAAAATCAATTTACATAAATTAATTAAATATTTTTTAGGAAATATTAAAAGCAGGTGTAGTTTTGCACTAATAATAATTGGGCTCCGAAAGTTTACTTGTCGAAGACCTTTATTAAAATCGTTAAGTTTTATGTGATCCAGCTCTATAGAAAACAAGAAAAGATTAATAAATTAAATTTATATATTTGTTGTTGAAGCATAATGAACGGTTATTATTGGTTAGTTGCATTGTTACAATCTAGTACAGAGGTTTTTATGATGCAATTATTAGACAAAATTAGTTGTCAATAAGCATTCATCTAAGATCGATCAAATATTTTAAGTTTTTGCGACCCATAGTTGGTCGATTTTTTGATAACTTTGCAATAAAAATGGTATATTTTCGTTTAAATTTAAAAAGTTATATATTTTTATTAATATGGAAATTAATTTAATATTTATATGCATTGATTTTGTAAATCGATTCAAGATTTTGAATTAATATATTGATAAATAATAGATATTAATAATTATTAAAATAATTATTTTAATCACTATTTCTATATCAAATTTAAAGTTTTAATAATTAGTAGTAATTAGCTGTAACCCGTCAAAAATGATGGCCTTTCTCTGTTTACATTAATTAGTTATTTTTATTTTCTAGCGATTTAAAAATTCAAACTTATTTTTTCTATAAAGATATTTTTATTTATTTATGCCTTGCGATTTTTCAAAAACTTTGTCTATAATATAAATTATTATTATTATTGCTACTGACAACTATCAGTAGATCATTAATTTATATAATTTTGATTGTAAAATTATTTATATTGTGAAATTATATACGATTTTACTCCATCAAAGATTTCAAATTTTATTTTAACTAATCATTTTTAATTTAAAAATTATTTTTTATATAAACATAGAAAGCTTTTTAGATGACTTTTATTATTTTTTTATTTTTTTAATTAATTTTTCTTTTTACATTATTATCATTTTTTATTATTATTATTATTAAAACGAAAAGCTAAATCGGTTTTGTTTGTAGATTTGAGTGATTTGCTTATGGTTATGACAAATACCGGTGAAATAATTGGAATTCGGGGGAACATTTTAAATGAAAAAGACGATGAGATAGATTTTGTGGAATGGGTAGAATTGTCAGAGCAACCAATCAACGCTGGGCAAAAGTTTATCGATGCCGTCTATTGGCTGAGTAAGAACATCGTGTTACGATTGGACAATTATGGATTTATCAGTGCAGTCGATCGCACTCGGCCGTATGTTATGATCAAAAGTTTGACTTTTTATTCACATTAATTTTGTACCTTAAATTTGTCAAATATGAGATTTATTGAACAGTTACATTTGGCGCGATCCAATTTATTTCCCATAGCCCCTATATATAATTATAACTTATAAATGGGACGACCTTCTGTACAATTTTCCTTAGTTCCTTCAAACCTTAAGAAAACCTTACGTAAATTTTAATATATTAAAGTTTTAGTAAAACAAGATTTTAAATGTAAATTAAAGAAAGAATTTTATTAGAAAAAAGTGCCCGGAAAATTTGTTTTAAATAAGGAAGACAAAATAATTTGAAAATGAAAAAAAATCTATGATGAAAAAGATAAAATATTATTTGTTGTAATTGATATTTGATAATTTGATTCAATTTCCAATAGTTTATTTTAGTTTTAAATTTCATTTATCTTTATTACGATTATAGATCAATAAAAATATCATTTGGAAATGGCAATGTTAGAAAAACATTGATGAAATTCTCAATAAAAATAAACAGATCAAAAGTGAACAAAAAAATTAATGATATTACTGATATCTCAGCGTCGAATAATTCCTCCTTCCAGTGAATTATAATGTTTATATGTTTATTTCAATTTCCTAATTCACTGACATTTTTATTACTTGCTTCTTAAATTGTTACCATGAGTATTTACTTCCTTGTCCATTAATATGTGTAAAGGAGTTTCAATTCATCTTCTGGATCAAACTCATCAATTATGATGTATTTTTAACATATACAGATATATATAGACTGACAATGGAATGTATATTTCTAGAATACAAGCAATTGTCTGTACAAGAGCATGACATCAAAACCGATACGAGCTATTCTGAAAATCTCTATAAACACTTCGTTTCTAAAGAATTTTCTCGCTACAGTTTAGCTATAGATCCGATCAGTGATACGCTGTTATGGTCAGACTGGGTTACTGGGATAATTGCTGCAGAACACCTCAATGCCGATAAGGACAGAATTGAATATCTGGGAGTTATCATAAATTTTCGTGAATCTCGTCGTAGGCCACTGCAAATTGCGATCGCTCCTATTTCTAGTTCTCTAATCTGGTTGAGTGCTGACTTTTCAAAGTCTGAAACGAATGATAGTTCAGTTTGGCATCAGTTCTGGATCGAGATGTCTGACTTGGATGGTAATCGGCGTTCGGTTCTCGTTAAGAATCCTGGAATTCCTTCGTGTCTCACAGTCGATGTGCACTCTGGTAGAATCTATTGGATTGATACCAAGACAAACAAGCTAATGTATTTGCATGTGAGTTATCAAGTTTTGCTGCTTAAATTTGAAATTTATCTAAACTATACATGTTTTATGGTTTGTGTCTAATCATATCAAATCCATGTGATATTTGAGCTTATGTGACTCCCATCAGTACCAAGTAAGAAACTCAATCCCATCTGGTTTTAACTCGTTGATCTTGTTGTCAAATCTGGTAAATACTTGAATTGACAGGCTTAAAGGTTTTACTTAACCGAAAGAAGTCGTCATTGTATTGTTTTAAAAGTCACACAAGACATCTGAATAAGGAGGTTTTGAAATTCGTTTTCAATAATATAATTTTAATGCTTTATCATTATCAAATAATTCAAATAAATATTCAAGGAAAACTTATTTATTGAAATTAATTAAAGATATTTATGATCAATAGTTGAATTAATGTTAGAAATCGAATTGTCGGCCGTTTTAATATTGCTGAAAACAATCAGTTATTTGGCCTCCATATCTGGCAGTTATTTAAATAAATGTGATGAAAGATAAATGTTATTACCTTTTTTGTGTATCCATGGTAATGTTGCAAAATTTAAACAAGATTTAGAATTTATGTCACGCGCGCTTTGATTTTTACGTATGGAAAAATCAAAAAAAATCAACCAAATTCGTAATTAAATCTATTTTGCAGGTTGACAGCTCAATTCCACTTATTCCCCTCACTTGTTTTGAAATGGATTCTTTCCCACATATTTTCTCAGAAGTCCTTTTTCTCCGCTTGTAGTTTTTGTATTGCGCCTTTGTCACATCTCTTACATTTCTTCTTACATGTTCTCTATTAACCTTTTTGGTAATTTCATTTCTCGAAAGGTTATTATACAATAGCTGAATGACCGTCTGATTTTCACTATCTTATCAATCATTATTTTGATCCATAGAACACGAAGGATGAAGTTTGAAAAAGGCTCATCCTTGTAAATCATTTTGTAAATAATTTGTAAATCATTATTAACCTTTTCCATGACATTTTTATTGCCCTCGTCTAATAAAACGGAAGATAAAAATTTTAATTTATATTTCAGTTGAATACAGGTGCAAGTGGATTGCATATCGAATAAGCATCTAATTGGCAACTGATAAGCAACTGATAAGCAAGTGATAGGCATCTAATAGACAAGGAATAAGCAGCGCGAAAAAATGTGATTTTAATAAATTTTTGCGTTTGATTTGCTACTTGTATGGACAGTCGTATCATCCATCATATTAAGCAGAGATTTTGAAAAGAATCAATCTAGGAGTGAAAATTTTGAATTCATTTTTACTTCTTTACTTTCCAGAAATGTTTTCAATTTCTTCTGTTTAATAAATATCTTAGTAGAAAAATGTTGACAAATAAATCCTTGCTCAGACAACGTATGTTGTATGTGGATGGTATTGTAGACGTTCATTCTTTATTTCAGATCCATTGGGATAACTATCAAATCCGAGCCGGTCATGTCATTGGACATAATATGAAGGTTACTGTTGATTCCTTGCTCTCCAATGGTGTAGGGTTCTCCACTTCATCAATGGTCGTCCTCAAGAAGTATTTATTCTGGACCGATTGGTTCCAGCAGATTTTTGCCAGTATTTCCGTAAATTCTGACATCAAACCATCAGCAGCGATGGGAATGCATTTTTATAATCTGCTATATCTGAAAGACAAATTGAAAACAGCCGTAAGAATAATGGCTCGAATAGCACCGGAGGATTTCAAGTGAGAGTTCTTTTATTAATAGATATTTCATATGAGGAGGGGTACAAATAACAGTAGTTAAAATAGCAATGTGTAATTTATTTATGGCAATTATTTGCAAATAATATTATTCTTTATTATTTAAACTTTAAAATATTTTATTGACGATAGCGGAATTATTTATATAAATCAAATTTAAATCAATAACTATGTAACCCGATTTCCGGAATGTTTATTCAAAAAAATGAAAAAAAGAGGTCCTGATCACTCTAAAACAAAATTTAATAAGACTTTAGGTTCTTACTTCTTCTGTGAAATCGCCTTACATAGTTATTTTTTATATTTATTGTTTATATAAATATATATAAATTTTGGCAAATTAATTTTTAAATGTTTTAAAAATTTGTTTAAATCTTGTCATTTATTGAAAACATTCGTTGGAATGAAAGGTCAATCAGAGAAGGAGCAGGATGCAAAAATCTTGTTAAATTTAATTTTTGAGTGATAAAGATCTTTTTTATGTCTAAATATTTCATATTTCATTTAAGGGGAAAAATTGCGGAAATTGGCTTATATTATTATTTCTTATTATTATTGTTATTATATTATTATCATTATTATTAGAGCTTGACCGATTGCATTATTCTCCGATTGTACCGATTGTAATTCCGATACCGATTGTGTATAAATTTTAATTTTTGTTAACTATTCGACTTTTTAAACGCGACTTGTCATAATTGAATTTTTTACTTGGTTCTTCTAAATACAATTAATGTTTGCATTGGGTATTATAATATAATTAAGTGATGCACGTCTTGTTTCGTCGCTAATCTATGTTTATCCAGAAAAGTTTGTTGTCTTTTGACTTCTGTGTTTTTTGTAAGTCAGAGTAAATCCCCGTTATCTGTGAATTTATTATTTATCTTGAACAATCGGCTCTGGATAGGCAACCGATTTACGATTGTACTGATTGTGACATTTTGCTCCTATAATCGGCCCGATTGTAAATGTTACCGATTAATCGGTCGAGCTTTAATTATTATTATCATTATTATATTATTTTATTAATTATTATTATTATTATTAATTATTATTTATTATTATTACTATTATTATTTATTATTAATTATTATTATTATTATTTATTATTATTTTTATTATTATTATCACTATTATTTATTATTAATTATGATTATTATTATTTATTATTATTATTTTTATTATTTTTATTTTTATTTTTATTTTTATTATTATCATTATTATTATATTATATTATTATCATTATTAGTATTATTATATTATCCAATGAAATTCCATGATAGAAATTGTTTGAATTGTTTTCGTATCGTTTAAATTATTTACATAAAGCGGTAATTTGTTTGTGACTCATTTGGCATTAAATGTGAATAATGTTTATGGGATCGGACTGTAACTGTTGCATTTGGTCCAGGAGCTCGTCACTGGGCACCCTGCTGCAGAATCATCCATGTTCTCGTGCCTCCCACGAGATGGAAAACAAGCGCTGTTCACATCTCTGCCTGTCGACTCTACCAATAAGTCTAGCGGAGGAATATTCCTTTCTAATGACGGCGCAACAATTGGATGGGAAATTCCGATGCTCTTGTCCTGTGTCAATGTCAGTGACTCACAAGTCCCGGCATAAAATCGGGTTCTGTGTCAAATCGCAACTAGTGAAATGTGACAGGTACCAGATTCCGTGTGGGGCCGGTCTTGTATTCTCCAAGAAGGAAGGAATGTCGGTAATGAGTTGCATGTCAGTGCAACAGCGCTGCGATTCGACAGTTGATTGCTTGGTTGTGGCGGCCGCCTTTGATAATTAATAGTTTTAATTAATACATTCATTCAGGACGGCTCGGATGAGGTTGGCTGTAACACTTGTAATATCAGCCATTTGTACAGCTGTTCTCGGTCGGACGTGTGCTTGCCGATCACAAAGCGATGTGACGGAGTGATGGATTGTGATTCCGATGAACAATGTTGTGGAAGCCAGGTGATAAACATACTGGATTATTTATCCTCTATATTTTACTATCCTATATTAATTTCGTTTCAATTCTTTCTGCATGTTGTGATTGGCACATTTCCCACTGTTTCCTTGCACATTTTATCGATTTATTGGTTGCTTGATATTTGGCATTGTGTCGCTCTCTGTCACGCATGGTTCAATGCTCACTTAGTCACTCCTCCTCCTTTATTTACTGTTTTTGTTTACTCTTTTGCACTTCCTTAATAATAAATAATAATAATACAAACCTAAATCCTCTAATAAAGATTTTTCATTTATTTCAATATTATCAGAAAATTGACTTCTATTTGTGCAATTGTTTTTGTTTAAATTGTTATTAATTTGTCAAACCTTCATATTCTATTATTATTTATTTATTTCTATTATTATTTTATTTAATTTAGTATTATTATTGTTATTATTATTATTATTATTATTATTATTATTATTATTATTATTATCATCATCATCATTTTTATTTATTTTCATTTTTATTCTTTTAATTTTAATTTATTAATTATAATTTATTTATTCAAATAATAATAAATATAATACATCCATTTTTATTTGTAATATAATCAGCATTATTATTTATTAATATTAATTATTGATATATATATATTTATTTTTATTTATATAATTCTAGTAAATTGATGTTAATTGATTAAGTGATAATTTACGTTTAAAGGATTTTTTGTTTAAATTGTATTTAGCAGCAACAGTTTGAAAACATCATATACTGTCAACATTATATTAAAAAAATATAACAAAAAATGTATAATTTTAGTAAGAATGACTTTTCAATCCAGGACTTGTAGACCAAGCAATAAAGTAAACAGAAAAAGAAATAAAAAAAATAACAGTATGATGAGCTTCATACAGGCTCCAAAACTTTTTTTGACAAAATTTGTCTATAGTGCAATTATTATTTATTGTGCGTAACTTATCGGACTCCATATTAGCGAAATACAAATATAACTTCGAAAAAATTTTTTCAATGAAAACTTGTAAAAATCTAACCTGCTCTTATTCTTATTGCTGAAACAAAGTTTAAAACGCCGATTCCTTGGTAGCAGCATAAATAAAAATACAAGATAAGTAAATAATAAAATATATCCCTTGCTGCAAAGTAATTAATTTATTGATGAAAAAATTTGCGATTATCAAATAATCCTCTTCGTCAATGAAATAATAACTTTGCAGCAAGGGCTTATTGTATTATTTTCTTATCTGATATTAAACTTTCATTTAAAATCAGCATAAAACTAAAATGTTATACTTGTTATTATTTTTAATATTTTACCATGTCGATTTTCAATATTTTTAAAATATTACATTAAATTTGCCATTCAATTCAAAAATATTTTTAAACATTATTTTAAAATTCTTATGTTGATATTTTTATTGATGTAATTCTAGTAAATTGATGCTAATTGATTATATAATAATTTACATTTAGGGTGGATTTTATATTTGGTTGATATGATTTTATTTTATCATGTCAATTTCCAAAATCTTTTTAAAATTTTATAGTGAAATGGAAAATTTATTTATTAAATTTTTTTTTAAAATTTTTTTTAATAAATATGTCATTTGAAAATGAATTGTTGGATTGTAGAAAGTAAAATTTAATCCTTTTTTAAAATTATGGTTCACAGTAACTGCAACAAATTTCTTCATAAAGAGCTCGATGTGTTTTCAAAGTTCTTTAAAAATTTAAATCTCGTTCCAAAGACAGTCTAAGTCAAGGGAATTTCTGTCAAGTTGTGTTTTGTTGGTAATTTTTTTCTTTTGTCGTCTTCACATTTTTTATAATTAATTATTCATATACAGTTGTAAAATATTTTCATTATAAAAACTTCCTTATTTACATTCAAGAACGTTTGCAAAATATCTCGCCATCGGATCTAACCTGTTATATTGTGATAAATATAAAAATTTATTTATTGAATTTAATTTTTATTTAATAACTTTTAATTTTAATCGACAACATTGCAATCTAATTTCAATGGTAACTGTAAATCGATTTTTCTCTATCAAATGTTGCATAATGAGTTCAATTTGTGCGAAATCATAAATTAGAATTTTTTACCAGTAGTCAAGGAAAAAGTAATTAATATAATTAATAAGAGATTTGGTTTTCAGAAATTTGAGTGCCTCAGTGGGAAAGACGTTACTCGGTGCCTCCCTATATCAGCGAGGTGTAATGGGATTGTTGATTGCAGAGATGGGAGTGATGAGCACGGTTGTAATCGTAATAATAGGAACCGAGCCCTGTCTACCCTTGATCCAGCTACTGTAATAAATCTTCCAAACAATTACACAGTGGCAATTATTGCCGGTTCCGTTGCCCTGTCAGCTTGCAGTTTTGCCATAATTTATATCTGTTTGTCTCGGTAAGATATTTATTTGATCTTTTCGTTTACCTTTGAAATCCGCTGAAATTCCAGTCGCATTCGACACAAAACTGTCCACGAATCTTGCCTATTTCGCGCCAATAACGTCAATATTATGTTCATGTCTAACACAGCCAACAGAAGACCTAGACCATATAGATCAAGTTCCACTTGTGATCGGCACAATCTTAGTCCTACTATTAATCTTCATCATGCCAAATCTTGTGACATTATCGACAATATTAATGGATACGATGCCCATGATCCTACTACCCAATCATTGACCTCACTGTCGGAATGTTACCGACAAATCAAAAATCCTCAGCCTTGTCCCTACGCATCGATATTGGGTAGACCTTTGTTTTCCATGCAGGACGATGTTTTGTTCCAATTGTCAAGGTTCAGGCCCCTGATCACTCACTGTGCCAGTAATAGCAGCATCAAGGTTATCAGTTTCCTTTGATATTTTATTTATTTCACTTTTGTTGTAGAAAATAGAAAAACTTCCCCCTAGTGAAGTAACAATTAACAGTGACACTGGAGACAAACAAGACGACCCAATTGGTAATTTGTTTTATTTGTTTGGATATATTATATTAATAATAATATTAATAATAATAATAATAAATTATTATAATTATTATATTATATTGTTGAGAATTCAATTCGATGTCAAACAATCAAAGTACTTTAAAAATTATAAAGTAGATCACGTGGCAAACCAAAAATATAATAATAATAATAATAATAATAATAATAATAATAATAATAATAATAATAATAATAAAAATAATTATAATTATAATAATAATTATAATAATAATAATTAATAATAATAATTAATAATAAATAATAATTATAATTATAATTATAATTATAATAATAATAATTAATAATAATAATTAATAATAATTATAATAATAATTAATAATAATAAATAATAATAATAATAATAATAATAATAATAATAATAATAATAATAAATAATTATAATAAATAATCATAATTAATAATATTAATAATAATAATAATAATAAATAATAATCAATAATAATAATAAATAATCATAATTAATTATAATTATTATATTATATTGTTGAGAATTCAATTCGATGTCAAACAACCAAAATACTTTAAAAATTATAAAGTAGATCACGTGGCAAACCAAAAATATAATAATAATAATAATAATAATAATAATAATAATAATAATAATAATAATAATAATAATTAATAATAATAATAAATAAAAATAATTATAATAAATAATCATAATTAATAATAATAATAATAATTATAATAATAATTATAATAATAATAATAAATAATAATAATTATAATAATAGTTATAATAATAATTAATAATAATAATAATTATAATAATAATTATAATAATAATTAATAATAATAACTAATAATTATAATAATAGTTATAATAATAATTAATAATAATAATAATTATAATTATAATTATAATAATAATTAATAATAATAATAAATAATCATAATTAATAATATTAATAATAATAATTAATAATAATAAATAATTATAATTATTATATTATATTGTTGAGAATTCAATTCGATGTCAAACAACCAAAATACTTTAAAAATTATAAAGTAGATCACGTAGCAAACCAAAAATATTTAATCAAAAGTTAACTCACAATCCCAAAAGTGAATTCTTTTATAAATCCAATTTGTTTTAAAAATGCACGCAAAATCTCAAATTCTTTTTTTAAAAATACAGCTATCAATTGCATTGGAATTGTGCGCCACGGATTTGAACAATAGATAAGTGATGTGGAATAAAGTCATTAAACTCCTACAGAAATGAAATTAATAAATCCATGATATTTTAAAACACACATCAATGAATATTTATATCTAAATATTATTGAATTTATTTTACATATTGAACTTCTATTGATATTTCTTACGGCTTATTTTAAAAAATATACGAGCAAGTTTAATTTCGTAGTGTTATGGATATCATATCTGGATATCATATACGAGCTACATGAAGCATATGGAAATGAAGCACCATACATGGCCACCATTTATAATTGGATTCGGATTAGAGAGTTGATGATTATTGTGAAAGACGAGAGACGAATTTTCCCCTGAGAACTGTACACTAAACTAAATCTAAGAAAAGACTATAGATTCTACAGTGTAGAAACATGGTGGATGCATTTAGAGCAGAAAATAATGCTGTCAATTCATCCCACTTTTCTTGACACCAGAAATACGAGAAACCAAATACAAGCATGTCAAGAAATCATTTTTTTAAACAAATCCAACAAATCTCATATTTGTATTCCTAAAAAATTACAACTTTTATAAATAACAAATATTGTTTGCAAATGGTTAGATAAAATTCATATTTTTTTAATGTTAATAATATTTTTATTTATAATGAATTTCTCATTTATGTTTATTTTTTAAATATGTGAGAATTATTAAATTTTTAATTAAATTCAGATTTTAAATTTCTTAGAAAATTTTTAGTCACAAATAATTTTGTGAAATAACTTTTTATGTATTTGCAGTAATTTTCTCGCTGTCCCATGACTTCGTTTGATCTTTTTTTATCAATTTCGTAATACCTACAAGTATTTTACTTTATTATTTCACTTATAAATTACATTTTTCAATGATTTTCTTCCATATTTTCTGGAAATCTTACATCATTTTCTGAATTTCTAAAAAAATTTAAAGTTGAATTTTAATAAATGAATTATAATTTTTTTACTCCTTTTTGCGCCTCTATTTCATGGATTGGTGGATTGTGATAAAGCGCTTGAAATATCATATTTTTATGATCAAAAATATATAATTAAATAAATTTGGCAACGATTTAAATAAAAGATAACGCCAATAAAAAACTCTTCGTACAATATATTTCGACAGCATAACTGTCATCTTCAGGTACACAAAACCAACTAAAAATATTATGAATTAACTTATAATTTAAACAAATTATTTTTTTTTATATTAATTTAATTTTGTAATAAATAAACATTCAAATATTTTTAGCTTCACATATCACCCGTTCCCAATAATTATTAAAACTTTTCAACAAAATTCTAAAATCAGACATTCCTATTTCACTTTTACAGTCTCTATTGTGCTCACTAATATTGGTCAAACCCTTCAATCGACAATGCTCTAGAACTCGAGTACAGAGATGACGGGAAGTCTCTCCAATGTATGTGGCATTACACCCATTACATGTAAATTGATAAACGAGATCAGAACACAATCCAACCGGAGTTTTTGATTTATTAATAAACATATTGCGTACCTTACACGAATTAGAGACGATCTTATACTCTAAATTTCCCATCTGTTTACTTAACTTCGTTTTATAATTTGTAAAACCTTCAGAGTACGGCAATACTAACATATTTAGGCTCAATTTTTTTATATCCATTTTTACTATTATTTAGATCAACATTCAATTCACACCCATCCCACAAATTACATTCAGACTTTCCAAAACATGGATCCTTGGGAATATTTTTTAAATGTTTATTTATTACAAATTTAAATTAATAAAAAAAAATAATTTGTTTAAATTATAAGTTAATTCATAATATTTTTAGTTGGTTTTTTTGTACGAAGAGTTTTTTATTGGCGTTATCTTTTGATTAAAAAAATCTATAATAAATGATTGCTGTCCATAATTCTTATTCCCTAGTCTGTATTTTTTATTAAAGGGTTTTTATTGTACACCAAAAATATTTTTCTGCTCTTCTATGATAGGTTCACTTAATTTACGTCGATGTCCATAATTTGTGTCTTACATTTTCTATATATAAGTTAATTATTTTATATATTAGACCTTAATTTGTGAAGTAAATGATGGAAATTTATGAAAGATGGTGCATATATTCATTGAATATTCATTATTCTTAGTTATTCTTTTTCAATATCAAATTGAATCTACGCAAAAATTTGTATTATAAAAGTTGTTTTTCAGTTGAAACAGGTTTATTAAAATACTAATTCTACTACATCTGTTTCAACTGAATAACAACTATATAATAGAAGTTGATGCATAAATCCAACATAATAATTAGAATAACTGAAAATAATGAAAATTTAGTAAAATTTATGAAGCAGTATTTTAATGGTTTCTTAGGTTTTTAGGAACAAAATGAGATTTTTGAGATATTTTTCTAAAAATGTAAGTCAGATTTTTTTTTAAACCAAAATTTATAATATATAATTATAATATGGAAATATATAAAGTTGTTATTCATCTCAACATTTCCACATACTGAAAGTTTGTATGCATGTTTTACAGTGTGTTGAGTTTGTGTGTTAAATTTTCTACTTGATTTCTATAAAAAACGTTATTCATTAGAACAAATTACATCACCACACCGGTAAGTCTGTATATCCTATAAAATGAGTTTATTAATTTTTTTCTTATGTTATAGTAGTTGTTATTCAGGTGTAATTATGAAAATATAATTACTTATTTATTAAGATCGCTTAATTATTTAGATAAAAATAATGAAATTCTATCGAGTCCATGTGAATCTGAGCTTGAAGAGATATATGTTCACAGATATCAAATGAGTCGGCAGCCGACACAATTCGATAATTATCCATCGTGTTTATTGCAAAACCTGTTGTCGGCCTGCAATCAAACTCCTCAGTTATGCAACACTCCAACGACAGTTTACAAAGATTTGGTTGTGGAAAATGTTTATCGACGTAAAAGAAGAAAACTACTGAAATATAGGAAACCACGTAGTTTTTCAAAAGGAAAATTATCTTTGTCGTCATCTAGAAGAACAAGATCAGATCGTTCACAATATACATCAGAGTTCTATCAAAATTCTTCATCGAATCTCGATATCTCTCCTCCACCACCCAGTCCGATAACAGTTGAGTTGGCATGAGGGACCCCGCATTTCATTCGCCTGCTCGTGGCATACTGTCATATCATGTGTATATGCGTCATGAACTCGTGTAAAATAGTTTGGAATTTTATTTTCGTTGTTTAGATGGAAGACTTATTTTATTATTGTATTGTTTTAGATCCGTTCATTTTTAGATAATATTTTTGTGAAATTATTGGTAATGATGGTATCAAACATTTTATTGGTTTTATGTGAAAATTGGTTTATATAATATATCTGACTCCTGATCTTCTTTGATCTTGTTTTTAAGTATTTTTTATATTAAAACCAACCGTTTTTTAAACATTAATTACTGGAGCCTACCCATCATGATACTTTTGAATTACAATAAGGGCCATAGTTCAATTTATAGTAAAAATGTTGCTTCTTATATTATAATTCTAAATTTTTTCAAACAATAGCCGAAATAATATCTTATCTTTTTAAATCCTGATTTGCTATATTTTGTTCTAAATAAGATAACTACTGCTTTCCATAAGATTTATAAATGAAATATTTGTGCAAAGGATTGTTTATGTTATTAGTAATAATTTAAATCAGTAATTTTGATTATAAATTCTCATTACATAATTCAGTAAAAAAATAAATATTAGTTAGGTAATTTTATTTACAGTTTTGTTTTGCTAATTCTATGTAATGCAATTTTTAAATTATATTTAAAATATGGCTAACTTGGATTTACCGAGTGTTCCACTAAGAGAAGTTAAACGAGTACAGTTTGGAATTTTAAGTGCATCAGAAATTGTAAGTTTGCACGTTAATAAATTACTTTTAATTTTGAATGTAATTAGAAAAGATTGTCGGTAGTAGGCGAAAATGGAATTATTTATGCTGAAAAAACGCAGGATGGCAAACCTAAGAAAGACGGGCTAATGGATCCTAGGCAAGGTCCTTTTGATAAATATTCTTACTGCCAAACATGCGGAGGTAGTGTTGCTGAATGTCCTGGTCATTTTGGACACATTAATTTGGCAAGGCCAGTTTTTCATATTGGATTTAAGGAAAAAATTATAAAAATTTTAAGAAGTGTATGTTTTAAATGTTCTAAATTGCTTGCAGATGTTAATTCATCGAATGTTAAAGAAATTCTTAAGAAAACTGAAATAAATCCAAGGAAAAGATTTGATTTTATGTATGATGAATGCAGAAGAAATAAAGTCTGTTCAGTTCCAAATAGCGATAGAGATGAAATGGATTTGAAAACACAGGAAATGTCTCGTTCAGGTTGTGGATATGTGCAACCTATTTTTCGTAGAAATGGATTAGAGTATTTTGTTACATTAAAAGATGATTCCTCGGATTCTGATAGTAAGCAACCTTTACGAGCTTATCAAGTTTTGGAAATTTTCAGACGTATTACTGAAGAGGATTGCTTGCTTATGGGGTTTAATCCTAAATATTCAAGACCTGAAGGAATGATTATGACAGTACTATCGGTACCTCCTCTAGCAGTTCGACCCGCTGTTGTAATGAATCACACGGGAAAATCACACGATGACCTAACTCACAAGCTTACAGAAGTAGTCAAAGTCAATAATGAAATAAGAACTGCTGAGGAAAATGGAGTTGCTTCTACCATTCTGTTAGAGAAAGAAAATTCGTTGCAGTATCACGTCGCTACATTTATTGACAATGAAAGTCCATTTTTGCCTACTGCTATTCAAAAATCAGGACGACCTTTGAAAACTTTAAAACAAAGATTAAAAGGCAAACACGGAAGAATTCGTTCAAATTTGATGGGAAAACGAACTGATTATTCAGCAAGAACCGTAATTACAGCCGATCCAAATTTAAATCTAGATCAAGTTGGTGTTCCTCGAATGATTGCTCAAAATCTCACATTTCCAGAAAAAGTCACCCCGTTCAATAAGCATTATCTACAGCAGCTCGTTAAAAATGGAACAATGTATCCCGGAGCAGCGTTTGTTATTCGCGAAAACGGTGACCGAATTGATTTGAAACGGCGTCCAGATAGTTCAGATATCCAACTGCAATATGGAGAAACCGTTGAAAGACACATGCTTAATGATGATTTCGTCGTTTTCAACCGACAGCCAACTCTTCACAAAATGTCTATGATGTGCCATCGTGTCAAAGTTTTACCATTCTCTACATTTCGGCTGAATCTTTCTGTCACCAGTCCGTACAATGCTGACTTTGACGGCGATGAAATGAATCTACATTTGCCGCAATCGCTCGAAACCAAAGCCGAGGTTTCCGATCTAGCTCGAGTGACAAAATTAATCATAACTCCTCAAAGCAATAAACCGGTCATGAGTATTGTCCAGGATACTTTAACGGCTTGCAATAAAATGACAACCAGAGATGTTTTCCTTAATCGTGCCGAAGTCATGCATTTGCTCATGTATTTACCGACATGGAATGGCAGACTTCCAAAACCAGCGATTTATAAACCGCTTCGTTTATGGACAGGAAAACAGATATTTTCCCTCATAATTCCTGGCCGGGTGAACTGTATACGAACGCATAGCACTCATCCGGAACCCGAGGAGAATGGACCGTACAAATGGATTTCTCCTGGAGATACTAAAGTTCTCATTGAAGATGGGGAGCTTATTAGCGGCATTTTGTGCAAGAAAACACTTGGCAGTAGTGCCGGATCATTAATTCACATAATAGCTCTTGAACAGCACCCAGATGAGGCCGGTGGTTTCTTCAATAATGTGCAAACGGTCGTCAATAATTGGCTGCTTATTGAAGGTCACACAATTGGTATTGTCGATGCTCTCTATGATGCTAAAACTCGAGAGGAAATCAAACAGACTATCGATCGAGCCAAAGAAGCTGTGTTTGAAACGATCGATAAAGCACACAATTACGAGTTGCAATCAACTCCCGGAAATACTCTCAGACAGACATTTGAAACAACTGTCAACAAGATTCTAAATGACGCTCGAGATAAAACCGGAAGTTGTGCCCAAAAATCTCTCTCTAAATATAATAATTTCAATCTCATGGTTATGTCGGGTGCAAAAGGATCAAAAATCAACATTTCCCAGGTTATCGCCTGTGTCGGTCAGCAGAACGTCGAGGGTAAACGAATCCCTTTCGGATTCCAACAGCGAACATTGCCACATTTCATCAAAGATGATTATGGACCGGAATCAAGGGGATTTGTGGAAAATTCCTATTTGGCCGGTTTGACTCCGACCGAGTTCTTTTTTCACGCTATGGGAGGTCGAGAAGGTCTCATCGATACCGCAGTTAAAACTGCCGAAACCGGATATATTCAACGTCGATTAATCAAAGCCATGGAGTCGGTTATGATCAAATATGACTCCACAGTTAGAAACCAGATCGATCAATTGATTCAGTTCCGATACGGCGAGGATGGGCTCGATGGGGCATTTGTGGAATTTCAATCTTTGCCTACATTCAAACCGACAATGGCGGAATTCGAGAAAAGATTTCGGTTCGATATTTCCAACGAAGACGAATTGAGTCGATATTTGACCGAGAAGCGAGTGAGAGAAATTACAACCGAAGCCGACACGATTTGTAAGCTTGACACGGAATGGGATCAATTGTGCAAGGATCGCGAGTTGATTCGAGATATTGTCAAGCACGAAACCGGTGGCAGAGTGGTTTTGCCGTGCAATATCAACCGGCTCGTTACTAACGGCCAGAAAATATTCAAAATCGATCTGCTGAAGAAAACCGATATCAAGCCAATGGACATAATTGAAAAGGTGGAAAACCTGTGCACCGATCTCATTGTGGTGAAAGGCGATGATAATATCAGCAAAACAGCCAATGAGAACGCAACGCTGTTGTTCTGTTGCCTTATCCGCAGCATGCTCTGCTGCAAGAAAGTTATCGATGAGTATCGATTGAGCCCGGAAGCGTTTGATTGGGTGCTCGGTGAAATCAAAACCCGATTCAATCAATCGTTGGTGCAACCCGGTGAAATGGTCGGCGCGTTGGCTGCTGAAAGTCTCGGGGAACCCGCAACTCAAATGACATTAAACACGTTCCATTATGCTGGTGTTTCCGCGAAAAACGTGACGCTCGGAGTTCCCCGGCTGAAAGAAATCATCAACGTTAGTAGAAACCCGAAAACTCCCTCGCTGACCGTGTTCCTCACCGGGAACGCAGCGAAGGACGCGGAAATGGCAAAAAGCATCGCCGCTCGACTGGAGCACACAACGCTGCGCAAATTGGCCGTGAAATCGGAAATCTATTACGATCCGGAACCGGAATCATCTGTGATCGAGGGGGACCGAGAATGGGTACGCACGTACTATGAGCTGCCGGATTTCGACATCGACAAGAAAAGCCCGTATCTATTGAGAATCGTGCTGACGAGAAAGAAAATGACAGATAAAAAGCTGACTCTCCAGGCAATCGCCGAGAAAATCACGGAATATTTCCAGAACGACATAATCTGTCACATTCCCGATGACAATCTGAATCTGGTGTTGAGAATTCGAATGCTGAAGAAGGAGGATGAAAAGGACGACGAAAAGCTGGAAATGGAAGACCGGAAGTACTTAGAGCTGGTGGAGAATCTGATTCTCGATGAGATCTGTCTCCAGGGAATCCCGCAGATATCCAAGGTTTACATTCACTATCCGAAAACCGACGACAAAAAGAAAATCGTTATCAACAGTGACGGCGCATTCGAGGGAAAGGCGGAATGGATTCTGGAAACCGACGGAACGTGCTTGCAGAAAGTTCTAGCAGAACGAGATGTCGACTCGGAAACGACAATCAGCAATCATATCACGGAAATATTTGAGACATTTGGCATCGAGGCTGCTCGGAACGCCATTGAACGTGAGATGCACCATGTCATATCGTTTGACGGTTCCTATGTCAACTATCGGCACTTGGCACTGCTGTGTGAGATTATGACGCACAAAGGGTTCCTGATGTCGATCGACCGACACGGTATCAACCGGCAGGAAACGGGCGCCCTAGCCCGATCCTCATTCGAGGAAACCGTAGATATTCTCATGGAGGCTGGAGCACACGCTGAATGTGACCCAATGAAAGGCGTTTCGGAATCAATTATGTTGGGCCAGCTGGCAAAGATCGGAACCGGTTGTTTCGATATATTGATGAATTATGAGAAATGCAACGAGGCCCAGGCGTTACCTATGATGAGCGGAGTGGCTCACAATTTGTATATGGTCGGTGGAGCTACTCCAATGAATTCTGCATCGCCTCAATTGACTCCATGGACAACTCTCTCGTCTCCCTACACCTTCTCTCCGAAACCCAATTCTTTCGGCGCGTCGTTCTCACCGATCGCCCACTCAGAAATCGGAATGTCCCCGAATCCCGCTTTGGCGTTCAGTCCAATGATGAGCCCGAAAACGCCGATGGATTACGGATTTGGCAGATATTCCCCGAGCATGAACCCCATCAGCCCGGCTGGCACTAGTCCCAGCAACAGTGGCTATTCACCTGCATCAAGCCCTGGTTACAGTCCCACGAGTCCAGGCTACTCTCAAACCTCACCTACATATAGTCCAACCAGCCCAGGATATTCCCCTACATCTCCATCGTATAGTCCCACCAGCCCCGGTTACTCTCCGACATCTCCATCGTATAGTCCGACCAGTCCAAACTATTCACCAACGTCCCCCTCGTACAGCCCAACTAGCCCGGGATACTCACCGACCTCTCCATCATACAGTCCAACAAGCCCGAATTATTCACCAACGTCACCGTCGTACAGCCCGACGAGTCCCGGCTACTCTCCGACATCCCCATCATACAGTCCAACCAGTCCAAATTATTCTCCGACATCTCCATCGTATTGTCCGACCTCGCCGAGATTGGGAACATCAATTGAAGGTCGAAGCATCAACTATTCCCCTACCTCTCCAGCTATGGGATATTCCCCGACCAGCCCGTCGTATTCACCATCGAGTCCATCATTCAATCAGCGCTCCACCAGATATTCTCCATCCAGTCCGAATTACAGCCCGTCCTCACCAGCTACTCTCCATTATTCGCCGAGCTCTCCAAATTCTCCTTCATCGCCGAATTATTCTCCATCGAACAGAAATTACTCTCCAACGTCGCCTAATTACTCTCCGACTTCTCCAGTGATTCCCGCATCTCCAGCATATTCTCCTTCCTCTCCGAATTATTCTCCCACATCGCCACGATATACATTGGCTTCGCCGTCCTATTCAGTGTCGAGAAGCTATTCAGCATCGCCGAGATATACGCCTACTTCTCCCGCCTTTTCTCCTTCGATAGGCTCTTATGCTCCCCAATCCCCGAGTACCGCCGGTGCCGTTTCTCCGGTTTATTCTGGAAACATGAGTTATTCTCCGACTTCTCCGCAATATTCTCCAGCTACTTCCGGATATGTGGCAAACAGTCCGAGTTACGGGCAGCAGAATACGAATTCCAATTCCGGATATTCGCCACAAAGCCCGTAAAATTGGCTAGGAAAATTTTGTTTATTTCTCGATTTCACGATGTTTATGGATTTGAAATATATGTTAGCAGCTTTTCTAGTGTGAGACGTTATATTCTGTTGATTGGTGGTATTTTACTGTAATTGTGTAGTTGGTAGGCTGTCACTTGTAGGGAGTGCTGCTCTATGTTCTGATTGGCTTGTGGTTGGCTGACTGACGCCTGTCTGTTACTGGGGTAGCCTATTGGCTGTTGTTACCAGTTGGAGTTTCTATATACTATTTAATAAATTTATATTTTTAACTATTATTCAATCATTTGTTATTGGTTATTTAATCCAGCCAATTATGATTGAACTTGAGCCAAGTTATATTGAATTGAATGAAACGGTTACTTAGCAACATTTAACATATTATTCCAATCTCACTTACTAACTGGATGAGACAATAATTGCAAATCAAGATCTGTTATTCTATGTAATTATTAGCAACTTGTAAGGTGGTCGAATTTCGGTTGATGATCGAAATAAACGAAAATGAATATTTTGTTTACAGTTTAGTTATTATTCATCTATGCCGATGTAAAGCATCATAAACGCGTTTAAATCATACGGATAAGCCGGCGCACACGAGTCCCATCAGCATATTTCGTACGGATAATTCGGCTATTAAAAATTCAAAGTTGGATTGAATTTCAATGAGAGGGAAATCTTATAGATCACAAATATAAAAACATCAAGTTTTTGGAGTTTGTTGTTTGGCATTATAGAAATATATAATTTATAACGCATTTCATTGGTTATTAAATTTTAATAATCAAATTCCTTGCAGCATTCCTATTGGCATTCGGTATCAGTCATAGCGCATAATTTCCTGGAGGTTGAGCCGCCTTAAAGTACACCATAAATGTTCTGAATCTCAATACAATAATACAATAGTTGAATCTCAATGAAAATATTGTGTAAATGTATAAATAAAACTTAATTACATCCAGTCCACCATTTGTGCTGTAACGCGGATTATTAACGGCAGCAGCTCGTATAGCTATTACAGAAATGAACTTGGTTTGTCTTATTCTAGAATTATGATATCATCATTTATTGTGCCCGTGCGCCCAGTGAAGGCTGATTGGCACGGCTCCTCATGACGTCATCTAATTCCGTAATTCCGCCCAATTGAGATTCACATAAATCTCCCCATTGGCGTATATCCGCTGTAAGCGCCCAGGCGTGACCTTCTCCATGCCGAATAAGTCTCCCATAATTACTTCAGAAGTTAATTTAAAAATCCTTTTTAGACTTTTAAATAAATATAAATAGATATTTTCCATGCATTATATAATAATAATAATAATAATATTAATTAATTAATTCAATAATTATTAATGATTGCCGCATCAATACATGGCAGCAGCAGTCTGGATGGCATTATATTATATATTTATAATTACTCTTTAAATTTATATATTATCAGTTGCTGCAACAGGTTAACCATGTTATGTAATACTATACAAAGTAAGTAACTTGTAACATTTATATCATATTATCACATCCAGGAGCTGGCCTTGATAGGGAGGGGGGGGGGCTATTTGACTGGATTAAACTATTTCCCTCTATTAAATTTTGGATTTCGTAAAAATAAAATCTAATTTTCTCTTTACAAATTCGCCATTGTATTTACTAATTTTTCAGGTGCTGAACTTTTGGGTCACTGCGCATAAATGAGAAAATGAATTTTCATTATGAAAATGTTTTATTTCCTTTGAGAGCAGGCCCCTGTGTAGCCCTTGACTTGTCGCATGTGTGAATCTTGCCCTTTCAATTTGATATTCACCAAAAGGCTCAATTTGAATACTTTATCTATTTTCAAATTGCACAAATGTCCTCTATAGTATTGTAAATGACGACTTTGAAAACATTATTTACATGCGCCACCCGAAGAAATCACTAGTAACTAGGGACCCTAGGAAGGAAGGGGGCAAACTCTCTAATACGCGCTGGGAATTTCATGCCAAATGAAGATTTTTTAAAATCAAAATTTCAAGATAATAAATAAATAAATAAAAATTTAAGAAAACTTATTATTATTATTATTATTATTATTATTATTATTTATTTTTAATTTTTAATTTATTTTTATCCTGATCAGTTTAAATATTGTTTTTAAATATAATTTTACACATTTTATAATATTATTTTTGATCCCAATAATTATTTGGTTACTGAGAATTTATAAGCAAATTTCTTCATTGCTTCATCCATTGGGATTTTATATTAGATATTTAAATGCACGGCAAACCGGAAACGGAAGTCATTTAAAAAATGCACAAAATAAATGGAAAATGGAAATTGTTAGGAATTACTTAAAATATTCAATAATTATTTCGAATTAGGAGGGGGAGGGGTCAATCAAATAATTGAGTGTTGGTCCCAAAGAGCATGTGTGATATGAACAATAACCATTGTTATAATGACAACCATTCTATATAAATAAGGGAAATTTTGGTCATTTTTTGCCATGTTTGGTCAGAGCAACAAAACGTTTTTCTTACATTTACGCGTTGAAATTGCATGTGGGTAAAGATACATATAAAGCCTGTAAGAGGCATTTAGAAGCTCCAGGTCTGGTAATAAATGTGGCCTCATTCACTCAAGAATAAAAAAATTGTACCATAAAAAATTAATTTCAAAATATGATAAAACAAAAGCAAAATTAATAATTATATTTAAAAAGTGCTTTCCAAGCCTTTAGAGATGCAAAAGAACTTATCAATTCGGAATAACCTAAAGTTCTTGTAATATTCCAATTGATGTTGAGTGTTGCGAGACTATTTACACAATCCTGAACCATTGTTGATCGTGGCACCAATCATAGTTGTATTTGATTTTATTACAGGCAACTTTTTTTGTTTCCCTAAAATGATCTATTTTTATAGTTTTTAATAATATTATTATCTATATTTTGGATACTCCCGATTTCGGAGGTCCATGCCAAATGACCCAACTGAGTCCCTTATTCCAGAACCTATATATATAATATGTAATTTCTGATTTTTCGTGTCCTTATTCAAATAAATCGATCAACCGAACACAATAACGATTATTGAAAATTACCACATTCATTTAAAATCTCTTATATCCACATAATTTCCAATGCTACTTTTAATCTGCAAAATTTTCAATAACAATTTCTATCACAATTTCATCACAATTCTATTGTATCGCGCTGGAATAGGTATCCAATTGGAGATCTTTCTTCTCGTACGCTTAGAGTAATACTATGGCTCTCTTTTAGTTAACTTTGTCTTTAGTTTAAACTTTGAAATTCCTCACTTTGTTTTCGATGGCAATTTTGATACGTTGTCTCTTAATTTTATTTTGTCCTCGTAATTAAATCCGCCTTTGGTTTTTATTTGCTTACTGTCAATTGCTTCTGGAGATTATAAATTTTGGTTACCTGTAATCGGTTTTTCTTTGAGAACCTAATTTGTTATCATGTCTCATCATCCAATGACTTAGTTTCAATTGAAGTTTAGTTCCATTTTATGACGGGGTTTCATTTATTCATCGATTTCCCTTAATATAATTGAATAATTTTGTTCACAAATCGGGTATCCCACAATGTCCGGGTTAAATTAATTTTATTTTATTATATTTGAATTCGTCTCACTATTTGGCACATGCCCGTACCAGATTTTTCCACAAACATTTCCTTTGAATTTTTCAATTAATTTTCGCACTTTAATTATTATTTTGGATTTAATGCTAAAATTGATTACACCTGATTTTTGTAATTTTACTTTTTACCTTAAGCCTTTTTTTTGTCAAACCCCAACATAATTTTGTAAATATGCTGCTGTGGGGTTAGTGGTTTCTAATCTTGACCTCTTTACATACAATGCTTTCCGCCCTCAAATGGTTACCCGTTGCTAGGCAACGTTGGAACTGTAACCACTGGTTATGAGACCGCCAAAGGTGAGCACTACTGGAGAACTGCTAAGGCCCAACCTCATGGTGAGTCCAACGCACTACCGATAGAAGGTCCACGTGCGATTTCTTATTTCGGTTCCTTCCATCTGTATCCGATACTTTCGAGGACTAATTATTACGCGAACCCCACTCACATAATTTCAATTAAACAGATTCATTTACCAAATCAATTATTTAACTTTTAAAATAATGACAAGAATAATTTATTTATCATCACACAAATAAATTGCTAAGCCAGCCAAATTTCAATTTTGGTCTCCGATTTGTTGCGCCCGGCGTTTCGCAAGTTCCGCCTTCCCTGGGCGTCGCTGGGAACGCTCAGCTGCTGCTGGTTTGGTGGTGCTTGTCACCTTATTGTACGCTAGTTGGGCTGGCGCGAACACCAGTGGGTATGTCACTGCGTTGCCCTCTTGGTAAGCCAACAGTGCCACTTCCAAACTGCGTATCTGCGTTTTCTGGGTTTGTCCTAGTTGTTTTTCCTCCGCCCATCCACGTGGTGCGGCGGTCTATCGTTGGTAGATTTCTTTTACTTTTGTGGGTTCCACCAACGATGCAAGGATCTTCTGAATCTCACGGGTCATTTGAAGTAGCTGACGGTTCTCCCGCGTTCTCCCTTTGTGATTTTGTTAACTCTTTACTTAGAGTCTTGAGAGAATCCATATATACAATTAAATTATTCGTCAACTATTTCACCGCTTTGATTATTAAACTCTCATTATTTATTATCACATCGGTGTATTATTGTTTGTCTAGGGTAGGCAACTCGGAAATCTACTGGTTCTCTACCTAAATGTACTATCTAAACTGTCATAATTCACCATTTTCGTCCGTTTTCAAGAATTTAAAATTATATATATAATTGATACTCAAAGAACTGAGAAGTTCTAATTAAAATTTATTTTATATTACAAGCTTCTTATCTTCTCGGCTGGTTTCTGCGATATGAGTCCGAATCGAATCTGAACCGACTGCCGCCAGAGTCTTGCATGTTTCTTGGTAACAATTTTCTTGGTAATACTACGTTCATGGACGTTGCAGGATCCACCAGAGCGGGATCATCCAATTCGTATGACACTCCGTAAGATGGAGCGTAGCCATCGGTCCTGGGGATTCTCCCGGCGGCAATGTCCGCGTTTATCCTGGCTAGACGTCTTCTACTCATGGTCACTTGCTAGTTAGTTTGCTGCTGGTGAATTTCAAGGCGAGCAAAGGTGAATTCCGCTCGTTGTCTGGCTTCGCGGGCTGGATTTCGGCCTGGCTCTCTCTTGATGGCCACATAGGGTAAATCCACCTCATCATTAAGACGACCCTCTCTGAATTCCCTCACTGGGGAGATCGAAAAATCCGCGTCCCACATAGCCTGTCGGCATCTGGCAGCCGTTCGTGCTGGGAAACGCACCGTAATTCGGGACGCATCGATCCAAGATTCGTCTGCAATAGTGAATTATAATAGACATGATTCTATACATGGGTTTAAAATTAATAAAATTTGCTATGACTTTCATGCGAAATTTTAGTAGATCTGTCGATTGTGTTGGGGCAAAATATCATGATTCTTGAATTTTTCCTACATCTGGTTAGCCAAGATATTCTGGTAATTAGAGTCTCCTCTAAGGTCATTTGACTTGGCTCTTAGGATATCTCTATCTAGAAGTAACGAATGGCAAAGTAGTAAGCGAATTATTTGTTAAAGCCTTTGGTTCAATTTCGTCATCGGAGCTTATCTATTTCATTCATTTCTCGATTTCGTAACAACCGTGCAATGGAAAGATGATCGCGATTAATTTTGGTCCTTGACTAGTGTTGTGGCGAGCCATAATACGAATATAGTTCCGGCCAATATCGTAGGATATGGAGAACCTATATTTGTATGTGACGGGTTTCTTGATTATTGGCCTGATGGTTATGCATAGATGATATTCAGAGCTGTTTAAGATTTATACGGCGATTCATCCCTTTTTGGATAATTTTTTTGACTATAAACGGCTTTTGTTTGCAAGAGCTAGGTGAATGACTGACACGCTATATAATATGAAATGAGACAAGGCAAATCGTTTCTTATTGAGATTTTATTTGACATGATTGATACTCCTATGAGAGTGTTAATCGATCCTTCAATTTTGAGCTCCTTGATGCTCGTTCCTTGGGTATGTTTCGGACGTATTGCTCGTCAAATCGTGGAATCGCATATAATTCTCAGGAATAAATGAGTAAAAGAAAATTTACTATCAAATAAAAACTGTACCTTCCCATTCATTCTCTTTTCTCCTTGCTTGCCCCTCTCTCGTGGCTTCGCCTTGTCGATAGATGTTGTTGTCCTCCTTTATCTTCGGAGTCATAGTTATACTGTCCTCTGGCACCTTCATTTCTCGTTTTAAAATTTTATCGAAATCAAATGACTTATTCCGCTTGTGATTGACTATATATGTCTGTCAATATCGGCATGTCAATTAGTCGATATCGATCAAAATAATTTCCTGCCCCTCATGCGACGTGGCAATTAAATTTTTCTCTCTACACAATGGTTTTATTTGTAGAATGTGCTATTTGTGCACTCCTTCTTATAGTTTAACACTCATTATTTGCTGACGTGTCGTGACGTCATTCCATATATAGTCACATAATCTGTGATGTTATTTTTATTCATACATACTGGAACTATTTTTATTTAGTTAATACATTTCGTTTTCCTGGTCGTTGTTCCACCCGTTGAAAACTCTAGTAAGTATTCTCTTCGTATTCTCTCAGTCACTTATGTCTACTAGGTTCCAAGTCCATTGGATGCTGTGGCTCTCTACAATTCTATTTTCAATAAGGCGCCCATGTACTCGAACTTTTCGAAGGTTATCAATGGGCATTACTAGGTGATACGTAGTAAATTCATGCTTACCACAGAGTTATAGAAGACAAAATTCTGTTACTTGAGATTAAATGTATTATGCCAGTAGCTTGTTTACGAGATATTATGTCACAGTTCTGCTTTTATTCTCGACTCAATTATTAGTGAAATGCAATGCTCTATTTTTAATAATTATGTACAATGAAAAATATGCTCTCTATTATTAATTCCTTCATTATTACCATGATCTGTATTTATGTATGACTCCCAGAAAAATTCAATACAAGGGTATTTCTATTACCTTGTCCAATAATGTATGGCTGAATTTATGGAATCTCACTCATGCTGGTATGATTCGTAGTGTACGGTGCCATCTTAATTTACTTTATTTATATTATTAGCACCGCTATTCTATTACCGTCAAAATTTGGTATTATTATTTTTATTTTCGCCTTAGATTAATTATACTTTTGAATGTTATTCGGTTAGGTTCCCTCACTAATATTTTATAGATTACTGTTACCTTATTTCACTCACTCCATTTTATTTAGCTCATCTCTTTATTCAGATTCGCATCTTAGTAATATGTACGCCAAAGTTTTGGTTATTTAATTAATTACAAGACCCTCGCATCACCTATTGAGATCGTTAAACAATACCTTTATCTAATTTATTACTTACCGTTATTTGGGGTTTTAGTGATTCATCTACTTTAATTTTATCTTTGTTGAATGTTCCTACCTTACTACAGGCTGATAACTCCGGTCGTTATGTCAGATAATTCATTTTATGTTAACACTATAGTTATTAATGTCTTCAATTCAGAGTATTATTCATTTTTATTATTCACTTTTAAGATTGATTTTCAACGTAAATCTTATTGACATTAATGCTTTTCATTAAGAGTTTTATTTTCGATTATTCCATTTTATGATTGATTTTTAACGTTAACATTATCGATGTTAAGGCTTTTAATTAGGAGTTTTATTTCCGATTATTCAATTTTATAATTGATTTTCAACGTTAAACTTATCGATATTAAGACTTTCAACTCGGAGTTTCAATTTTTTAAATTATTCATTTTGATGATTGATTTTCGACGTAGCAACGATTCTCTGCTCTTTTCCCACACTCACCTCCCTTATTATGGTATTGTGAGTGCCCACTGAACTACTCGGTGTACAAGATTTCGAGCTGATGAGTAAAGTGATTTTAGGTCGAGTTTTCAGGAGATGAATGACGACGAAGTAGCCAAAAGACTACCCCTCCAGCTTCCCTCTTCCCCTATTAATGGCTTGTATTGACGTTTGGGTTCCTGCGTTACGCACGTCGGAACCTTCACGGGCACGAGATATTGGCGGATGGACCACACTTACACATCTCGATAGGTATATAGATTTTACTGACTTGCGGTGATGTTTCGGCTGTGGGCCGGAAAAATTTCGACATAGTAGAACGCTTTCTGTCAATTTATATATTTCATAAGACATTGTTTGCATCGTAGTTAACCATCATTATTCATAAAGTATTTCCCCATACATACGTTCAAGTAGAGCTTACTTGAGATTGCTTGAAACGCAGTATGGAAAATTGAGTATGTTGATAATTGAGATTGTCCCCTTGAATTAGCTCACAACAGTTTGCACACTCTTTCAAAAGTTAGCATTCGTTAAAATTCTGTGAAAATGAATTGGTATATATATCTGTTCTGTGACCCTAACCTTGCGTGTTAATTTTAGTGTAATAAAAAATAGTTTGACCTTGACATTATTTGTTATCTAACTTTAATTTTTATTATTTTTCTTGATTTAATTTGACAATTTCTTTCTTAAATTTTTTAATTGAATTTTTTCCAATTAAAATTAATTTATTTTTATTCAATTTTCCCATTAATTCTTTGCTTTTACGTAAATTGTCATTTTCTGGTCAAATCTTTATGTTATTTTGTTATTTTTTATGTTAGTTTCATGCTAATCTTGGTGCACTTTGTTATTATTTTAATTTATTTTTATGTTTTTGATTTTATATTTTAATTATGAAAATTTATTTCAAATTGTAATATAAACTTATCGATAAATGCAAAAAACTATAGCAGTGTTGGGCCAGCACTAGATTTTGTTTGAATGAATTAGAAATAGCACGAAAATATAACATGCAGATTTAAAATCAGACCCATAAACATCAATTCAACAACCTTAAAATGTGAGAAAGATATAATCTCCTTAAAGTTGAAAATATTTTTATATTATTTGTTGTGTAATTATATTGGGATATTTGGTTTCCGTGTCCCTTATATTATGCTATGTTAACCCTTATAATTAATGTTTATGACTACCTACATCTTTGGTTGATTATCATAGTTACATCTAACTCTTAACTATCTTACCTGTTTCTCTCCTCAGATTATGTCTTTGTTCTTTATTTATTTCAAAGATAAATGTGCTATGAAAACAAATATAATGTATAAATTGTCGGTTTTTCATTAAAAAATCTTTAACACATTGTTATTTAAAATTTTTACATCTAATTTTTATAGAAATTTTATGACTTTAAAATTTAACAAACAAAATTTTAAAAAGATTTAAAAAGATTTCTTTGATATTTACAACAATATCTTGAATATTTAAAATAATTACGCTAATTATGATTTTTGAAAATTAAAAAAAAAATAAATTGTTTCTAAAACTGAGTGTTTATCTGAATTAAATAACTGTAATTTATTTGAACTAATAAATTTAAATGTTTTATATTTGTAAGTATTTTGATTGGTGTTATTATAATGCTATTAATAATTTTTTGTTCTTGTTCTTAGTCCTTATCTTATTGTCCACATCAGTTGTCGTTCTCCCCTCAAATCACTCTCGATATTCCGTAATAGTCGATTTCCCGATTTATACGGAAGAGAATTTTGTAATACATTTTCATGCCAAACATGACAATATCTTGCCTTATACTGTTATCATGTTTACTACTATAGTCCAGGGAAAAATTACTGAAGAACATGTTCTTCATCCAGGGTTTCAGAGCAGCCTTCCTAAACGCATTTCCGGGGAGTATTTCAATGTGAAAAATTACACAATAAATCCGTATCTGATTGAGGTTGTCGTCAAGTTCCACGAAATTGCAAATAAAGCTCAATTTCAAATGATTTTCTTTGAATCCAGCTCCCGAGACCACCGAATGAATGTGATGAATAACATTGACAAGTTTCCCCAATACAAATTTGGCCCGTTAAATATATCGCTCTGGTTGCACTGGAAATTGGAATTGATCCAGAAAACTCTCGATCACAGAGAGGATGGATTAACAGCTAATTCTACTGGAATTCTCATCTGTAAGGCGTCAGGAGGGTTTCCATTTTCCCGGGTGCGATTTATAGGGCTAGAAAGCTTGAGTGGAACCTTGACAGAGAAATCTGACAATATTGCAACTGAAATTCAATTCACCTTTCACAGCCAAATCCAGCACCATATGAAAAAGATTGGTTGCCAAGCCGGAAAAGATGTATTTCATGACACTCTAAAAATTTTCCGTTGGTTTTATTGATTATATTTTAATGTGTTGCGTAATAATAATATTATTATTATTATTAGTATTTGTATTACTTTGAGGATTTTTGGAATTATTAACAAATCCTCAATTTGATTGGTTGTTGGATTGATGAGATTTGATTGGTTAAATTTTTTGAAAATTTCCCATTTGTTCAGATCACCCAACAAGTGTGAAATTTGTACCAGCAGTCGACGGATTCGTCAGAAACGGCACAAGCGTTTACTGCTATCCGGGAAACGGGCACCCAACGCCAACAGCTAGGTGGGTTTGGGTGTCTGGACCGAAGAATTCTGAGTTGTATTTCTTAATCAGCAAAAATGGTTCAGTGCTACACATGAACAAAAATGCTCCGTTGGGTTCCAAATGGATTTTCGAATGTAATGTGACAAATACGATTCCAAATTCACTGAATAGAGGAGCATCAGAATTGCTGGCATTCATTATTGGAGGTAAGCACAATTATTATTATTGATTATTGTTTATTTACTATTTCCATTAATATTGATTATCATTTATTTCATTTTTGTGATTATTATTAATTATTGATTACCAAATATTGGTAATTATTATCAAATTTGACTTATTATTAATATTATTGATTACCAATTATTATTTGAGAGCCAAGGAGCGCGATCGCGCTACTCAATTCACTAGTTAAAAGTTATGTTATTTATTTCTCCATTTATTTATTATTTTCATTAATATTTATTATTATTTATATATTATTTGTGATTATTATTATTAATTATTGATCACCAATTAATAATTATTATTATCAATTTTCACTTATAATTATTTTTATAATTTATTTACTATTTTTCGTTAATATTGATTAAAATTTATAATTATTGATTAAAAAATTAATTATCATTATCTTTATTTATCATTTATTTACTATTTTCATTAATATTGATTATCATTTATAAAATATTTGTTATTATTGATTACCAATTATTAATTATTATTATCAATTATTATCTTTTAATTAATATTGATTATTATTCATTTAATATATATTATTATTATTATTATTACTGTAGTAATTATTATCCTTTGATTATTTACGTTGTCCTGGCTTTTGTACACCGACAAACATCTCGATGCAGTTTGCAAGGTGTGAATGCTGTGAGTGCTAGCGACAAAACTGGACCGGTTTCCGATACACACAGCTCGCATCCTCGGTTGTGCGATTTCCGATAAATGTATTTGGGTGATTATCATTGATAGGAATTAGTCTGTTTACTTTCTCATATTATCGACTGATCGGCATGCTCGCCATTGATCCAATGATATTTGATTCTCGAGTAATTATTCAATAATCGATTATCAATAGAGTGCTTATTGATCCATTTGTGCTTATAATTGATCAATAATTAATTTAATAAATAATCAATTGGCAAAATTTCGCGAATTATTCAAATCGATTAATATAATGAATTAGTAAAATCAATTTATCGATTAACTGAAATTAATTAATCAATAATAGGGCTAAATTAATGATTAATGAACTAATAAATAAAATCCATTTATTTAATAATTTATATCAATTAATCAAATATAATTTCACTGGGAAATAATCCATTATATATAATGGCAATGCAAATGCCATTAGCAGCGCCTCCGCAAGTGTTTCCCATCAACCTGTGAAAGGCTTTCATCAAGCTTGTGAATGACTGCTTGACCCCTCCGTCATGTGCATCATAGGTTGTCCCACCCCTCTCAACTCTGATTATTATTATATTAATGATTAATTCCATTCCTCTCACCACAATGACTCTCATGAATATATTCCAGTGAAACCGATCCCGTACTTACTCATCTGTGCAGTCGTAATATCATTGATCCTGATCATACTGCTCTTGATCATATCGGTTCAGATCTGCCGCAATCGCAAACTGGCCAAGTGAGCAAATATTTGAAATGCTAATAACAAGCAGTAATCAATTGTCAGGAAATCACAAGCACCAATTATCGATCGCAGCACAATTGAGGAGAATTCCATTGACAAGAAATTATTGTATAATATTTATTATCCGATCGATGAAGTCTAGACAAATTGTATTTATCCTCCTGCCCACCCGGCCTATCTCCTTCTCCTCCCCCGCTGCACCCCCTCCCCCGCTGCATACCGTTGGATTTTTATTCTCCACATTTTTGTAGATTTTTGATTTGTTTGGAATAAATTTTTGTAGATTTTTGATTTTTGTTTTTCATAACATCAATAATAAATAATAATAATAACAGTAATAATAATCAATAATAATAACTGTAATAATCAATAATAATAGTAATAATAATAACAGTAATAATAGTAATAATAATCAATAATAACTGTAATAATAATCATTAATAATAACAGTAATAATAAACAATAATAATAATAATCAATAATAATAATAATCAATAATAATAACAGTAATAATAATAATCAATAATAATAACAGTAATAATAATAACAGTAATAATCAATAATAATAGTAATAATAATAAATAATAATAACAGTAATAATAATAAATAATAATAACAGTAATAACAATAATCAATAATAATAACAGTAATAATAATAATCAATAATAATAATAATCAATAATAATAACTGTAATAACAATAATCAATAATAATAACAGTAACAATAATAACACTAATAATAATAATCAATAATAATAACAGTAATAATAATAATAAAGTGTATGCGATGTATTGCTGAATCTCGAATATTTGAAATTCGGAATTGCTGCAACATCTCTACATTTCAAATTTCAAATTCAAATCTAGCACTCTCGCAGCACTCAGCCGCAAGTAGCCGTTGTGTGTGTGTGCGTGTGCCATCAACGGCGATGCCTCGGCACTGCACACTCCGACAGCACAAATATGACCAGCACTGCAGCGCTGTATGTGTGTGCAATGTATATGTAACAATATGATTATATGATTGCGTCATGAACGCGTCACAGTTTACGGAATCGATATTTCACATCAGTTATGTTGGACTGATTGTTTCAATAACAATTAATCATCAAACGGCCGATGCTGATGGTGACAATGTTTGTTTGTTTGTCTGCGTTTTTGGCAATCACGATCACATGATCCTTGAGATCTCTGGACCTGATAGCACCGATCAAATCGGTTTGGCACTTACAGATTCCTGATTTTGCTGAAATCATCAGAAACATGAACTGATCTGTAAATAAATCAAAAAAGAGGCCATTTTGAGCCGGTAAAGCATAACTTTGGGAATGTGCGAAATCCCTCGATTTATAGGATGGCAATAAAGGATGCCCTTATCTCAATCGATAACTGACTACTTCATCAGGTGGCCTAGGGAGGTGGGGAGGCAAAATATAAATATATTCCTTGTGCAAAAAATATGTAATAAGATTACGAATTTCAAAGTTTTAAGGAAATTCTTCATTCAGAGTTCTGAGATATATCCAAACCAGGCGGATGATTTGTCAACCATTTTAATATCCTAGCATACGGAATGTTTAGGACCTTGGTCTAGGCTTAAGCCGCGCGCGCCTAAATGATACGGTAAGCCAATGACGCGGTAAAATGATAAGGTTTACTGACAAATAGTTGCTATACAATGGTTGGTAAATTCAATTCATTTGTATTGTTTATGTGTTACTTCTCGTGTGACCATGGTGACAAGCCAGTGGCCTGGGTGCTAATGGTTATCATCATGTAATAGGGGTTGGTATTGTGACCCTTACACCAAGCCACGTTCAGATAAATCAATAATCTTATTACACATATACACACCAATTCACAAAACCTAAACTCAAGAAAATAAAAGTCATAGAAAAATAAAAAAATGCGTGTAAATTTTCAACGTGTAGTCAACCAGTTTTGAGACAACCCCTATAAAAAGATGCATCGTGTGACTGCTCGCCTCCACCTGAAGATTGTAATTCATTTTAAATATCATTAATAGTGTTATAGTATTTGGAATTGTACATTAAAATAATTCATTTTAAATATCATTAATAGTGTTATATTATTTGGAATTGTACATTAAAATAAAATGAAAATTTTTTATGTAAGACTTAAAACTAGACCGAAAACAGAATGTATCGGGTTGGATTTTTATCCTCCATTAACATGAAACTGTCTCACGTCTGAGAAAATAATTATGAAATTATTAATTATTATTATTGTTATTATTTTTCAGGGCCGACTTTACGTACAGGCAGAGCAGGCGGCCGCCTGTAGCGGCCGTTTTATGAAAGCGGCCGAATGCGTCCCCCATAATTTTAATACTTGCATGTAAAAATTGTAAAACAATATTTGAATTTAAAAAAATATCATGTGAAAAAATAATAAAAAAAATAATCTCGGAACAGCAAAGAGGACTAGAGGAGGCTTGTTCGCGCTTATTTGGTGTGGACCGGAAAAAAGGGATTTGCTTAAACGCTCACAGTATGATATAGCTAATTGATAAACTATACTGGATAACTGTAGTATTTATGAATGTTCCGGTCACATGGATGTAAATGTACATTGATTTTGTACCGCACACAGAGACAATTTGATTTTCTTATTAAAATTTATGTTTTTTAAATGAGCCTTAATGGTCTGTAAAGTTTTTACATTTATAATGTTCACATGTAAGAGACTTGCATGTATTGGTTGAAATATCGTTAAAATAAGTAGATATTCTTGTAAATTAAAATGTTACTAAGCAGGATTGCTGATAAGTTTACTTTTTATAAGCGGATAACTATTATTCCCAACCCCTTTGTACGTTCCGTATGTTATATCTTACATAGTGAAGTTATAAAACTTACCGTAGTTCGTTACGTTTTGAGCCTTCGATACTGATTCATCGCTCCATTTCTTAAACATTTGTAATAAATATTAACTTTTTAGCACTAAATATTTTAAAAATGATTTGTAAACTTTGAATATTTAACATTTTCAGCATATTTGAGGCACTGGGCTGCCGACCATCTTGTCCACCAGGAACAGCTGCTCTGCACCAGTTGTGGTCATCAAAGAGATCCTGCTTCTGTGGATCTGTAAGATCGCATTGGGCACTTTGGAAACAAATAAAATATAAAGATGAAATTAAAATGAGAACATTCATTTTATTATCCATAAAAGACTGCAAAAATTACTGAATTTTTATAGAGTTTTTGCTTGCGTGACAAAACCATATTTTAATAACTTTCACTAATAAAAAATAAATAATTGTCAGATCAATGTCATTGCCGGAATTACAGACTCTTTCTTTCTCGAAATAAAAAATTGTAAGTTAGATATTCATTTGACTGAAATGGTTAAGGATAATCTTTTGGACACCTCTAATTATCTATTTAATCATTCACTAAAATCCAAAGTTAAATCAATACTGTAGTTGGATTATTATTAAACAAGTCAGTTAATTTCTGACTTTTTGACGTTCTCTTTATAAAGTAAAGTTACAAAACCAAACACATGATGAACTTATTTATTTTCAACACAAAAGTCATTTTCTTTGAGATTTTTCTAGGTAAATGTATATTTGATAGAGCGCAGTATCTCAGTATGAGGATTATGCCCCGTGGATATTTGGCTTGAAAATTGCCCCGTGGATATTTGGCTTGAAAAAATCCCGAGACCCCCCCCTCCCCCCTAAAAAAAATTGGGGGGGAGGGGGTGTTAATTTTTATTTTAATTATTTGTTTTAATGAATGAAAAAAAAAATTTTTTTTTTAATTATTTGTTTTAATGATCAAATTTAAAATTTTTAAAAAATTTTAATTCATGATAAAAAACTTTAAGTATTTTTTATCGATTTAAAAGCCTAAAAAATAAAAATTGGCTTAAATCGCCTATGATTGATCGTACTGATGATTATTTTCGAATAAAATTGGTTCAAACCCGAGAACCTAAAAATATTATATAAAAGCCTAAGTATTTTTTCATTATCCATCAAAAATGGCTCAATTCGCCTGTCAACTAAAAAGCCTAAATATATTTGCTCGAATAAAAATCATTATTATTTTTATTTACTTTAATTATTTGTTTAAGTCAATAATAATATTAATTTATATTTTAATTATATTAAATTTAATTATTTGTTTAAGTCAATAATATTATTAATTTATATTTTAATTATATTATTATTTAATTATTTGTTTAAGTCAATAATATTATTAATTTATATTTTAATTATATTATTATTTAATTATTTGTTTAAGTCAATAATATTATTTATTTATATTTTAATTATATTATTATTAAATTTAATTGTTTGTTTTAATCAAGTCAATTATTTATTTTTTAAATAATATATTTTTAAATTAAATTGCTTGTTTTAATGAAGTGAATTAAATAATTATTTTTTATTTTCATTTAATTATATATTTTATATTATTATTATTATTATTATTTTATATCAATATTATTATTTTATTATTATTAACATTTTATTTGTTTTAATCAGTGGATTAACTGTAAAATTCATTGATTCTTGTCAATTTATTAATAGTTCATTAAGTAATGCAGTTAAAACATTGACAGCTCTTCCTTTAACTCGTTCGGAATTTGTAGGTAGTATTATCGATACTAAAGGCATTTTCCCTTATAACTTTGCAACTTCTCAAGAAGTGTTAGAAACTACATATGAACTTCCACCGATTTGGGAAGATGTAACTGAAGCCGAATATAGTAAGGCTCAATCTATTTGGGAAGAAACCAATTGTAACTCTTTACTAGATTATATGATGGTTTACCTCAAACTTGATGCTTTTCTTTTGGCTGACTTTTTTCAGCAATTTCGTTCAAAGTCCTTAGCTCATAACCGATTGGAACCACTTAACTTTTATGGAATTCCCGGTATGTCTTGGGCATCGGCTCTTATGACTCTTGATGAACCAATTGAACTTCTCACTGATATGGAGATGTATAATTTTTTCGAAGGGGGAATCCGTGGAGGATTAACCTTTGTTAATAAACATCACGTAGTATCTGATGACAACACCGAACTGCTTTACATTGACATCAATAATCTCTATGGTTGGGCTTTAAGTCAACCATTACCATATGGAAATTTTGAATGGGTCACTGATACTAATCAATTAAATAATTTAATTAGTTTTTTGAATAAGGATCTTGAATCACTGTCATTTGCTGTCACATTTGAAGCAGATTTAGAAATCCCAACATTTCTTCATGATAAACTTAATGATTTTCCAGTAGCTGCTGAAAAGATGTGCGCTCCGGGTTCTAAGGTTGAGAAGTTAATGCTAACGCATTATCCAAAGAAGAATTATGTTCTTCATTGGAGACTTTTGCAGCTTTTTGTTTCTTTACAAATTAAAATTACACATGTACATAGAGCTATTAAATATAATCAAAAATCAATATTTAAAAAGTATATAAACACTAACACACAACTTAGAGCGCAATCAACCAATGACTTAGATAAAAACTATTATAAACTTTTAAATAATAGCCTCTACGGAAAAACAGTTGAAAATCTTAAAAAACGAATTAATTTAAGATTATGTAATTCTGCAAACAAATTAATTAATTATTGCTCAAAACCAACTTTTCGAAAATCATTTAAAATCGACAATGATTTGGTCTCTGTGTTATTAAATAAGGAATCGGTGTGTTTAGATCGACCGAGTTACATTGGACAAACTGTACTCGATTTATCTAAACTTAGGATGTATCAATTACAATATATAGAGTTAGAAAAATATCGAAACGAATTCACTTGTGAAATTATTATAGTTGCTGGGGACACTGATTCCTTTTTTCTAGAAATTAAGAATTGTAAGTTAGACATTCTTTTATCTGCTATGGTTCGTGATAATCTCCTCGATACTTCTAATTATGACCCAAAACATCCCTTGTATAGTAGGAATCTTGATTCTGTCATTGGAAAGTTCAAAGACGAGAATAAAGGACTTAAATACAAGGAGTGGGTGTTTCTTCGTCCAAAATGTTATAGCCTCTTGTCTGAAGTTGAAAGTATCAAAGCTAAGGGTATAACATTGAAGGGTACTGACTTAAAACATAAGTCATACCTAGATTGCTATAACAAAAACTTAATTTTTTCTGTACCACAAACTCGTATTACTAGTAAAAAACATCAATTATTTACAATTAAAAACAGTAAAACTGCATTAACAAATAAGGATGATAAAAGGGTTTGGGTGGGGAAAAATATAAGTGTGGCATATGGTCATTATAGAGGAGGTGATGTGGTTTTAGGTAACAGTCCAGAAGAATTTTCAGAGTTTAATGAAGAATATGACGATTATGAAGAATTTTGAATGAATAAATTATTTGAAAATATTCTTTGTTTTTGTATATTTTTGTTGATGTTTATAATTTTTATGTTTTTAAGTTAGTATAATTTTTTATTAAGTATTAAAAAATGTCAAAAGGTAAATCCATATATTGTTGGCCGAAATGCGTAAAACATATTACTCGGATATTTTTGATTTGAAATAAAAATTAATCTTTTTTAATCTTGTCAATAAAAATATTTGTATGGATTAAAAGTTTTTTTTTTTTTTTTTTTTCATTAAAACAAATAAAATGTTAATAATAATAAAATAATAATATTGATATAAAATAATAATAATAATAATAATATAAAATATATAATTAAATGAAAATAAAAAATAATTATTTAATTCACTTCATTAAAACAAACAATTTAATTTAAAAATATATTATTTAAAAAATAAATAATTGACTTGATTAAAACAAACAATTAAATTTAATAATAATATAATTAAAATATAAATTAATAATATTATTGACTTAAACAAATAATTAAATAATAATATAATTAAAATATAAATTAATAATATTATTGACTTAAACAAATAATTAAATTTAATATAATTAAAATATAAATTAATATTATTATTGACTTAAACAAATAATTAAAGTAAATAAAAATAATAATGATTTTTATTCGAGCAAATATATTTAGGCTTTTTAGTTGACAGGCGAATTGAGCCATTTTTGATGGATAATGAAAAAATACTTAGGCTTTTATATAATATTTTTAGGTTCTCGGGTTTGAACCAATTTTATTCGAAAATAATCATCAGTACGATCAATCATAGGCGATTTAAGCCAATTTTTATTTTTTAGGCTTTTAAATCGATAAAAAATACTTAAAGTTTTTTATCATGAATTAAAATTTTTTAAAAATTTTAAATTTGATCATTAAAACAAATAATTAAAAAAAAATTTTTTTTTTCATTCATTAAAACAAATAATTAAAATAAAAATTAACACCCCCTCCCCCCCAAATTTTTTTTAGGGGGAGGGGGGGTCTCGGGATTTTTTCAAGCCAAATATCCACGGGGCAATTTTCAAGCCAAATATCCACGGGGCATAGTCCTCATATCCCTCTAATTAAATAATAATATAATTAAAATATAAATTAATAATATTATTGACTTAAACAAATAATTAAATAATAATATAATTAAAATATAAATTAATAATATTATTGACTTAAACAAATAATTAAAGTAAATAAAAATAATAATGATTTTTATTCGAGCAAATATATTTAGGCTTTTTAGTTGACAGGCGAATTGAGCCATTTTTGATGGATAATGAAAAAATACTTAGGCTTTTATATAATATTTTTAGGTTCTCGGGTTTGAACCAATTTTATTCGAAAATAATCATCAGTACGATCAATCATAGGCGATTTAAGCCAATTTTTATTTTTTAGGCTTTTAAATCGATAAAAAATACTTAAAGTTTTTTATCATGAATTAAAATTTTTTAAAAATTTTAAATTTGATCATTAAAACAAATAATTAAAAAAAAAATTTTTTTTTCATTCATTAAAACAAATAATTAAAAAAAAATTTTTTTTTCATTCATTAAAACAAATAATTAAACTAAAAATTAACACCCCCCCCAATTTTTTTTTAGGGGGGAGGGGGGGTCTCGGGATTTTTTCAAGCCAAATATCCACGGGGCAATTTTATTATTATTATTATTATTATTATTATTATTATTATTATTATTATTATTATTATTATTATTATTATTATTATTATTATTATTATTATTATTATTATTATTATTATTATTATTATTATTATTATTATTATTATTATTATTATTATTATTATTATTATTATTATTATCATTTACCTGTATTTTATCATATTCAATCCGTCAGCCTTTGAAATGTATTGTTAACGTGACTGAGGAAGTTTCCAAAGTGCACGCATTGAGTGCCATTTAAATGTATTTAAGGGTGAATAATTACTTCCGGTGTCATTTTGTGATTCCAGTTTGTTTATATCTAGAATTCAGGACCTGGCTTCATTTAATGCGTAATCATTATGTATGCAATGCGTTTACACGTTGAATTACCTCAAACCTTTTATTCTTCCTATCGGTCACGTTTGTCTTCTCAGCTATTTTTAATTTCTCTTTACGAGGAATTCACCAGAAGATCTTTCCCATGACATCTTTATGAAGGGTTCTCCTTATACATTTATAATTTTTACTGAAGTGCATTGATATGTTTGCTATCCGTTAGCATCGTGTTATGCAAAAGACTGAAGCGTCATGAAGTAAATGATGACCTCCATCAGCCATTTCTATAGTAATATTTTAGATTTTGCTATAACTTATTTGTCCAATAAAATTATCGCCTCAGAACTGACATTGCTTATGCAAATGATTTTGAACTTGTCGGGTTAAAGGTTAAACATAAATGAAGTTTAAAGGTCTACTGATAAAAATTTAATCAAAAAACATAATTCAATGAAGTATTAACGAAACATTTTCTTTCAAACATACATCCGGTGTAGCTTTTCTAGGGATGCCAATTGAGCCCCTCTATTACCCACGGCATGTAAATTGCCAATTACTGTGAATTGGAAGTTCAAATGATCCATACAATGTCACTAACGCAATGCGACGGATACAATAATGGGGACAAGGAATACATATCATACATTATAAATGGCTCAATTTTAGAAAATGCAGCTCTACAGAGTTCTTTCTCATTTTCAATTTGTGAACCTTTAAGCGTAATAGACGTGCAAACGAATTGACGAGACATATTTATGATGAGGGGGTTCCAGAAACTCTCGATTTGCACATGTTCAATCTTGGACAAAAGGCAACAAGAGTCCAAACTGCATATTTTCATTCTTATAGTTTGTATATGATTTGTGGTTTTGAACCGGCACCCCTCGTAATAGAAAAATTGTAGCTACGCCATTGGAACTTTAATTTATCAATAATATGGTGCAGAACGCGTGAAAAGGTTGTGAAAAAATGTGCAATGCTATTTTGTGTCTTTTTATTTTGTGTCCGATAATAAAAATAACCAATTATCAATCAAGTTTGAAAATCAATAAAAACATTAGATTTGTAAAAATCTTTGGAGAAAAATGAAGTTTTTACTTTAATTTTCGGTTTAGGATAATGCTGAAGGCAACATTTCAAACGCAGACTCACTTGAAGTGAAACGTAACCGATTTGAAAGATAATAAATAAAATCAAAATAATAAATACAGGAAAACTTTTATTTTTAAAATTTAATTAATTTTAGTAAATAATCTATTTGGATATTTCAGTTGCTTCTTCCGGCTTGACAATTGGATACTAGCCAATGAGAAATGTTGATATTAGCCAATGAGAAAAGATGATATTAGCCAATGAGAAATGATGATATTAGCCAATGAGAAATGATGATACTAGCCAATGAGAAATGTTGATATTAGCCAATGAGAATTCATGTCTCTGATAATGATGGAAATTAATATTTTTTTTTGTTATTTTTGTTTTGCATTTTATTTGTAATAACATTAGCACATTTATTATAAACACGAGCTTTACTAAATTAATGCCTAAAATTGTAAATATTTCAATCAAAATATTTACAAACATCGGAAGCACAACGAAGCGCATACAAAACTGAATTGATTATTTTCTATACAACAATTGTTTTTTCCATTGTTTTCAATTTTGTGAATTTCTTAAGCTTTAATTCTTTTTTTCATGATTTTCTACTTTTGTAAGTTTTCATCTCTAATTGAGTGCTTATAGCGACTATTTCCAGGTCCCGTTCTGGCGCTTGTAATAATTGAAATCTGCAAATGTGAAAATAATTCTCCCAATTACAAAGTCAAAAGCAAATTTCCAATTTATGAAGGAGAAGATTTCTTAATTGAAATCTATCCAGGAAAGCAAAACTTACCAATTTATACAACGATTCTATTAATAATGAAAAACCGTAAAGAAATTTCTCAAGAAGAAATTCTCAATCCTGGATTTATTAAAAATCTACCGAAAGTTTACAAGGGAGATTTTTTCAATCTTAAGAATTATACAGTGAAGTCAGCCGTAATTGAAATTGTTCTTCAATTCAACAAGCCGTCAAACGCAGCACAACTCGAGATCATGTACTTCGAGAGTAACTCAAGAAATGTCCGAATGAACATTGTGAATAATCCACACAAATTCCATCGATTCATACTTGCGAAGTTGACAATATCCCTATATTTACATTGGAAATTAGAACTGTTACAGAAAACTTTAGATCATAGAGAAGATGGATTTCTTGTCAACCAAACTAGCATTCTGACTTGTCTAGCAAACGGTGGGTTTCCTTTCTCCCCAGTCAAAATTATTGGGGTAGAAAGCCTTCATAAGATAAAAACTTTAAAGATAGGAAAAAATGAAATTCATGTCGTATTCATCAGCAAAATTGAAGACCATATGAAGAAAATTGGCTGCCTAGCTGGAAATGACGCCATTTATGACCAGATCAAGGTATTTCGTAAGTAAAACTTAGTTTACCTAAATGATAAGTGTTTTATATTTCGAAAGAGTAACTTAATATTCAATAAAATATGAGAAAGAAAGGTTTATTATGAAAGATTTATGGACTTGACGATCTTATGTTTATTGTTAATATTATTGTAATAATATTATTGTAATTATCATTATTATTTTTATTACTAAAATCATCATCATTATTATTATTATTAGATCAACCAAATTCTGTAAAAATTTCTCCTCTCGTCGAAGGTTATGTAAAAAATGCATCGAGTATTTCCTGCAATCCCAATAATGGTTATCCGGCCCCCTTAACAAATTGGTATTGGGTATCGGGACCTGCAAATTCTGAACAATATTTTAAAACAGAAACGGATTCTGGAATTCTCAAAATGAATAAAAATGCTCCAATAGGATCAAAATGGATCTTTGAATGTGCATCTGTAAATCATATCCCAAACTCGATAATCAAAGGCAAAACTGAATTGATTTCATTTACAATTGGAGGTAATTGGGATATATCATGTGCCCGTCTTTGAAAATAATTATAAATTATTAGTAATATATGGGCAGCTCGATTATAAAATCACAATTTTTGAGCGAAAAAGAGGAGAATCCAAATTTTAATATTTTAGTTTTGTTGTCCCAATTATATTGAATCAATAGTATTTCTTGATTTTTTTAAATAATTACTTCAGCTTTACTTCAATGTGAGTGCACCCTCACCAAAGCCCTTTTGTAGCATCTAACTAACGCAAGAAGCGATGGGCACACTAGTAACGATAACAGATTTGTTTTTGAAATTCTTTTTATTTAATCGTTGGAAGTCCTAAATTAGTGAAAAATAAGTTTTATATCTACAGTAAAAAAGCAGCATTAACAATTATATTTTTTAGATATTACTCGGCAAAGTTTAAATTCTACCAACAATAATTTTATTCTTAAACCAAATTATATATTGTAAATTAAAATATAATCACATTATATTAAATATTTAATTTTGAAAAATAAAATTATTATAATCAAATATAATTCTAAATGTTTAAAATAATTTAATAATAAATTAAAACATTAAAATATAGAAAATGTTAATTAATTTAAAATAATTCTTGCTAACTGTTGTTTTAATAGGTCTATAAACATTCAATTTTTGAATAATTTTCATTTAAATATTTCAATTCAATGTTTAACGTTTATGTCTTTATCCTTCGATTTAATGATTGCAAATCATACGAGTAAACTAAATATAAATGTTTTAATAAATAATTTCATTTTTTAGTAACAGGAATCAAATTGATAGTTAATAAAGTAAAGAAAGTAAAACATTAGATTAAACTATTTATCAAAGAACATTGATAAATAAAGTATTTGAAGGTAATACGAACTAAATATAATTTATCATTCAGTCAAGCCAATGCCGCATGTTGTTTTTTGGTCGATAATAATTGGATCAATTGCAGCTGTGATATTTGTGACATTTGTTGGATGCCTAGTGCGACAAAGTGTTTACTGGCATCGGGCAAAGAAACATCCAAACGAGTACAGATAGTATATGAACTCACCAGACATTTTTGATAATATATTTCCAGTTATTGGACATTCAAAAGAATCTCAAATCCAAAGAAGCCATTTTATTTTGAAATCGATTTTATCTAATTGGATATTTTTCTGCTGATTTTGGAAATAATTTTCTGTGAAATAAATGCAAAATGCTGCTGATAAATTGGATAATTGTTTTCATGAATTGGTAAGATATTTATGCTTATGTAATTGCTCATTGTGTCGGTGCGGTGCGATCCGGGGGGATTGAGCGCATGAGACTGTCATGGCGCCGGCGGCCGCCATTTTATCTGCACATTATTTGCTGTTGTATTCGATATCTTACGGACTTGTGATGATTTATTATTATTATCGATCGATTGATTTAGGTAATTCCTTGGATACGGGGGCGTCCAGGCAATCTTTGTGAGTGCTGATGGTTTGTATTTGTTTATTCAACGACGCCGCCCGTTTCTACTGTCGGTAACCAAGGCTTATTCCGCGTTGTTGCCATAGTTACCACAATGTCCCGATTATAAGCCCCACTAAGCGCGATTTAATATTTCCCCTGCTCCGATGGCAACCAATCGGATTGCTCAGTTGATTTGCAGCTATTTATTACATGTAAAATTCATTTGCACTTTACTGGGCAATTTCTCACACAGAAATCCATAATCAATCATTTCACTCGAAATTCATTAAATTTATGAGCAAAATATTCTAGCACTGATATTGAGGCCGTGAGATATGTTATCGCGCATTGGGTAATATGTTATCGCGCATTGGGTAATATGTTATCGCGCATTGGGTAATATGTTATTGCGCATTGGGTAATATGTTATCGCGCATCGGGTAATATGTTATCGCGCATCGGGTAATATGTTATCGCGCATTGGGTAATATGTTATCGCGCATTGGGTAATATGTTATCGCGCATTGGGTAATATGTTATCGCGCATTGGGTAATATGTTATCGCGCATTGGTTAATATGTTATCGCGCATTGGTTAATATGTTATCGCGCATTGGTTGATATGTTATCGCGCATTGGGTAATATGTTATCGCGCATTGGGTAATATGTTATCGCGCATTGGGTAATATGTTATCGCGCATTGGGCAATATGTTATCGCGCATTGGGCAATATGTTATCGCGCATTGGGCAATATGTTATCGCGCATTGGGTAATATGTTATCGCGCATTGGGTAATATGTTATCGCGCAGGAGCATTGAGTCTCATTTTATAAATAGATTTAGAACTATCGATTATTATTATTATTACATTTATTAAAACCCAACAATAATAAACTCGACAAAAACAAATTGACAATATATCTGATGGTAATTTAATTATTTTATTGAACCAAATCTATTTTCAAAATTTCTACTATTTACATTTACATTTTAATCACAAGTGTTTAAAATTAGAAAATTACAAAAAAAAATATCAAAAATAATTCCAAAAATGAATACAATATGTTATCGCGCATCGGATAATATGTTATCGCGCATCGGGTAATATGTTATCGCGCATCGGGTAATATGTTATCGCGCACTGAGCAATATGTTATCGCGCATCGGATAATATGTTATCGCGCATCGGGTAATATGTTATCGCGCATTGGGTAATATGTTATCGCGCATTGGGTAATATGTTATCGCGCACTGAGCAATATGTTATCGCGCATTGGGTAATATGTTATCGCGCATTGGGTAATATGTTAAAACAAAATATCAAAAATAATTCCAAAAATGAATAAAGTGTTTCTATTCGTTTTAATTCACTAAAAACCATAAATTCTATTTTTACTCGTCTGTCATTAATTTTAATTATTATTGTTGTTACTTGGAGAAAAGATTCAAATTTTGAATCATTCAATTCTGTCGATTTTTGATTTATAATATGGAAATATTTGAAATCGATTTTATTATTGAAATGAAAGGGGAAATATCTTCTTGCCAAATTGCATTTTATCTGTGATTCGGTAATAATAATTTCCATCGATTAAATTGAAGGGACAATCGCCTTAGTAACAAGTATTTCTCTCACACAATCAACACACAAAATCTAATTATCACAAATCTGTCTCATCGCTCATTGGTGAATATTTGACATTTATAATCAATATAATCAATATAATTGATTTAAACAAATGTTTATGAAATTATTATAAAAGAGCAGAAATACAAAATAAAAGACAAAAAATGCACATTTGCGAATTAGATCAATAATTCAATATATTGATTAAAATTAAACTCATTTAAAGCACATTAAACAAATTAAACAAATGATTACAAAAAGTTTTTTATCAATTGACTTTATTCATCAATTAGTTGGTTTCGTCAATATTGATATAATTAATTACCTTGTCATAGTAGGCGTGCTTACGTAAATCGCCATCCAATGAATATTGAGTAGTGCCAGACAAACGCCCTAGCGCCACTGTGACAATATCCATCACATATTTTGTGAATGCCTCATCAACATCTACATCAGCACCACGACCAAATATCATCAATTCTACATCTTTCAAATACTTTGTTCTTTCTATGTTGTCTATATTGGAGAAATAATCCCGAGTGAGGAAATCCTGCACAATTGAGCATTTCCAGAATAAATCATCCATTTCCTGGGATTTATTGAAGGAATTATAAAACAGATTCAAAAACCATCTGATATGAGTGATATAAGCTTTGAAATGATCATTAAATCTTGCTAGATGTTCTGGAAATCGGTGAAAGTAGCTCATAATTTCTTCTTTTCTTTGAATTTTCCGTCTTTGATAATCCCTTATACAATTATCTATAAAATTCAAAATCTGGCTTTTAGCAGCTTTGCAAATCAATCGATACTTTTCTATTTTGGAATATTCGAATTTCAGCAATAGAAATTTATTGTCGTTGAGTTTGTAATGATTGACTATGAGAGAGAGGTCAATTATAAATGCTCCAGTGTAACATAATTCTAAAGGTCCTTTACTCCATGCAAACATTTCATTCAATTCTCCCTCTAAAATTTCTTTAATTCGATGCGGGAAAGGTTTCTTTACGTTGATATTTGTAATCGATTTTAATATTGAGATGAATGGGGAAATTTCTTTAATCGAAATGACATCTTCCTTTGATTTGGAAATAACTTTAATGGACTTAATTGATCCTCTATCTAAAGGACAAACCGCGTTAGTAATAAGTATTTCTTTCATACAATCAGCACAAAAGGAATGCTCACAAACCCCAAATGTAAAAACTTTCTCATCGCTCATTGGCGAATAGCAAATTAAACATTCCTGATTGTTTTCCATCTATATATAATTATTATTTATCTGATTATTTAAACAAATATTTTTTCATTTGTTGAAATTTAATTTTACTTAAATTTCAATTTATATAAAATGCGTCGATAATTATAATATTTGAATCAATATAATAATATTTGAATCAATTTGATAATATTTGAATCTATAATAATAATATTTGAATCAATATAATAATATTTAAATCTATATAATAATATTTAAATCTATATAATAATATCTGAATCAATTTGATAATATTTGAATCTATAATAATATCTGAATCAATATGATAATATTTGAATCGATAATAATATCTGAATCAATATGATAATATATCTTTAAAAAATTTGACATTGATAACTCCTTGTTCGCTTTTCTCTTCCGATATTTTTCTTTTTTCCATACATTTCAAGTAAAACAAATCAAATGAAATTATAAGATAATACAATAAACTTATAATTCCATAAAATCACTAGTAAAATTTGACACAAAAATAAAAACAGTAAAATTTAAAAAAAAATTAAAAATAAGATAATCTTTAAAAAGTATAAAAAAATTAATTTTTCATAATTTAATATTATTTGAATCGATATTAATTATAATATTTGAATCAATATGATAATATTTGAATCGATAATATCTTAATCAATATGATAATATCTCGTATAAAAATTTGACATTGATAACTTCTTGTTCGCTTTTCTCTTCCGATATTTTTCTTTTTTCCATACATTTCTAGTAAAAAAAATCAAATGAAATTATAAGATAATACAATAAACTTATAATTCCATAAAATCACCAGTAAAATTTGACACAAAAATAAAAACATTTCAATTTAAATAAAAATCAATAATAAGATTATCTTTAAAAAGTATAAAAATCAATTTTTTATTATTTGAAAATGTGACACAAAAACACAAACATTTCAATTTAAATAAAAAATCAATAATAAGATTATCTTTAAAGAGTATAAAAAAATTAATTTTTCATAATTTAATATTATTTGAATCGATATTAATTATAATATTTGAATCAATATGATAATATTTGAATCGATAATAATATCTGAATCAACAGTTCAATTTAAATAAAAATTAAAAATAAGATTATCTTTAAAAAGTGTAAAAAAATCAATTTTTCATAATTTGAAAATGTGACACAAATTGCTTGTATAGAGCTAAATTTTGTAACTGAATTGTTGTATAGCTTTTCTTATCTTCGGCAAATACTCAAAAAGCGACAAAGTTCGACATGAAAGTAAACTCGCTAAAAAGTTGGCAGATGCATGAGCTTGAACAACATAAGAATTCACGATAAATTATAATAAGTAATTAATTTGCGAATTAGAACGCAGCACACACATTGATTATGGAAGTTTGGGAAGTTACGTATTAAATTAGTAATAGAGTGGATAATGAGTAATTTTTCCCGTATAGTTCTTTCGATTTACCGCCCGCCCGAAGCCAATGTCCCATTGGCTCACGCCTTAAGCCGGCACTGGCTATTAGATATCCGGATATTTCACATGTGAAATATTTGAGATCCCAAAAATCTAATACAATTAATTTCAAAGACAAAATGCTTATTTTTCTAAAATATTATTTTAAAACAAAAAATTTTTAATTAAACTGGTTTTCTTCAAATTGTCTTTCTATGCTTCACTGACACAAGATTTATACCTTAGATTTAGAGAGCAGAAAAATAATAATCCCAAATTCGTTTTGCTTTAAAAAGTATAAAAAAATTAATTTTTCATAATTTAATATTATTTGAATCGATATTAATTATAATATTTGAATCAATATGATAATATTTGAATCGATAATAATATTTGAATCAATATGATAATATTTGAATCGATAATAATATTTGAATCAATATGATAATGTTTGAATCGATAATAATATTTGAATCAATTTGATAATATCTCGTATAAAAATTTGACATTGATAACTTCTTGTTCGCTTTTCTCTTCCGATATTTTTCTTTTTTCCATACATTTCAAGTAAAAAAAAATCAAATGAAATTATAAGATAATACAATAAACTTATAATTCCATAAAATCACCAGTAAAGTTTGACACAAAAATACAAACATTTCAATTTAAATAAAAATCTATTAATAAGATTATCTTTATAAAGTATAAAAATCAATTTTTCATTATTTGAAAATGTGACACAAAAATACAAAAGTCAAACATTTTAATTTAAATAAAAATCAATAATAAGATTATCTTTAAAGAGTATAAAAAAATTAATTTTTCATAAGTTAATAATATTTGAATCGATATAATTTATAATATTTGAATCAATATGATAATATCTCTTAAAATATTTTGACATTGATAACTCCTTGTTCGCTTTTCTCTTTCGATATTTTTCTTTTTTCCATACATTTCTAGTAAAAAAAATCAAATGAAATTATAAGATAATACAATAAACTTATAATTCCATAAAATCACCAGTAAAGTTTGACACAAAAATAAAAACAGTAAAATTTAAATAAAAATAATAATAAGATAATCTTTAAAAAGTATAAAAAATTAATCAAATAAAAGATCAAAAATAAATCAATACAAAAACCAAATCTTCTAATTGTCTTTCTACGGTACTCCAATGCTTCACTGACACAGGATGCGCAAAATTTATACCTTAGATTCAGAGAGCAGAAAAATAATAATCCCAAATTCGTTATGCAATCACAACTTTCACAGTCGTTTTTCCTTTAATTTTCCTTTTCTAAATAAAAGATTATCAAACTTAAAACTGGATTTTTGAACTTCTCTTTAGTTATTTCTTAAATTTTGTACTTGTAAAATGAGCTATTAGAAATTGGGATAGCCATTTATCTAAATTTATAATCAGTTACATTCTTGAAGGTTCTCAATGAGTTCGCGCATCATTAGCAACAGTTTTAAAAGTGCTACTGACAGAAAATAATCTCCAAAGCGTACCTGGAACATTAAGCGACACCACAGGATACTACCAAATATTCTGGAATAATTAGGCTAGATATTTGTCCTCCTCTGACTTGTCATCGGCTCATTGGATTTGATGGGAATTTACGGTCTAAATAATGCCTTTATTGCTGCCAACTCATCAATGCGTATTAAACACGTGCCATAACTGACAAAATTTATCTACGATTTGATTAGATAAATGCAAATCTTTACTCTTGCTTTGCAATTGATTGGGCATTTCCACTGCAGCAATCATATCAATATTTCTGAATGACCTTTCCTGCTTGCACAATAAATCGGTCTCCTTCTCTGTAATTTATCCATTATTTACTTGATTGGCATTGATTATTTACCGATTTATCCTCATATTCAATATCGCATTTGCTGTCAAACAATAATATCAATATTTCTGAATGACCTTTCCTGCTTGCCCAATAAATCGGTCTCCTTCTCTGTAATTTATCCATTATTTACTTGATTGGAATTGATTATTTACCGATTTATCCTCATATTCAATATCGCATTTGCTGTCAAACAATAATATCAATATTTCTGAATGACCTTTCCTGCTTGCACAATAAATCGGTCTCCTTCTCTGTAATTTATCCATTATTTACTTGATTGGCATTGATTATTTACCGATTTATCCTCATATTCAATATTGCCTTTGCTGTCAAACAATAATATCAATATTTCTGAATGACCTTTCCTGCTTGCCCAATAAATCGGTCTCCTTCTCTGCAATTTATCCATTATTTACTTGATTGGAATTGATTATTTACCCTTGATTATTTGGCATTGAAATTTTATTCCCGTCTCAAATTCTCCCTGACCCTTCCGCATTTCCATTCATCAAGTGCTGCTTGAAATATATAAAATCAATCTTTCCAATGCAATTCATAATCCATATCTCACCCCATCTCAATAGTTCTTTTTTGGTTTATTTATTGATTTATATCAATATATTATCAATTCATCCTAATCGATTCTATAATGATTATGAAAAGATTTTGAAAATGGCGCTGTCTTAATGGATTATTTTATTATTTTGTTAATAATATTAATGACAACTGACATCACGTGAGACATATTTAATGATTGAGCACATAGATTTTCTATATGTAAAAATCAATGAATCCATATAAATAAATCCAAAAATGATGTATTTTGTCCCAAGCTTTCAATATGTTTGCAAATTAAACGAACTGCTTCTATGTTTTTTCCTATCATTGTCGATCTTTCGCGCATTTTAGAACAGCATCTTTAATATCTTTACCCGTTTCGGTAACGTTCAGACTCACAAGATCAAGGAAAGTTCTTCTGTTACTTTCAGCTTATTATCAACTCCACTAATAAATATAGCAAGTTCTGATGTGTCCTTGATAACGGTTGTTTCATCCAAAGCTAAGGAGTAGTAAACAAATTGATTGGTATGTATTCATTAAGGTTTAAGGAAAGAGAGCGACTTACTTGTTTATAAATATGAACGTTTTCTGGGCTTATTTCTTCAGCTGCAGCAATTAACCATTCTTTTATGTATTCTCCATCCGAGAAAGCTTTCAATTTTTGGCAATAATTTGAGAAATTTTTGAACTTGTGCTGACAATTTCGTTTGATTGTTGATTTCGTTGAGACTTCAAGTTAGCTTTCAGTAAGTATAATTTGGCCTTGCGATCATCACCAGAAACTACAGAAAGTTCTAGCAGTAATCGTTACACGACAAACTAAGCACACAGCATTATTTTTTACTTGTATGACATCGCACGTCAATATTATGGACAATTTTATTGATTCTGGAATAATTAGGCTAGATATTTGTTCTCCTCTGACTTGCCATCGGCTCATTGGTTTTGATAATGCCTTTATTGCTGCCAACTCATCAATGCGTATTAGACACGTGTCAGCTCTATCTCAGGAATGTCAAATCTAGCACCGTACATGAATGGACAAAGATATATCTAGCATTTGGAAATCTTTTAGGATTTTTGGACACGAGTGCAAGCATTAATCTGATAAATTGATTTATTGGATAAATTTCTATAAATTCTACTTTTTACTTCCGATATTCGCTGCCAATTGAAATGCAATGGTTCCATTGGATGATTGCGCTCCATTTCCAATCAATATATTTGTGATATTGATTAATTTATTCAAATTATATATATATTTACAAGCCAATCAAAATGTTGCATTTAATATATTACATTAAGCCTCACAAAACATCAGAGTTACTGAAATATTTTACACCGTTGACCTGAAATGCATGTATTTGATTGGAGGGATTTCACTGCCAACTACAAATAAAACTCTCGATAATCTCCTCTGCGATTTTCTGATAAACTGATCTTTTCCTATTACTTTTTTCTATAGGCTTCTCTTGACTTAAAACAAATTTCAATTTCTCTCTCCTTCAATCTCTAATAAGTTTCTCCCAATAGTTTCTGACAATTATTTCCAACAGTTATTTTTCACTTCACTTTTCTGAAATTCACTTTTCTGATTTTTTATTGAATTTTACTATAGTTTTTGGCTGATCAATAATGTAGTCTCGTATCAACTGATCTAATATTTTCTTCTCTGTCTATTTTCACTCTAATTCTTCTCTTTTATTATTATCCGTCCCCGACAAATAAAATTTGTGCTTATGCCAAATTATATTTGTCCGTTCTAAAATACTAACTAAAAAATTACTTTATATTTATATTTTTCCTTATAAATTACTAAATTTAACTCACCTTATGTTTATGACATGTAAGCCTATGAGCTTGATCCTAACAAATATTAAATCCGAATTATATAAACAATTAAGCAATCTTTTAATCAATATTTCCATAATTTTTTCTTTGCTTGGTATTGATTATTTACCGATTTATCCTCACATTCAATACTGCAGTTACTGTCAAACAATAATATCAATATTTCTGAAGGCCCATTACTGCTTGCCCAATAAATCGGTCTCCTTCTCTGTAATTTATCAATTATTTACTTGCTTGGCATTGATTATTTACCGATTTATCCTCATATTCAATATTGCCTTTGCTGTCAAACAATAATATCAATATTTCTGAAGGCCCATTACTGCTTGCCCAATAAATCGGTCTCCTTCTCTGTAATTTATCAATTATTTACTTGCTTGGTATTGATTATTTACCGATTTATCCTCACATTCAATACTGCAGTTACTGTCAAACAATAATATCAATATTTCTGAAGGCCCATTACTGCTTGCCCAATAAATCGGTCTCCTTCTCTGTAATTTATCAATTATTTACTTGCTTGGCATTGATTATTTACCGATTTATCCTCACATTCAATACTGCAGTTACTGTCAAACAATAATATCAATATTTCTGAATGACCTTTCCTGCTTGCACAATAAATCGGTCTCCTTCTCTGTAATTTATCAATTATTTACTTGCTTGGCATTGATTATTTACCGATTTATCCTCATATTCAATATTGCCTTTGCTGTCAAACAATAATATCAATATTTCTGAATGACCTTTCCTGCTTGCCCAATAAATCGGTCTCCTTCTCTGTAATTTATCAATTATTTACTTGCTTGGCATTGATTATTTACCGATTTATCCTCATATTCAATATTGCCTTTGCTGTCAAACAATAATATCAATATTTCTGAATGACCTTTCCTGCTTGCCCAATAAATCGGTCTCCTTCTCTGTAATTTATCAATTATTTACTGGCTTGGCATTGATTATTTACCGATTTATCCTCATATTCAATATTGCCTTTGCTGTCAAACAATAATATCAATATTTCTGAATGACCTTTCCTGCTTGCCCAATAAATCGGTCTCCTTCTCAGTAATTTATCAATTATTTACTGACTTGGCATTGATTATTTACCGATTTATCCTCACATTCGATATTGCAGTTGCTGTCAACATTGCCTCATTTGTATATCTGGCGCCCTTAGCCAATATATATTAACGCGCCCCATTATTCGTATTAAAAATTAAAAAGTACAAATATACAATTAAAACTAATTATCTGTTATTTTTTGGTAATTTATTGATTTAATAAGTACTAAAAAAGTCAGTGGCGTACGCACTAATTAAGTAAAATTTTACTTTTCTTACTTTTAACACATTAAAATTTTCGCCTTGATTTTCCGTCAGCAAAATCATCAATTATATCAGAATAATCTATATTTGACGTAAAATCTGTTTCTATTGATAACGAAAAACTGCGTTCCGCAGAACAATTACTTAAATGCGTGCACAAAAATATTCTTAAAATAATATTTATATAATTGGAAAAACAGTTTCTAATTTTTTGCTATATATTAATTTATACTGAGCTCTAATATCGAATTTTCAAGATTCATCTAAATCCTTCTCGTATATCTGGTATAAATTTTCTGCCTTTTCTAATATTAATTTAGGCTGGTATTTCAAGCCTCCTTTTCAGTTCTCCACTAAGACATGAAATTATAACATTAAATGTTTCGGTTTTCAAATTCTGACTGCTATGTCATTCCGATTCTTCAATTGTGTTTCATCATGAAACATTTTCCGTTTTCTCCCTCGCTTTCTTTCAAATTCATTAACGAAAAATATTTCTTTGGCTTTTAGATTCATAGTTTTCATATAAATTTGACATTGAATTTATGAATTCAATCAATGATTTCTATTGCTAAACAATAATCGATAAATCATTTTCAATGGATTGTAAATTTAAACTAGTAGCATTATTATTAAAACGTTCTAAAATAGATTTCCAAAATGTCATCATTAAAGCACATCGAGTCGATTCATTTGTTTTTGTTAATATTTTATTTCGGAAAGATTTTTTATGGCTCACCCTTTTAAAGTAGTAGTTAACACTAACCAACGACTCGTTGAATAAATTCCAGGCATGTTTCTAGCGTTATCATATGATTGTCCTCTCAAATTTTTTATTTTCATTTAAAAGTTGTATAATTTCTTTCTCCGTATCTACATTTTCCAAAAACTTCAAAAACTGTTCCTCTGGCACTCCATTTTTTACATATCGAATATAAAATTGCTTCTCTTAATTCCTTAAATATTTGTTGTTTTACTTTTTCCGCCATCAATATTTCAATTTCTTCTTATCGAAAACTATTGCCGATAAATATGAGGTACTTTTCCTTCTCCTGGATTTCCATATAATTTTCAATATGCGCCTATGTTTTAGTATAATACACGCAACCCGTTTGAGTACCTGAATCCGATAATTTGTTTCCTTTAGACTTTCTGAATTTAATACTTCATTGACATTTGACGCAGAGCCTTCCTGATAATCGCTGGTTTAGAACTGTTTCTAACTGTCGTGCTGAGCCTTCCTGATAATCGGGATTAGGCATTTCCATTGCAGCAATAATTTAAATATTTCTGAATGCCCTTTCCTGCTTGCACAATAAATCGGTCTCATTCCTTGGAATCTATTAACTATTTATTTGCTTGGCATTGATTATTTACCGATTCGTTCTCACATTCGATATTGCAGTTGTAGTAACATCAACAAATCCATTTCGAGATAGATATGAATTTGAAATGTGCCCTGAAATAAAAAATATTCACATTTCCAATCAATCTCTCAAAGTCATCCTCAAAAATATTATTCACAAACTCCCGTCTCAAATTCTCCCTGAACCCTTCCGCATTTCCATTCATCAAGTGCTGCTTGAAATATATAAAATCAATCTTTGCAATGCAATTCATAATCCATATCTCACCCCATCTCAATAGTTGTTTTTTGGTTTATTTATTAATTTATATTAATATATTATCAATTTATCCTAATCGATTCTATAATGATTATAATATTCAATTAATATTTACAAAATTAATCAATAAATTTTATTCGTGATTTAATTAACAATAAATCCTAGCTTGATTAAATGCAAATCGCAATAAATTAATTATCAATGTCAAATTGCAAATTTGAAACAAATAATCAATTCAAATGCACAATTAATAATTGTGGGCAAATATTTATTATTTACAAAATTGTGCAATTTATCACGTTCTATTATCAGACAAATTCAGATTGAAATTATTATCAAATTTTATTCAAATTCAATATTTATGAGGCGCGAAGGGGCATTATTGAGCGCAAATTGAGGTTATATTAGGCGGGAGGAGTAAATAATTCACAAATTGATTATTTGAGCATTTTCATTGGAATAAATCAGGAAAATTATCATTTGCCATTTTTTGCTATCAACAAAGATTTGGATTGTGACAGGAATCAATAAAGCGCTTCATTGCGAGTTGTTAAATGAAGCATAAAATACTCTGAGAAATATATTTCTCAGGAAATATGAAATCTTGATGTGCAAATTGTGAAAAATAGAAAGTCAATAATTGATCTATTTTCTTGGAGAGAATTGTAAAAAAACGATCAATCAATATAACAATCTGTACTGGTGTCAATATTTTCGAACCCGATTGGATTCCGATCAGTATTTGGTAGAATTTAAATTTCACTGACAATTGTAAATCCTTTTTTCAATGTCAACTATTAAAATATTTGCAAGGCTAGTAAAATAAAACCAATCACTGAAAACAAACGATATATCAGCATATCACCACACACACACACACTCACTCACAAACATTTGAGACATTCAATAAACGTGTAGGGTTTTATGAAATAACACTAGTCGGTGTCTTTGACTCCTTGTGCTCTATAAAATCATCATCGCAAATAATACTCCAAATGTATATTTATAATATTTTACTACAAAATGGAGATTCTGGGTACCGGATGGGTAAGCAAATTAAAAATTGCAATCACTTTCAAATGGATTTCCATCAGATACGCACATAAGAAAAAATACTGTTACTGAATACCCATTTAGAATGACGTTGGAAAATGTGTTATTTGACACAAATACGATAAGCAAAGCTAATTTTTCTTTTAAATCAAAAGAGGTTTTTTGAATGACAGCAAGAGTGTTATTGTGAATCAAAAAGTTTATCCGGCGAAATGAACAACAATAATATAGAAAATAAATTATCTGAAATTGAAGGTTTTCTCGCACAAGTTTATATTAATAGAGAAAATGGCGAGAATAATTCGAGTGTGGAATTAATAGGAGAAAACAATCAAAGTTTGGAGCATGTATCAGATAAAGATCTTAATGAATTCCACGATATTAATTCACAGGCGGACAAATAAGATACTTGTGGTTCTTATAACGGGTGATGGAAATAGTAATGAAAATGCCTGTGACGAGAACACTAGGAAAATGGTGGAGAAACTACCAATGAAATCAAGGAATGATAATCTATGGAAGAGTTAAGAAAATAAAAGGTGCAAGATTTATCAATAGTTCACGTGAATTATAATAACGGTTCTGATTGGAATGGTTTATGGTTTGAGGAGGAAAGATAAATTGTTACGCCATATTAATCATCGAAGGTTACAAACTCCATCAAATAAGAATTTATTATTCTGTGAACAAAAGTTGTAGCATATATAGATATCAGTGCTCTCGATGCTCTGTTAAGATCTAACTCAATGTTGCGTATGATGAGTTTAATGCAATGAAATTGTCTGGGAAAAACACTTTGATGAAAATACTAATTGAACGAGGTTACAGTTTTACAACAACACCCCAAAGTAACGAATCAAAATCGACAATTAAACACATTGTTAGACTAAATTTTAAAAATATCGATTATCACTGATGTATTCAATAAAATATTGATTATCACTGCTGATCTGATTGATTGAAATTTCTAGTGTTGAAGATTTTTTTAAAATTTTTTTCACTGTTTAAAAACCTTATCCGATTTTCATTCAAATGGTTTTAAATTATTGATTTTGTGCTGATTGATAGGAATAAACAAATCACATTCCACTTGAACCTTGATTATAAAAATTAATTATTAATTAACGTCAATGATCAGATCAAAATCCATTCATGTGTTGCGACGGATCAATAGATTTAAAATCATTAAAAATTCAAATTTTCTGACACAATCGAATAAATAGTGTGAAATCGATTACAAGAATATAAATTAACAAACAAGGTCAATTGATCAATTGAAAAATAATTTTGTTTTAGTAAGTATTTCGATCCTGCACATGTGGCACTCGAATATCTGATCAGCACAATCAGAGCAGCACAAATGGCCGCATTGAAACACCATGTTCAAGGGTTTATCCATGCAAATCGTGCACGTCTAAATGATAAAATGTAACATGTGAAAATCATAATCATTCCAACATTTGCTTCGTTCCCAGTAGGGTTTATGTTGGTTGGTTGTCTTCGGTGAAATTCCTCGATTTCTGCCTTGGCATCCATATTGGTGCACGAATCTAAAATCCGTCGGCCTTTAGTCGTAATCTTATAAATATCTCCACCGGACCTCATTGCAGATTTAACTGCGGAAATCAATCTTTCATGGTTATGTTCCTAATATCAAATCAATTTCCCAATAAATATATCAATTAATACATTATTGGAAATCGATAATTTCTCCATCAATTGTCCCAATGCTGATTTCCCATTTGTGTCTTCACAATCCAATCCTTCTGACTCGTGAATCAATAAATCAATAAGATCTAATTGATCCGCTTTAATTGCCAATTGCACAGCTGATTGATTTCTTCGGTTTTTTAGGTTAACAAATTTCTTTTTATTGATGGACTTTAATAAATTCTTGGCAAACAGAAATTTATTCTCTTTGATCATAAATGTGAGCAAAGTTTCTCCAGTTTCGAGTTGTCCAGGCAGCAATATTTCTGTCCTTACCAAGTGCTTAAATAGCTCGTTCTCATCAGCATTTACAGCATCATAAAGAAGGCTTTCCAAAATCGATTGCTGGAGCTCGGGACTGGATTTATCAAATAGCAATTGAATCAATTTATGCTCAGCTTTGCATAAATGAAAAATGTTTCTTGTGATATTTGCGGACAGAAAATTGTCAGGCAAAAGCTTTATCAATATTTCCCCATATTCAAACCATTGATTGGTGAAAGGAATTTGGAAATCGATAGAGGCAAAATTGATCAATTTAGGATTATTGGACACGAGTGCAAGCATTAATCTGATAAATTGATTTATTGGATAAATTTCAATAAATGTTACTTTTCACTTCCAATATTCGATGCCAATTGAAATGCAGTGATTCCATTGGATGATTGCGCATTGGTGTCAGCTCCATTTCCAATCAATATATTTGTGATCTCGATTGATTTATTCAAGTTCTACAAATTATATTTACAAGCCAATCAAAATAGTGTATTACGTCATCATTCACAGCTAGTTGAGCCTCACAGAACATATCAAGCAATGGAGAGTTACCAAAATTGTTGATACTGTTGACCTGTGCTCCAGCGTTAAGCAGTGAAATGCATGTATTTGATTGGAGGGATTTCACCGCCAGATGAAGCAAGGAATTATTGTCTCCGTCATGAGCATTTGAGCTGCTTGCATCCAGTCTGTCAGCAAAACATGGGAAAAGCGTCCCATGAAATTTCATTGAGAGAGTCAGCGCATTTTCACTGCAAGTCAATGAGATTATTGGTGATTGTGCAAACGGAATCGCTGGAAATAATCAATATTGGTTTCAATTAATCGAGATTAGTGCAGTAATAATGGAAACATTCCAAGGAGTCACAGGCAGGGCAAGAAGCAAGAAATTATGGATTTAGTCAAATGTCGAGGAAAATGTGGGATAATGAAAATTGGACAAATAAATATCAATAACTAACATATTTCTCCAATCGAATGTTGGCATGATAACTGAAAAAGATAAAGAAATTTACACAAGAAAATTATAAATGAATATTCAAGAAAAACAAATATAATTTGGCCACTGCAATGCTATAAAAAGCATTTCTCCTTCATACGATTTAAATTCGCGCTTATCTCGTGTTATCATGAATATGAAATGGAAATTTTAATTAATTAGTAAATTGATGAAATCTCGAAAACGTTAATCAATTAACAAAATCAATAAATTATAATAATATAAATTAAATAATTGTATTTATTATAAGGACTTTTTTGTGCTTCACCTCTGATTTCTTGATAAGCGACATAATATTTTCTACAAAATTTGACTATGAATCAGATTTATATATTTTGTATTTTATATTGATTTTATATATTAAAATCAATATAAAATACAAAATATATAAATTTTTCTCCTATTTTTTAAATAAATAAATAATTATCGAAATCACTTGAAAAAGGCTGTGCCGAAAATTCGTGAATACCTTAAATAAATCTGATTCATAGTTAAATTTTGTAGAGAAAATATTAATTTATTGGTATTTTTTACCCTTAAAAATGCTTAAAATAAATTTTTACAAAAAAATACCGAAAAATACATAAAAGGAAAAATTTGACTCAGAAGCGATTTGCAAACATTGTAATTTCAGTATTAGATATGGATGGTTATCTAGGGTTGCCAGACGTTCCGGTTTTCAAGTCAAGTTAAAATATGGCTACCCTATTACTTTATAACTAAAAACTTGGAACTTCATCTTAGCCACTTTCATCAGTCTGAAACATTGAGATAGCTTGTGAAGAAAAATTCTAAAGATTAAGATATCCAACTCTCAGAGAAATTTTGTGAAATAAGATACGTCAGTTCAATATCTTTAGGAATAAGTGTAATTCAACGAACGACTACGACGAAAACCAAACACCATAAAAATCTTTGATTGGATCAATATATATATATATATATCGGGAAATAAACATTCAAAGATTTGATGGACGAAAACAAAAGGAGGCAAAAAACTGCAAAAGCCAAAATGGATTTTAAGCAATTTTCTAGTAATAAATCAATAGCGGTAAAATCACAGAATTGCCAGTTGTAGATCAAAATGGAGAAGAAAATGTGAAAAAAAAGGAAGATTTGGATAATATAATTTATATTTTTGGAAGTTTCCATTAATGATAAAATTCAATTCTCCTTTGAACGTACAGAAAAACTGAAGAGAAAAGAAATCATGAAGTTTTCGTAATTCAATGGTCAAATGAGAACTTGATTTTCATAGACTAATTTATCAATTTGGGAACTGCACAATAATTATCCATACAAGTCAAGGAGAAATGCTAAATTACACATTAATATAAAATAATAATTTGCTCACCTCAACATATCTCACATAATCGGCTCCGTGGTGCACCAGCTGTGCACAAACATTTACCATGCCACGAATCACTGCACAGTGCAGACCAGTCAATCCCATCTATATCTCACATAATCATTTAATCAATAAATCAAATCTCACAAATCCAGTCTGGTCAATATCTATTGATCGATCAATCAAATATCCGCAATTGTCATCCAATCCACTCGCAATCGCCTCATGCAAAGGAGTTTCCGAATACTAAATAATGATAATATATCAATATTGATTACTCTGCTGATTTACCTTGTTTCGTGTGTTTGTGTCTAGTTCATGACTCTGCATGACTCTGATGCATTTCCTGTAATGCAAAGAATGTGCCAATGCAAATGCGGTTCCAAATATCTACAAATATATTGATTTGGTCATTTACATGAACACTTACTTCATTATTTGTATTGAGATCAACAATATTCGGATGATTTAGGACATATTGCACCATATCAGCATCATTATCGGCAATTGCTGTGTGCAATATTGTGAAATTTACCTTCAGAATTAATAATATTAGTTATTGATTTTATGTGATTTTGATGCACCTTTTGTCGAGATTCCATCAGAATCATTCTTTCTTGAATTTCTTCTTGTATTTCCAGGAACCCCTTTTCCTTTGCTTTGTCAATGGCCTTGCTCCATAACTGAATGAGAAAATCAATATCGGGAAAATAAAATCATTAACTAAATTGATGTGGGAAATGGGGGGGGGATTACTAATACCAAATAATAAATGAAATCAAAAGGATTGATTAATTTCATCCAATAAGAATTGCAATCAATAAATCAATGAAATATTTCCTCACCGATCTGTCATAAACTGTTTTCCGCATGATCAAATCGATAAACAAGTCACAGCCTTGATCAACAGCCAGTTCAAGAAATGACGATCCAATCTAATCAATATCAATACAAATCCAAATAATTATTGATTTTACGATTCTGCACTGTCCATTGATGACCTCAGCTGAATTCAGTCTTTTAAATGCGTTCATGTGCTGCCGACGAGTAATGCAGAGATAAAGCAGGCACTGAAATGGAATATTTATTGATTTATTCAAATAATCAGCTCACTTCCTTCAATGAATTTGCATTTTCATATTCTTTAGAAGTTAGCCATTTTATTGCTCTATCGAATTCCTATTATCGATCAAAGTAGTAACTATATCAATCAATAAATCAATAAAACTTTATCATCAATCAATTTGTCAAGAATGCATTTTATGATATTATTAGCATTGCTATCGATTGCTTTCTCCAACACAGCCAATCCAGTCTAAATATCAATTTATAGCCAATCAAATTCTCACAAATTTACATATAGATTCTGCCTTATAAAATCAGAAGATTTACACAAATCATAAAATGCGATCGGATCATCCCATTCAATGATGGCGAATAGCTGAAATAATATTTAATAAATCTATTCCCAATGAGTCAATAAATCACACATTTTCCACATGAGTCAATAATTGCACGCATTTAGCACGATTGAATTTCTTTGCCAAATCCAGCGGACTCATTCCTGACTGAAATAAATAATCCAATCAAAACATCTGAATGAATTAGACAGAAACTGCAAATCGATAAATAAATTGCCCAGGAAATCCCCTCGACATTATGAATCCAACTGAAATGCGCAATGCATGCATAATCAATGATTAATGATCGATGTTGGGAATTATTCCTGGTTGCCGCTATCAACTATCAGCCCTTCGTTTTCATTCGCCATTAATTATAAAACCATGTATTGCAGCGCCCTCAATTGCACCCCCCGCCTTAGATTTTTTTGCGACCCTTTATAAGAAATCATGCAAAGTAAAAAAAATGTTGAAATTTAATACAGAAATATAAAGTAATTTACAATTATTGAAATAAAATTATTTGATGGAGACTAATAAAGTATTTAAAACTTTGATTTTAACAATTTATAACATATAGCCTCTGGAAAAATATTAATAATGTTTAATTGATAATCTTATTGATTATAACAACAATCTATAATATTTTATATAATAAACTGATATTAAATTATTAATACACAATTATTAAAAAATTTTAATTTTAAAAGTAATTTGTATAAACTATTTATTGGTTTTTATCTAACACATCATGTGGTTTGAAAATGGAAGTAAATTAGGCTTATTAAGTAGACTGTAAAAAGTTATGAAATTTAATAAAATTGCCTTGTGCAAATTTTAAATCGGACTATTGGGATACTAAAATATGACATTACCTAAATCGCACCCTCCCCCATTACTAGATGTTCTTTATCCGCCACTGCAACTCACAAGTTTTCATGCAATTTGATTAGACAAAGTGCAAATGTTTACTTTTGTTTTGCAATTGATTAGGCATTTCCGCTGTAGTAATAATTTCAATAGTTCTGAATGCCCCCCGCTGCTTGCCAAATGAATCGGTCTCCGTCCCTATAATTTATCAATTATTTACTTGCTTGGTATTGATTATTTACCCATTTGTCTTCACATTCGATGTTGCAGTTGCGCTCTAGCAATAATTTCAATATTTCCGAATGTCCTTCGGTAGTTGCACAATGAATTGGTCTACTTCCCTGCAATTTATCAATTATTTATCTAAGAATTGATTATTTACCGATTTGTCCTCACATTCGATACTGCAATAGCGGTCATTCAATAATTTCACAATTTCTGAATGTCCTTTCATGCTTGCCCAATGAATCGGTCTCATTCCCTGGAATCTATTAACTATTTATTTGCTTGGTATTGATTATTTACCGATTTGGTCTCACATTCGATATTGCAGTTGATGTCAAGCAATATCCTGGCAGTATCCACAAATCCATCACGGCAAGCGATATGAATTGGAAATTTGCCCTAGATTCAGAAATATGCAATCAATAAATTCACATAGAAAAAATCTATCTCACGTGTTTATCAACAATTTTATATGCAAATTCCCTCCTCAAATTCTCCCTAACCCCCTCTGCATTTCCATTCATCAAATGCTGCTTGAAATATATAAAATCTCTGAAATAAAATTATCCAATGCAAATAATTATCAAAATCTCACCCCATCTTGATATTTCCTTTCTGATTTATCTATTAATTAATTTATATTAATCTATTCTATAATGATTATAATATTCAATTAATATTTACAAAATGAATCAATAAATTAAATGTATTATTTAAAAATAAATCTAACTTGATGAAATCCAAATCGGAATAAATTAAATAACAGCCAATCAATTATCAATTGCAAATCGCAAATTTGAAACATTTAAACAAATCAATTCCAATTAATAATTGATGAAAAATATTATTTAAAAAATTTGCAATTTATCAGTTTCAATTCTCAGAGAAATCCAGATTGAAAATTTTCTGCGCTTGTTTGTGATTCAATAAAAGGAAGTCGTATTTTGTGTGAGTTTGATTGATTTTCTACTGAACACGAGAAGCCAAATGGAGACCCATTTCCTACATGCAACATTCTCACACAAATAGGTCACTTTATGCTCCCAGTAAAATAATGCTATTATAGCAACTAAACGACAATATAGACATTTCTTGACTACTCAAAGGCAAGTTTTAGTTAGGGGATCAATTGTAGGATCTTGATAGCGCAAATTAGGAAACATTCAAAAAAATCACGTAAACAAATGAAAAACGCATCAAATAATCTGTTTTTGTTTTTCCTACGCCAAATGAATTCAAATAAAAAGTTATCAATATTTTTCTCAGTTCGATTTCTTGGAGGAATTTTCATTTTAAAGCATTGTTTGTTCCCTCGACGGTGTTTGTACAAGCACCTGAAATATTATCCTTAAAAGTTTCCGAATGGTTAACTTGCAAAATGCCTATAACCCAAATCACCTAATCTAGAATAACTCCCCAACATGTCCGTATTTATTATTGAACCCGGTCTTACAAATTTTTGTATAATTGGAATTATGACCTCTGCCGATCGATTAACAACTTGATTTTTCGTTCAACGGGGCTTTCAACGCCGACCAAAACCCACACACCATCAACTCGATGACCTCGGTTGTATTTCCGTCTTTCCCAGTTTAGTTTCATCAATTTCTCACGACAACATCTTCAATAGTGGAAGCCACTAATTGTCTGAAATGCCCATAAAACACAGATACAGTGGTGTTATGAGAAAATAAAGTGGTTTGTAACACAGGACAACCATGTAACCAATAGATTGCCAATTCTAAAATTTCAAGACATTTAAGATTGGAATGATAGACAAACGTGTGAATTTTCATACTCAAACTTCTATTTTTACGAGAATCTGATGTACAGTGAAAATCTAAACAAATGTCACACCATTTTATTGGTTTTGCACGACCAGGACAATTAACTGATGCATAGAAAACATTTCTTGACAAATTATATTGAACATATAATTCTTCTGTCTAAAATTATTGAAAGGATTCATTAAATTTAATTAAATTGATTTAATATAAAATTAATCTATACCAATTAGGAAATCGCTGTCAAAATACTTTAATAAATTTTTCTATAAAAATTTTAATTTAAATTTTTGTTAATCAATTTATATAAATAAATTTATTTTCCATTTTTTTCATTTGATTTTAATTATTAAAAAAAATAATTTGTTTTATTAATATTGCCAAAATCATCTAATCAAAATAAATTATTCAAATTTCTATTCTGCATGTTAAATTATTTTTTAGGTGAATTTTCAACTTTTTTTTAATATTGATTTTTATTTCAATGAATTTTTAGTTTTTTTACCGCAACTTTTATTGATTTTAAATTTCGCTCAATGCGATCCAATAGAAATCGATTATAATCTGGTGCCTATTTATGAAAATGAGGATCACACAGTTAGGTTGTCATTTGACCCGTTGACGAAAAACTCGTACGAAATTTTCTTGTTTCGCGTGTCGAACAGCATAAAAGAGAAACAAAAAATCTCCATTAATCCAGTATTCCGATCGGAACTGTTGAACTTCATAAACGGGCCTTATTTCTCCATCAAATACTCCACTGACTCTCCTGGAATTGTCGCTGTTGACGTTCGGTTCCAAGAAACTGCAAACAACATGGATTTCGAGGTCTTCCATTTGTCGACGAATCAATTTGATGAGAAAACCGCATTCATTCATCACACAAACCGATATAGGCAATATCGAATTCTGAAACTCAAGGTCATATTCCATCGCCATTGGAGATTGAGCATTTCCCAGAACTCATTGACAAACCGAACCGGAGGACTCGTGGCAAACCTGCCGGGAATTATCGCGTGCAAGGCCAGTGACGGATTTCCCAAAACCAATGTCACCGTCACGGGCATCGAGAGCCTGAAATTGGTATCTATGGAAAACTCTGAGAACTCCCAAATCGCTACGGTAATCGCCACCGGTGACCAGAAACGCCTTAAAGTCGGATGCAAGGCAGGATTTGACGAGATTTTTGACGAGCTCACCGTGTTTGGTAAGTCCGCTGAAATGCACTAGAAATTATTCGCTACCGATTGAATTAATTTTTATTGATTAATTTTATTGAATTTTTAATTTTATTATTAATTTTATTGATTTGTTTTTTATGCATTTAAATTAATTTTATTGAATTTTTAATTTATCGATTTTATTATTAATTTTTATTGATTTGGTTTTTATGCATTTAAATTAAATTTATTGAATTTTTTAATTTATCGATTTTATTATTAATTTTAATTGATTTGTTTTTTAAATAACTTTATTGAATTATTAATTGATAATCGATTTTTTGCCAAACTATCGCAAATCGATTAAAAACGATATTGAACCCGGTGTTACGTCAATCTGACAAGCCCGCCAAATTACTGCATGCCATAATCGGTTATCCAGGATGAACGGCTTTATCTGTCGGTTACGTAATCGCCTTGTTTGAATATTTGATTCTCTTTGTATTGGAATTTCAAATCGGCATTCATTTATTTTGCAGATGAGCCAGCTTCAGTGAAATTAGCCTATGGCGTTGTGGGATTCGTTGTTGTCAGTCTGGCTTGCTTGTCGGTGATTGGTGGGTTTATTTTCTATAGGTGGCGATTGGTCAGACAGGTAACTTTGAACCTCACACACACTCCAATGAGCATTTCAATAAGTCTCTGTGTGTGTGTGAGTGTGTGTGAGTTAATTTTTAATTAACTTGATTTCCTATTTCTAGAAACGCAGAAATGTCCAAGTGGCTAAATTATTCAAATTGGGAGAAAAAATTGATTTCATATAAACAAAAAAAATAATTTAGTTTTTATCAGAGTTATGAACTGCTTTTTATTTATATCAAATAAATGTTATCTCATTTGTTGGCTTATTATTTTCACTGGGTTGTCGCAAATTTGGGAGGGGGGGTCAAGGCCGGGGGAGCCCCAAATAATTAAACATTATAATTTTAAAATTACCGCCACACAAATTTTTAAAATCAATAAACGAGTGATAACTCATTACATAGCGCTCAACATGCAGGAAGGCCATAGAATCATCAAATGGTTAGCACATTCAATTCTGGGGCCACAAGGGATCTCAGCAATGCACTCGATTCGGTTGGGTGAACTGTGATAGAAAATAGAAATAATTAAACCATAATTTATCTGCAATCATATTTGTAGCATGAATGACTTATAAAAACTGCAGATGCCGTACCGGAAATGGATCTAGAAACAGCTTCTAACGACGCTAGTTTGATCATAGTTATGAACTGCTTTTTATTTATATCAAATAAATTTTATCTCATTTGTTGGCTTATTATTTTCACTGGGTTGTCGCAAATTTGGAAGGGAGGGGGGGGGTCAAGGCCGGGGGATCTCCAAATAATTAAACATTATAATTTTAAAATTACCGCCACACAAATTTTTAAAATCAATAAACGAGTGATAACTCATTACATAGCGCTCAACATGCAGGAAGGCCATAGAATCATCAAATGGTTAGCACATTCAATTCTGGGCCACAAGAGATCTCAGCAATGCACTCGATTGGGTGAACTGTGATGGAAAATAGAAATAATTAAACCATAATTTATCTGCAATCATATTTGTAGCATGAATGACTTATAAAAACTGCAGATGCCGTACCGGAAATGGATCTAGAAACAGCTTCTAACGACGCTAGTTTGATCATAGTTATGAACTGCTTTTTATTTATATCAAATAAATTTTATCTCATTTGTTGGCTTATTATTTTCACTGGGTTGTCGCAACTTTGGGCACATTCATTAAGGAGGTCAAATTCGAGAGCCCAAAATAATTAAAAACTATAATTTTAAAATTCCCGCCACACGAAATTTAAAAAATCAATAAACGAGTGATAACTCATTACATAGCGCTCATCATGCAGGAAGGCCATAGAATCATCAAATGGTTAACTCATTCAATTCTGGATCCACAAGGTATCTCAGCAATGCACTCGATTTGGTTGGGTCGAACAGTACCGGCTCAAAAGTTGTGAATATAAATTTTTCCGCCTCCGTATTATTTCTTAAACTTTTTAATAATAAAAATATTGGGAAAATGTATGAAGTTATTTATTTAAAATTATTTATATTTTTATCCTTTTGAACTTTTTACTTACGATATTCAGCATCAGATAGTTTTTTTTCTCTTGTCCATAAATAAAAAACTTTTTGCTTTTTCTACATTAAAAATCTGAAAATGTAATGATAGTTGAATTAAATATAAATTTGTACCTACCTAACGCAAATGTTGATTGATAGCAATTATGTAAAATTAAATATATAGCTATTGGAATACTCACAACACAAACAAAAATGGCAACTTGATAATTAATTTTATTTTTATTTGAATTAAATCAAGTTTCAAAAAATATTTGAATGCTTACAATTTTTAGCTCAAACTCAAACCAAATCGAAGAAATTCTGAAATATCTATAAATTCCGTATATTTTTTATAGAAATTCTGAAAGTTTTAAATTTTAAAAATCGTAAAAAAATTTCGGTCAATAAGTCGCGGTTGAAGTCACGGTTTTTGCTATGCAGTTGTGTCCCATTGCGGGTGAACTCACCAGTGCAATAAATGAACGCATTATTCAAGTTTACTTACTGGCAAGAGCCGTGGATTAGTTGGACAATGTTCATGCTTGGGTAATGATTCAGTCACGAAAGTGTTGTAAGCAATTCCATGTCACTCGAACCCTATTTAAACCATATTTCCCGGAAAAATGCTGAGACTCCAGGGGTTAAGATAAAATGTCCAAAAGACCAAATCGCTTTAGATGAAATAGCCTGATAAAATATAAAAAATCGTAAATTCCAAAAAGTGAAGAAATGACATGAGATGTATTCCTGTCCTAGGGAGGATCTCTCCACGTCAATTCAGAATTAAATTATTTGGAAATTTCTCGATATACTATCAAAAACGAATTTTTTTCTCGCCTATTTGTTAAGAAAATTAGATTTCTTTAACATAATGTAGAGAGATCATTTAATAGACTATGAAAAGGTATAACTAGGGGAGCTCTCCTATGCACCATTACCGTCATCTGACAACAAGGCAAAATCATGGACAGCGTAATTACTGAGTCGGCTACTGTCCGAAGGAGGCTGCAATTTGTATTCAATTAATGAAAATGAGATTCAAATGAAGATCATTTATTTATATAATATAATATTTGCCGCTCTCTCAAAAAATTCCTGACGGCACCCACACCTCATGAACTTTGATGTACGTATATAAATAAATAAACTGGAGACATCGCGACATACGGATGATGGGGTAAAATAGAACTTTGTAAGGGAGTTCCTAATGATTGGGATTTGAACTCTTTATCACATAAGCATTATCTATAGTCTAGACCAAGGTGTCCAACCCAAATGATTATCTTGCGGACTTTGGAAAAGCATCATAACTCGGCGGGCCGCAGGTTGGACAGCCCTGGTCTAGAGCATCACCAACATCTTGACAGCACCAGAAATCGCCAGCAAAATTTATTTCAACCAAAAAGATGTACCGAACAAATCTCGACCAAAATATTTTAGATGAAAAACGTACAAAATTGTAATTAATGAGTAGCAAGATTCCCAGCGGGCGGGACTTGATACGAATTCCTTTCTTCAAGGACTAATGGCAGCTCTCAAGTCAAATATTTTGGCGGTGATTTGGCATTGCTGATTTACCATATTAAGCTTGTCAGAAGTTCATTTTGTCCATGACAATGTCCTTTACTGACTATTCTTCGGCCCATTGCAAAGATCAGATGCATCTTTACCTTCGGCGGCAGCTCCGTTCATCACAATTACTTTTCAAATCGATTCGCACGATTTTCAGAATTCATTGAGGCATTTCCACATAGCAACGTTGCACGCATAAATGAAATTTGAGTAGAAATTGTTACGTAACAATATTCACACGAACAGACAAAGCAGCATCAAGTTTTTCTTCAATTTTCGCAGTGCTGTCATCAAATATGCTTAATGATAATAATCATAATTATAATAATCATAATAATAATAATAATAATTATAATAATAATAATCATAATAATAATAATAATAATAATCATAATAATTATAATAATAATAATAATAATCATAATAATTATAATAATAATAATCATAGCAATAATAATAATAATCATAATAATAATAATAATAAAGAATAATAATAATAATCATAATAATTATTATAATAATAATAATAATCATAATAATCATAATAATTATAATAATAATAATAATAATAATAATGATAATAATAATAATCATAACAATAATAATATGAACAATATAATAACAAAATATGAACCCCCCCCCCCAAGTGCACACATTCTTCCATAAAAGATTCATCTAAATCCTTCTTGTATATCTGGTATAAATGTTCTGCATTTTCCAATATTAATTTAGGTTGGTTTTTCAAGCCTCTTTTTCAGTTCTTCACTAAGACATGTTTTGGTTTTAAAATTCTGACTGCTATGTCATTCCGATTCTTCAATTGTGTTTCATCATGAAACATTTTCCGATTTCTCCCTCGTTTTCTTTCAAATTCATTAACAAAGGATATTTCTTTGGCTTTTAGATTCATAGTTTTCATATAAATTTGACATTGAATTTATGAAAATTCAATCAATGATTTGTATTGCTAAACAATAATCGATAAATCATTTTCAATGGATTTTAATTTTAAACTAGTAGCATTATTAAAACTTTCTAAAATAGATTTCAAAATGTCATCATTAAAGCACATTCGAGACGATTCATTTGTTTCGGAAATATTTTTTATGTGCTGAATAAATTCCAGGCATGTTTCTCGCGTTATCATATGATTGTCCTCTCAAGTTTTTTTTATTTCAACTTTATTTTCATTTAAGAATTGTATAATTTCTTTCTCCATATATTCAGCTTTTTTCCCTAAATTTCCAAAAATCTTCATAAAATGTTCCTCTGGCACTATTTCTGGCACTCTGGCACTCCATTTTGTTGATCAGTCTGTGTGATTTGTCAGGAGTGGAGTCAACACTAATTGAAAATTATATTTTGCTTCTCTTAATTCCTTAAATATTTGTTGTTTTACTTTTTCGGCCATCAATATTACAATTTCTTCTTTGAAAACTATTGACGATAAATATGACGTACCTTTCCTTCTCCTGGATTTCCACATTTTTCAATATGCGCCAAAAATTGCCATTATTGATATTTCCAATTATGTTTTCGTATAATACACACAACCCGTTTGAGTACCTGAATCCAATAATTTGTTTCCTTTAGACTTTCTGAATTTAATAGTTCATTGACATTTGACGCAGAGCCTCCTAATAATCGCTGCTTTAGAATTGTTTCTAACTGTCGTGCTGAGATAAACATTCTGTTACATTTTTCTAATTTACACCTCCTAACAATCAACAAGGAGCACAATAAATCGATTTGTTACTTTCCGAATAAACTAGATAATAATGTCGACGTATAAATTCACCATTTTGTTGTAATTTTCTTCTCAAAACATTTAAATATTTTGTCGGTATAAACCTTCTTTGCTGGCGAGAAATCATTAAATGTTGGAATATTAAGTGATGATGAGACATCTGTGGTAATTTCGTTATATATTTCTACAATCGAACCACAATTGCTTAACTGTTCTTGAACTACGGTTTCGGGGTTTTTTTAAAATTAAAAATTCATCTAGTTTAGTTGTTTTTTCAATGATTTTATCAAACTATCTTTTTGTTTTTCTTTTGCTAATTTTCTATTTTGGTTAACACTATTTTTTAGGTTCTTCCATTTTATTTATTTTACCTAAATTTGTAAAACAAATAAACTACTAAATATGTAAATTATACAAATCACCAAATAGCACTATAAAATATTCAGTACTAAAAATTATAACAAATTAAAGTTTAAGAAGATAATTATCGAATAATTATACACAAATATTCTGAAAGCTAAACTACCCAACTGTACTGATTGATTTCAATTTCCCAAACAGGAAATGCAATATTTTGCAATAACTTCTATAATACAACAAATTTGAAAACCCACCAGTAAAATCCGTCAGTAAAACAAAAACACAATACAATTATACTCGCGCAAAATACTTCTGAATTATTTGATTCTTAATATTATCTATAACTTATAAATGTATATTAATAGTATTATCTTGTTTAATTCTTATTTTCTATTACATAATTTGATTATAATTATCAATAAATATCTAAAAATTTTGAAAAAAAAATTACAAAGAAAATCATGTTGCAAGCGCCTTTTTCGGTTGGCGCTCCTGGGCAGTTGCCTGTTAGAAAAAGCGCCCATGGCTGTCAAACAATAACGTCAATATTTCTGAATGCCCATTACTGCTTGCCCAATGAATCGGTCTCCATTTCTGCAATTTATCAATTATTTACTAGTTTGGCATTGACTATTTACCGATTTATCCTCACATTCGATATTGCAGTTGCTGTCAAACAATAATATCAATATTTCTGAATGCCCATTACTGCTTGCCCAATGAATCGGTCTCCATTTCTGCAATTTATCAATTATTTACTTGCTTGGCATTGATTATTTACCGATTTATCCTCACATTCAATATTGCAGTTGCTGTCAAACAATAATATCAATATTTCTGAATGCACATTACTGGTTGTCCAATGAATCGGTCTCCTTCTCTGTAATTTATCAATTATTTACTTGCTTGGCATTGATTATTTACCGATTCGTTCTCACATTCGATATTGCAGTTGTGGTTGCATCAACAAATCCATTTCGAGATACGATATGAATTTGAAATGTGCCCTGAAATAAAAAGTATTCACATTTTCTTCATTTGATGGTTTTGCATTATTTCTGTGAGACCTCTCGATTTCCTCCTTGGCAGCACTGTCAGTGCAAACATCAATAAAACACTGGCCACGTGACGTCATCTTATAAATGTTACCGCCAAATGAGATTATTGTTTTAATAGCTAAAATAAATTTTCTTTTAATATTTGCCTAAACTTGAGCAATCCGATAAAACAATAATCAATCAATACATTATTGGAAATCCAAAATTTTCTCCAATAATTGACTTAGTGCGCACGTGCCGCCTTCATTCTCACTATCGAATTCCCTGGTTTCAATAATTAAAGCGTTCACAAGATCCATTTCAATTACAATTTGTAAAGGGATTTGATTCTTTGTGTTGCGCAACATTACAAATTTTCCTCGATTTACTGAATCCAATAATTTCCATGCGAATTCCATTTTTCTTTCTTGCAATATAAATGTGAATAAGTTTTCCCCGTTTCCAAATGACCTCGGTGCCGATATTTCCGTTTGTATTAAATGATCAAATAGCTCCACATTATCGCTATTTACTGCTTTGTAAAGCAAATTTTCGATAACTGACTGCTGCAATGTTGTGGAACTGGATTTATTGAATAGTGATTTTATTAGGTCTCATTTGATATAGAGGAGTACAAAAAATTGTCACACAAAAGCTTTATCAATATTTCCCCATATTTAAACCATTGATTGGTGAAAGGTAACATCAACAAATCCATTTCGAGATAGATATGAATTTGAAATGTGCCCTGAAATAAAAAACATTCACATTTCCAATCAATCTCTCAAAGTCATCCTCAAAAATTGTATTCACAAACTCCCGTCTCAAATTCTCCCTGAACCCTTCCGCATTTCCATTCATCAAGTGCTGCTTGAAATATATAAAATCAATCTTTGCAATGCAATTCATAATCCATATCTCACCCCATCTCAATAGTTCTTTTTTGGTTTATTTATTAATTTATATTAATATATTATCAATTTATCCTAATCGATTCTATAATGATTATAATATTCAATTAATATTTACAAAAATAATCAATAAATTTTATTCGTGATTTAATTAACAATAAATCCTAGCTTGATTAAATGCAAATCGCAATAAATTAATTATCAATGTCAAATTGCAAATTTGAAACAAATAAACAATTCAAATGCAATTAATAATTGTGGGCAAATATTTATTATTTACAAAATTGTGCAATTTATCACGTTCTATTATCAGACAAATTCAGATTGAAATTATTATCAAATTTTATTCAAATTCAATATTATTGAGGCGCAAAAGGGCATTATTGACAATAAATTGAGGTTATATTAGGCGGGAGGAGTAAATAATTCACAAATTGATTATTTGAGCATTTTCATTTGAATAAATCAGGAAAATTATCATTTGCCATTTTTTGCTATCAACAAAGATTTGGATTGTGACAGGAATCAATAAAGCGCTTCATTGCGAGTTGTTAAATGAAGCATAAAATACTCTGAGAAATACATTTCGGTGGAAATATGAAATCTTGATGTGCAAATTGTGAAAAGAGAAAGTCAATAATTGATCTATTTTCTTGGAGAGAATTGTAAAAAACGAACAATCAATATTACAATCTGTACTGCTGTCAATATTTCCGAACCCGATTGGATTCCGATCAGTATTTGGTAGAATTTAAATTTCACTGACAATTGTAAATCCTTTTTTCAATGTCAACTATTAAAATATTTGCAAGGCTAGTAAAATAAAACCAATCACTGAAAACAAACGATATATCAGCATATCACTACTCACACACACACACTCACTCACAAACATTTGAGACATTCAATAAACGTGTAGGGTTTTATCAAATAACACTAGTCGGTGTCTTTGACTCCTTGTGCTCTATAAAATCATCATCGCAAATAATACTCCAAATGTATATTTATAATATTTTACTACAAAATGGAGATGCTGGGTACCGGATGGGTAAGCAAATTAAAAATTGCAATCACTTTCAAATGGATTTCCATCAGATACGCACATAAGAAAAAATACTGTGATTGAATATCGATTTAGAATGACGTTGGAAAATGTGCTATTTGACACAAATACGATAAGCAAAGCTAATTTTTCTTTTAAATCAAAAGAGGTTTTTTGAATGACAGCAAGAGTGTTATTGTGAATCAAAAAGTTTATCCGGCGAAATGAACAACAATAATATACAAAAAACAAATTATCTGAAATTGAAGGTTTTCTCGCACAAGTTTATATTAATAGAGAAAATGGCGAGAATAATTCGAGTGTGGAATTAATAGGAGAAAACAATCAAAGTTTGGAGCATGTATCAGATAAAGATCTTAATGAATTCCACGATATTAATTCACAGGCGGACAAATAAGATACTTGTGGTTCTTATAACGGGTGATGGAAATAGTAATGAAAATGCCTGTGACGAGAACACTAGGAAAATGGTGGAGAAACTACCAATGAAATCAAGGAATGATAATCTATGGAAGAGTTAAGAAAATAAAAGGTGCAAGATTTATCAATAGTTCACGTGAATTATAATAACGGTTCTGATTGGAATGGTTTATGGTTTGAGGAGGAAAGATAAAGTGTTTCGTCATATTAATCATCGAAGGTTACAAACTCCATCAAATAAGAATTTATTACTCTGTGAACAAAAGTTGTAGCATATATAGATATCAGTGCTCTCGATGCTCTGTTAAGATCTAACTCAATGTTGCGTATGATGAGTTTAATGCAATGAAATTGTCTGGGAAAGACACTTTGATGAAAATACCAATTGAACGAGGTTACAGTTTTACAACAACACCCCAAAGTAACGAATCAAAATCGACAATTAAACACATTGTTAGACTAAATTTTAAAAATATCGATTATCACTGATGTATTCAATAAAATATTGATTATCACTGCTGATCTGATTGATTGAAATTTCTAGTGTTGAAGATTTTTTTAAAATTTTTTTCACTGTTTAAAAACCTTATCCGATTTTCATTCAAATGGTTTTAAATTATTGATTTTGTGCTGATTGATAGGAATAAACAAATCACATTCCACTTGAACCTTGATTATAAAAATTAATTATTAATTAACGTCAATGATCAGATCAAAATCCATTCATGTGTTGCGACGGATCAATAGATTTAAAATCATTAAAAATTCAAATTTTCTGACACAATCGAATAAATAGTGTGAAATCGATTACAAGAATATAAATTAACAAACAAGGTCAATTGATCAATTGAAAAATAATTTTGTTTTAGTAAGTATTTCGATCCTGCACATGTGGCACTCGAATATCTGATCAGCACAATCAGAGCAGCACAAATGGCCGCATTGAAACACCATGTTCAAGGGTTTATCCATGCAAATCGTGCACGTCTAAATGATAAAATGTAACATGTGAAAATCATAATCATTCCAACATTTGCTTCGTTCCCAGTAGGGTTTATGTTGGTTGGTTGTCTTCGGTGAAATTCCTCGATTTCTGCCTTGGCATCCATATTGGTGCACGAATCTAAAATCCGTCGGCCGTTAGACGTAATCTTATAAATATCTCCACCGGACCTCATTGCAGATTTAACTGCGGAAATCAATCTTTCATGGTTATGTTCCTAATATCAAATCAATTTCCCAATAAATATATCAATTAATACATTATTGGAAATCGATAATTTCTCCATCAATTGTCCCAATGCTGATTTCCCATTTGTGTCTTCACAATCCAATTCTTCTGACTCGTGAATCAATAAATCAATAAGATCTAATTGATCCGCTTTAATTGCCAATTGCACAGCTGATTGATTTCTTCGGTTTTTTAGGTTAACAAATTTCTTTTTATTGATGGACTTTAATAAATTCTTGGCAAACAGAAATTTATTCTCTTTGATCATAAATGTGAGCAAAGTTTCTCCAGTTTCAAGTTGTCCAGGCAGCGATATTTCTGTCCTTACCAAGTGCTTAAATAGCTCGTTCTCATCAGCATTTACAGCATCATAAAGAAGGCTTTCCAAAATCGATTGCTGGAGCTCGGGACTGGATTTATCAAATAGCAATTGAACCAATTTATGCTCGGTTCTACATAAATGAAAAATGTTTCTTGTGATATTGGATGACAGAAAATTGTCGGGCAAAAGCTTAATCAATGCTTCTGCATATGCAAACCACTGATTTTGGAAAGGCAATTGGAAGTCGATTGAGAAAAAATTGACCAATTTAGGATTATTGGATACGAGAGCAAGCATCAATCTGATAAATTAATTTATTATCAATGATTTATTTGACAAATTTCAAATAACGTTACTCTTCACTTCCGATATTCGCTGCCAATTGAAATGCAGTGATTCCATTGAATAATTGCGCACTGACGTCAGCTCCACTTCCAATCAATACTTTTGTGATCTCGATTGATTTATTCAAGTTCTACAAAATATAGTTACAAGCCAATCAAAATAACTTATTACGTTTTCATTAGTAACTAGTTGTGCATCATTAAGCATCTCAAGCAACGGAGAATTTCCAAAATTGTTTAGAGTGTTGACATGTGCTCCAGCATTGAGCAGTGAACTGCATATATCCTGTTTGAGGCATTTCACTGCCAGATGAAGCAAGGTATTATTGTTCCCATCATGAACATTTGAACTTCTTAAATCGAGACGGTCAACAAAACATGGAAAAAGCGTCCCATGAAATTTCATTGACAAAGTTAGCGCGTTTTCAGTACAAGTCAGTGAAATTATTGATTGTGCAAATGGAATTGCGGGAGCTGCTCAATTATACAATTCAAAATTAGAAATTGAACTATCGCAAATTTAGATGTAAAAACATAAAATTAGAACGCACAAAATTGGGTGAGTTTGATTATAGATATTTATACAAATATGGGACAATATGAATTGTTTCTGTTTTCAACATGTCTATCATAAATTGAAGTGACATATTTTTCAAGAATGTGCTTCCAATCCCACAATGTTAGCCATAAAGGCATTTAACAATGAACAATAAAATATAGAGAGGTTTAGAACACTGAAAGAGTATTTCTGAGCGTCATCATAAAGAAAGAATAAAAGAAATTAGATGTGCTAAATTAAATTAATAAATGAGAGATCAGCAATGCCAAGAGTCCTGGAACTTATTAAGGATCCTCAGAAGAACTTTAATGTATTTAATGAAAGAAATTTTAAAATTCCTAGTAAAGACGTCAAGACTTATGCATTTTATACGGTATTATTCTGTGATCACTGGAGAAGTCTGGAACAAGTGAAAATCTGAAAAGACCAAATTAACAAGAATATGACTGTGGAATGTTTAAGGAAAATTGAATTAAAATAGACTTGCAAATTCCAGATAAAATCTACGGCGTATTCGAATGCTTGCACTTCTCAAAGTTTGGCATTAAGTCGTTGTTAGCAAGTTCTTTATTGTACTTTTATTTCACAAAGGCAATTAGAAATATGTTTTCATGGTGTACTTTATTATTTTCATATTACTTTACGGTTAGATAAAATATTTATTTATATTTGTAATCTGTTAAATTTCTACATTTCAGTCAATTCATGCGGCAACCATTTTTGAAGCATTTTGACTATAGCAATTGTCTTTATATTGTCATGAACTGTTGTATTTGAGATAGACAAATCTACTGCAAGTTCCGTAAAGTTCACGTAAATCGTCCTCTGACAGCTTGATATTAGGTCTGCATTGAGGCATATTTTTGAGATCAGTTTTTCATCAAGTTTTTTAATCCAACGCCTAACAGTTCTTTCATTAACTGTATCGTTCCCAAAAGAATTAATAAGATTCCTTTCCGCCTCAACTGAATTTTTCTCCGATTTCAACTCTTCATAAATAAACAATTCTCAAATCATGATTTTATTACTTGTACATTTCCGTTTGTAAATGAAATAAGCGCTTTCTATTGAACTTTAAAATAAAGAAATACGTTTTATATAAAAATGTTATTCGGAGATTTCATTCCGGACAATCTATACAATAAACAATGATTATGAAATCGCATTTGTTAAATAAAAACATTCAATATTTGCAATAAGAAAACATTGATTTGTCGTCATTACGTAACAAATGACTTCTCACAAGGGTGGCCAGAAAACATGGTAAAGTTTTAAATGAAATTAATATTAATGCATTAGGATATTTATTAGAATATAAATCAAATAACGTTGATAATTTGAATACGCGCCCCGTTTCCTAAATACGTCATTTAATCTTAATTGTTCGAGGAAACATCAATGTAATTCTTTGTTAATATGGATGCATATTTTCTTTGAGGGCACAACGGACCAATTCAGTGCTATGTTGTTCTTGTTGTACCTTTCGAGCTAGTTTACTTACAGCCGAATGAACAAACCCTAAAGTTTTGTTGAGGTTCCACTTAACAAGGACAAAACAAATAAAAATTACACAAATCAGATGTAAATCCAAAATCCAAAATTTAAAAGAAATATTTTGTGGGGCAAACGGGGAAAGGCGGATGCTAAATGATGAGACAAATTCAAATATTATAAAATCAAATCATGCGAGGGTCTCCAGAAGGAAATATTTAAAGGAAATAAAAAATTAATTAGCCAATGTAAAAACCCGAGCTAACAAAATATCCATCTAAGGTGAGAAACTCGGCTTGTCAACAGAATTATTAGATTGGAACTGATTATATTAAGCAATAACAAAGATATTGAGAGTTATGGGAGCCGGGCTTTCATTGGAAATTCATTATTGTAAATGAATTATGTGAAAGCGATGAGACCTCCAAATTGACAATAAATTAAATTAATACAGAAAACACAAGGCGAGATAAACCAAATTGATAACCTCAAGAGGCGTCCTAACATTACACTAATTTATATGAAAAACGAATGCGATTGCAATAACAGTATAAAAGAAAGGACAATTTAGTAAAATTGCCAGTTGATCAAAGACAAGTTTCGGAATTTTCGAAGGTTAGAATAAACGTTGTTTCATCAGTTGACTTTGCTTTTCTTTTCATACAACAAGCTTATTCAACATCAACCTGACCATGCTTTACGGTATTATTACAAGACCAAAACCTCACAAACTATTTCATTAGTTTTGGTATGCAGTCGTGACTTACATTTTCTTAGGATTGCAACGCCAAAGTTCCTTTCCATTATTGTTCTTGGTAAAGAAAAACTCGTGAATTATTAGCTTCCAAGTTGCTTTCTATGAAGTAATAAATTCTAGCATTTTATGATGTGTTTTAACCCTCACTAAATCAACTAAATTCAAAATCAAATTGGTAATTTATTTTTTGCATTAATATTGCCCCTCAATTGCATTAGCATTGCCCCTCAATAGCATTAGCATTGCCCCTCAATTGCATTAGCATTGCCCCTCAATAGCATTAGCATTGCCCCTCAATTGCATTAGCATTTCCCCTCAATAACATTAGCATTGCCCCTCAATTGCATTAGCATTGCCCCTCAATAGCATTAATATTGCCCCTCAATTGCATTAGCATTGCCCCTCAATTGCATTAGCATTGCCCCTCAATTGCATTAGCATTGCCACTCAATTAAATTAGTATTGCACGAAAATTACCTTCAAATTAAAAATCAAACATGAATGCTTATCAAATTGGTAATTTATTATATTTATTTATATTATTGATTGTTTTAATTAATATAATGTCGATCAAACATTTTTTACTGCTATTACTGTAAATATATTATAAATATTTTATTTAAAACTTGTACCATTTTGTCCTTGAACCCTATTTTCAGTCCATATAGCTTGTTACGCTAATTAACAATGTTGGGCAAGGTTCATGGACACGAATAGAACTTATAAGTAAAAGTTATGTAGTTATTAGCAAGCCAATTAAGCAATACAATACGTTTTCTCTGAAAGCTTTTACATTGCAGCGCAGTCCCATCTCATGCGTAATAAGGGTAACCACACTAGGACCCCAAATATTAAATACACTACATAAACTTCTCCAACAGCAAATAACAAATATAAAATTTCACAATTCATTAAAACAAAATTAAATTCGATAAGCGAAAATTAAGTTTTCTGCAAAGGGCTACCAAAAGTTACAGCACGGCACTTCTTATTAGTAGTATTTATGTAATTGTTTCCTTTTGATGTATTCATAACTCATACCATAAGTCCAGATGAATGCACCACTAGTATCATATATGTTTGTGATTCTGACCCCTTCTGAATCAAGCAATAATATGAATCCGAAAATATTACACATAACATCCTAAATGAGCCCAGTTGCCGCTACTTTGACACGTTTCTTCATTAGAACTAGGAACAGACTAAATTTCGGAGGAGTATTTTTATAATTATATTTAATCTCTTAAAATCATTTCTAAATCAATTGATAAAAGCTGTGCCGAAAATATGTGAAAATCAATAAAACGTCTGATTCATAGTCAAACAATTTTATTACAATTTTATCACCTCCCATTTATCACCTGTTCATTATTAATAAAAATTCGAGAAAGCCAAATAAAAGAAATATATTTCGAGGAAATTATCCTCATATTCAGTCTTTGTTAAATGCTATATGGGGAAACAATAATTATGATTTAATTAAATAATCTCAAGAAATTTGTTGCTGATTGAAAGTTTATTTTAGGGGATTGTGATTAGATCACCAAAGCCTCACATCAAATTATTTCCGACTTATTATTAAATGTTTAATATAAAATTCTAAAATAAATGATTTGTCACTTTTATCTATTAAATTATCAAAAATTAAATTGTTCAAATAAATATGCAATGATTAATTTTAATAAAATGTCACATTGCAATTATATAACGGCCCAGACGACTTGGATGGTTCGGCTCAAGCTTGTAAGTCATTTGGTGGAATATGTTACGAATGCCGTTAATTGTATTTTAACAGGTCGAAACGAAAATTTTGTCTTCAAATCGGCCCAAAAGTGCTACAAATAATTTTAAAACCTTTCTGAGCAGAAATCAATAAATAATTTACCATTTTCTTTTCCAGAATATTGATTAATTATCTATAAGTAATACAAATATAAACTCAATTCAAATTCAAATAAAATAAATATTTATTTAACGGAATAAATAAATTGTAAGCCAATTAAATTATGAGATTTACTCACCTCAACAGATCTCATACAATCTGCACCCCGATTCACTAATTGTGCACAAACATTTACCATGCCCCGAATCACTGCACAATGTAGACCAGTCAATCCCATCTATATCTCACATAATTATTCAATCCATAAAACAAATCTTACAAATCCAGTCTGATCAATATCAATTGATCGATTTATCAAATATCCGCATTTGTCCTCCAATTCACTCGCAATTGCCTCATGTAGCGGTGTTTCCGAATACTAAAAAATGCCAATATAGTAAAATGGATTATTCATCAGATTTACTTTGTTCCTTGTGTTGACATCGAGTTGATATTGCTGCAAAACTCTTATGCATTTCCTTTGATGTAGAGAATATGCTAATGCTAGTGCAGTTCCAAATGTCTACAAATATATTGATTTGGTCATTTAAAAGAAAACATACTTCATTATTTGTATTGAGATCAACAATATTCGGATGATTCAGGATATATTGCACCATATCAGCATCATTATCGGAAATGGCTGTGTGTAAAATTGTGAAATTTACCTTGATAATAAATCAGATTATTTATTGAATTTAGATTATTTTAATGCACTTTTTTTCGCGATTCCATCAAGAGCATTCTTTCCTGCATTTCTTCCTGTATTTCCACAAATCCCTTTTCCTTTGCTGCATCAATGGCCTTGATCCATAACTGAATGAAATACTGTTAAACAACATTTATCGTAAAAGGTTTGCTATAGATATTTTATATATTTATGAAACAGCAGCAATTAGTTTCAGTTGCTTATTAAAAACAATTTCTTTGTTCATTTTATGCTTCATTGCGGCTACCAGATCAATTAGATACCTTATTAGCTATATTTTAATATTGACAAAGCAACTAGGTGAACATTTGAACCATTTTATACAGTATTGTTTCTCATTAAATGAGAATGAGCGAGGAGTAAATTCAATGAGAATTACAATAAATTAACCAATATGAAAACATTTCCTCACCGATTTATCATAAATTGTTTTCCTAACGATCAAACCGATAAACAAATCACAGCCTTGCGCGGCAGCCAATTGCAAGAAGGGCAGCTCGACCTAATCAATATCAATGCAAACAAAATCAATATTAGAATTTACAATTCTGCGCTGCCCATTAATGACCTCAGCTGAAATCGACAGTTTGAATCCTTACATGTTCCGATGAGCGATGCACAGATAAAGAATACACTGAGATTTAGTAAGGAATTTATTCAAATAATCAACTCACTTCGTTTATTAAATTTGGATTTTTGAACCTTTTTCCTGTCAGTTCCTTAATGACCTCCTTGACTTCCTATTGGTGCGGATAATAATTATGCCAATCAATAAATTCACCAAACTTTATCATCAATCATTCCGTCAAGGATCCATTTAATGATCTGATAAGCATTGCTATCGATTGCTTTGTCCATCAGATCCAACCCAGTCTAAATATTTATTACAAACCAATCAAATCTGAACAAATTTACAAAAAGATTCTGCCTAATAAGTTTGGGAGATTCAAACAAATCATTAAATGCGATTACATCATCGCGTTCAATTGCAGCAAATGGCTAAATTAATTATTCAAATTAATTAATAATAATGAAACATTTCACACTTGAGCACGAATTAATAATTCCTCGCAATCCTTCTGGTTACGCGCCTTTGCCATATCTAGCGGAGTTTCCCCGTCCTAAATAAATAATCACATGAAAATATCCGGACCAGAAGCTGATTTATATCAAGTCAAGCATTGTAAGCCTTTCATAGGGTTTGGCATGAAATGCCGGTATACATATAAATTAACTCGTATTATTTTCCCTTAACTAAAGCATGAAGATGACGGAAAGGAAAACGAAACGTCAATCCGATGACGTTTAGAGGAAATGCAAAGCGGAAAAAGATAAATAAGAAGATAAATCGCAAGATTATATTTTGAAAATTGTTAAATTGGATCAAGGTAATCCTCAGAGCGTCAAATTAGCATAAAGAAAAAAACAATTACATCTTACTTACGACCGTCGATGCGCCAAGAGAGATTTGGTAATTTAGGTTTAGTTACAATAGAGAAAGGTTTTTCAGAAGAAATTAACTTATCTGGCATTATTTAAGAACATGCAAGTAAAAAAGCAAGTAAAAAGTAATAATCTATTCAGTGGAATAATTACAATAGATGTACGTGGTGCGCCCAATAAGTCCATGCAATATGCAATAAGGAAATATTATTTTGTCATACAATAAAGTTTATATTGTAGCTATATTATTATAGATTTAATTTGTGTAGCTTGTTTTAAATTATCATCACAGTTTATATTGACCTTTGCGAGATTTTGAGATTTGGCGCAAGTCATGGAATATCGCAGCGTTATAAAGTTTCTGGTATTACGCCATGTTCCCAATGACCACATTTAATAATAGAAATTTACTTCTAGAATTGTTTGCATATGAAAATTAATATTTTATTTTCCTATAAATATCTTTCACAGATGTGAAAAAAGACTTGCTAAATTGAGTATAAGCGAGAATATGAGGTGTAGTTATTTTCAAGAGAATTGAGTCTATAATTAACACTCGCTCAATTAAGTATTTAAATACTTAGAAAAATTTCAGTTGACCTACATGAATTCTTTCGAAAATTTGGCGGTTTAAAACTTTTTGATTTTTAAAAAGATTACCAAAATTTTTATAAATTTATATAAAGTAGCAATGATAAATATACTTAGAAAAGGTTTTGAATATTTTTTGTGACCTACTTAATTTTGATTGGCTCCCTAAGGAAAAGTATATATATATATACATATATATATATATATTAATATTAAGCCATTTCTTAATATAAAAAATTTAAATTCTACACAACGTTTTAGCTCGAATATATCTCATAGGTTTTCAAATTAAAATTTGATAGTTGGTTGATTTTCTGCCATTTCACATTTTACCGCGTTCAATTCTAATTGCGACTTTTGTTCACAGCTTCCAAGATATAAAGTTTTAAATAATTTTAAATTTACAACAATTTTTTGACACTAACGAAATTGTGAAAATTTCAATTTTAATACATTGAGTTTAGGAAACGAGTGAAGCTATCACGAGTGAAGGTGTTATAGGTGAGAGGTGGCTAGAACTAAATGTACGACGGCAGCTTCACATCATAAATCGGGCTTGGTCTATAATTTATATATGATTGTTCCGGTCGTTAATAAAATTATGATAAAAAAAAAATAAATTAATTTCTAAAAGGGTTTTGGAGGAAAAATGTAAATTTGCTTTGTTGGTGAAAAAATATGCTTTGAAATGAATGTTTAGATAAAGATTTTATGGCGAGTTTTGAGTACATGATTCAGTAAAATACTGTTTTAATAAAGAAAGGATTTTCTGAATCTCAATTTGATCAAATTTTCTAGATTTTGATTCGCTGATAAAACTTCACACACAAGCTTTCTTAATCTGATCTCAAAATTATCAAATCTTTTGTCAGATCTCTGCTCAATCTGACTCATATCATCGATAGTTTGCAAGAAGCTTTTACATTTAATATACTTCAAAATGAACCAAATTTTTACATCTTCATCCGACGCTGGAGTGTTTTCTGCTTCTATAAAATCCACCCATAACTCTTTTGCGTCCTCAATGAGAACTCCTCATACAATAATAAATTGAAAGTTGTTCCTAAGTTGAGAGAATTTATTGTTACAAATTCTTCAATGGGTAAATCTTCATCTTTTTTCTCCAGGAAACGTTTTTATCACTGTGCAGATTGAATCTTGGATGTTCTTTGTAAGTGATTCCACAATTTTTTGCCTTTGCCGAAATCCTGTTAGTGCTGTGATTTCGGCGTGGTCACC